>CM044546.2:16671943-17261209 GCA_024416835.2 Perccottus glenii | reverse complement strand
GGGCACCACCAGATGATTCTGGGAAACTGATTATACTTGATTAAGTCTCAATTACTCTGAAGGGAGAGAATTCTAAACCTGTTTTCCGATATAATTCTGAAATAATCAAAGAAAACCAAATCAAATCTTTAAAGTTTATGGGTTTTATTAAAGATTATACGAAATTAAAATGATGGGTAGGAAAGGACACAAAGGATGAATTATTGACATATAATGGGGATAATGATTAAACAAAAGAAGAAACAACAAAATTATTGACTAGAGCTTTGTGGATGATGATATTTTGTCTGATTAAAACTCGGCTAAGCAGTTTTAATTACAGATTATTAGAACGGATTGGGGTAGGAGATAGATGAATGAACATGGGCTCATGGGATACAGTTTAACGCCAAACTCTTGCTGTGTCAAGGTGCGGCTTACTTTGAGTCGCTGGCACTGGTTCCGATGGGCTCGATAGAAGGTCCAAAGTTTTGCTTCGGTCCTGAAGCGGGCCGTCGGAGATAGGATGATGCCGCTGATGCAAAGTCACCATCACTGACTGACCGGAAGCCGCTGGCTGGTCGCGCGGGGGCTGCCGTGGAATGCAGTTGTGGAAGGCGTCAACTGTATCGAGCCGTGAAAAGTCTCTTTACTTGCCGTTGGTATTTAGGCAAGAACAGATTAGAGTCTTTGAAAAATAATAACTGAGTCACTGAAAAAGGTTCTCTCAGGAGTCGTTTTCTCTGGCGTAAAAACGGCTGTGAGGGTTTTAGCGTAGATCTGTGTCCTTTGCAGAACTACAGATTTTCCGTGCGTCTCCGGAGATGACGTCAAACAAAAAGGCAATGTGCAGCTTTAAAAATAAAATCACGTATACCAGCCGGTACGGTCCAAACTTGAAGACAAGATGTGTCTAGAGAGAAGAGTCCGCACACCGCCAAAATTGTGTGGGACTAAGGAAAAATTAGGCTGTAGGCCTAAAGAAGAGAAAGCTTCAGAAGCGGAAAATTGCTTCTACAGAGTTGCGAAGGGCTCAAGAGGCCGGCTTCCTGCGTGTTCGAGGGTTTTGTTTGGCTCGCAGGGGGTGTGTCTGTGGAGCGTTACGTTTGTTTGGGGAAACGCCTAGTTGTAATTCAAACCAAAATCTCCTCGTCCACAAAGACATATTAAGTATTTTAAACACAATTATAAGCGTACACATATATTTGATAATGCAGGTTATAACGATAGAATACATTGTAAACATGTTATGACACGTATAAATTCATTCAATCATTTTACTTGACTGTAAGCTTGTAGAGCCGAACTGGGGACAGTATCTGTCCGTGGGTAACTCTAAATCCTGTGGGAGAAGCATTCATTCAACATTTAAACATTTCCTTTTTATTAAACACAAATGTTTTATTTCTGAAATGTCCGATTCCTTTGTAAACTTTTTGTTTACAAAGAAGTTAAAAGTCAGTTTTGAATGGGGAAGGTATTTCGCAGAGTTCCTCTCTGCTGTCGCTAGAGGGCAGTGTTGTAACATCTAGGCAATCTCAAGTCCTTTCATTTAAACCAATACACTACCAGTCGTATTTCTAAAGGCGGACGGTTGTCATCCGGGCGCCAACAGGTCTCCTGCTGGCGGATAACGCCCTTTGATCTGGCTTTGAGATGGAGAAGGTTATTGTCATTGAGTGAGTTATCTCGGGGTTTTCTGTCCTTGGAAAACAAAGCGAGCATCTGTGGATCATTAGCACATAGCTGTTAAACTTTGGTTTGAGGAAAAGTAAACACTTTCTTGCGTCTGTAGAGGATGTGGCGGCATAAATTGTCAGGGCTTGACATTTATGCGCTGTAAACCTTGGCGTGACCTGGATCTGGCGTCCTGGTCACTGTGACCGGGAAATGGTCGCTACAGGAACAAAGGTTACCCAAAGTTTGTTTGTTGGACAGTGCTTGTCTTCAGATGACCTTTTCTGAGGCGGGAAATGCTATTATCCAGTTCTGCCAATGATAATGTTTAGCATGGAAATTTCATCACTGAAATCTGGAAGATCTGAAATCAGAAAAGACAGTTCTATTCACAAGTTAAGCCATAACAAGATGGATTACTGAGAATCGGTGGGAGGTTATGCAAAACTGCTGTGCCTGAAGAAAGGAAACATCCTGTTATTTTATCCAAAGGTCAGCATATTTCCAAACTGATTCTTAGGCATATTCATATGCAAAGTGGCCATAGTGGAAGAAACCACATTTTCTCTAAATTAAGAGAGAAATGGATTACCCATGCCAATGCAACAGCCAGAAAAATTATTTTCCAGCTGTACCTTCTGCAAACGATACAAATGTAAGCTAGGTGAGCAAAAGATGGCTGACTCGCCCGCAGAAAGAGTAACTGCATTTTCTACTGTAGAAGTAGAATACTTATGCCCAATTTATGTAAAAAGAGGTCACACTTGTGTGAAACGCTATGGCGTAATCTTTACATGCATGGCCGGTAGGGCAGTTCATTTGAAGATGGCATTCTCGTTGTACACTAATTCTTGCATAAATGATTTGCAACGATTCATATGCAGAAGAGGACAAGTGTGTCATTTAAGGTCCGGCAATGGAACAAATTTTACTGGCACAGAAAAGAATTGAAAAGAGCACTTGCAGAGTTGAATCAAAATAAAGATAACGTTTGTCTGCAGTTTTAGGTCAGAGGGAAGAGAATTCCACAGTCTAGGCCCTTTTAAAAGGAGAAGCAAGACTGTCAAAAAGATGTTTTAAACTTTGGAACTATACAGTCCGCACTGACAGAGGCGTGTTTGTAGGATCTGAGAGAGCTCTGGCGTCTGACAGTGAGAGCAAAAAGAAGTGGTGAAACAGCCTTCCATAGGTGGATAAGTTACTTGTGTTCTTTGCCAGTCGTGCGCAATCCTGATTTCAGCCAACGTTTCTTGGTGCAGGTGGATGCTCTGACAGTGGGCCTGGGAGCAGTCTTCACCCAGGTTTATGTTTGTGGTCAGACAATGGTCTGACAAGACTACTTCTCCAGGCTGCCAAGAATTATTCAACCTCTGGAAGGAATTTGTGACAAAATTTGTTTCTTGCTGGAAAACACTGTTGCACATGTCGCCGCCCCTCGGCTTCTGGTTCTTTCTTGATCACCAAAAATGTACCACAAGAAATACAAGTGGGACTGAGTTTACAATTAAAAAGTCAGATTTATTAAAACAAATGCAAGGTTAAAAACAGGAATCTATATAAAGAACCTAATAGAAGGCTCTAAAAGCTAATAGAGCAGTTTGTGAGTAGAGTCCGGGGGTTTGTGGGAGGAAACAGTCCTTGAGAGGAATATTGTCAGTTGCGATCCCCGCCCTCCAGTCCGTGCCGCAGGGCCGGCCAGTCCGAGTGTTGCTGCCTTCCCAGCGGTCCCAGTGGACTTCGAAGCCCCAGTACGTCGCCGCAGAAACTAATTATAAGACACAATAATGTCGCATTAAATGACCATACTATAAAATACAATAAAGTCACACAGCATGCAGGTTATACGGGACACGTCCCTTCACTTAGCGTTTTATGGCGGTGTACAGGTTCCTTTTCTTAGTCCCCTCTTGGTCCACGAAGATACGGCCGGTCGCTCCTCAGTTCCTGGCTCGGTCTGTCCCCTGAAGTGGGAGACGGTGCTGTGAACAGGGAAAAGGCAGTCTCAGGCACACAACTATACAATTCGGGCAGGTGTATCCTCCACACAGTTATGGACACTTCCCTCTACTTAGCTGGGTTAGAAGCGTTGTATTTGATGATCTTGAGGTATCTGTGGCTTCCCTTTGCCGTTAAACATCCGTCACTCCGTGCTGTTCAATCCGGTTCCTTCCTTTTCCTTTGCTTTCTCCGTCACTCTCCCTGCCTTTCCTTCATCCCACCATCAGTTCATCATTTCCCCGCCGTAGTTCCTTGCCCGTACCAGTCCCTGGCTCTCTCTCTCTGGTCGCGGGTCACCCCAGGCCTCCTCATCGGTCCCTCGCTTCCCGACCTACCAGACGCGCCTCCGGGTCCCCTGGCCTCAGCTCTCCTTAGGAATCCTCCCGGCTTCCTTCTTCCTCTGACCGGCGTCCACCAGCGCCGGTCTTTCCCCCCTGTTCCGTCTACTTGTCTCCGTCTTTTTCCCCTCACTCCTCTTTTTTTTCTTTAACTGTCTTTCTATTGGCCCTTTTAAACTGAACCCGGGCGCGTCCTATTGGTCTCAGTGATTTTTGCAGGTGTGATGGGCGTTCCCCAACATGAGTCTGTCCGTGCGTCACAAAAATTAAAGGGGCCGCGCACTCACACAGAACACAAGGAAAACACACAAAGAAGAAACAAGGGACACCGTGACACACACACAGTCAACACTTACTTGTTTGTACATTTGCCCTGTCTCCCGGCCATTCACAGTAATCATAAGTGCACAAGTGGCCACTGGTAAACTGCTTTCATCCCATAGTTTTATCAGTTAACAAACATTCAGCAAGTATCCACTTTACATTTGCAGGGGCTGTGTCTGAATCAACACACTAATACACTAAATAGTGATTACGCCATTTTGTAGTGGTGTCCGAATGTCTAGTGACTGAAATGTAGTGCACTCAAAGTTTCCCACAATGCATTAGTAAAAGTAGTGAGCATGGTGGTTGCTAGACAGTCAAAATAGACCATATGCTCTGCAAATTGTCAAAGGAGAGCAGTGCAACCGTGACATGTCAATAAACTGTACACAACAGGTTTGAATGAAATGAGTTAGAGGCACAAGTTTGACTTTTTGTGGAAACTTAATCCTCTGTTAATTGTTATCAATAAACCATTACAATGTAAAATCACTGACGTTAGCTTATCTTAAATCAGACAGACATATGAGAGATTCCCTCTTGAGACATAAAAGAGTAGCAATAATCCAGTCAGATTCAGTTATTGAACAAGAGTTGTTGAATAAAGCACATAAGCGTATTTATATTAAAGCTTTTTATTAAAAAAACATCCAGCCATTTTAGGGACACATCAAAAATGTTATAAAGTGAGAATGTGTTTTAATTGTGGAGATGTGGCCAATTTTGAGTGTAATTACCTTGGGGGAGGGGCCCCAGTGTTAAAAAGAAGGCCTTTTTCTGGCCTTTTTCTGAGCAGGATAGGTCCTGGAGGCCATGTCTCATCTTGGAACTATAGAAACTGAAGGCTACAGCATCATCGTGGAGACAAACCTGTCCTGGACTCTTCCTCTGCCTCAAACAATAGACACTACAGCAGTGTGTTAAGTACAATGTTGGGTTTGTGAGTTTTTGGGTTTGATTAGTTCCTAAACAAAAACAAATTCAATGTTTTTTTGTTTTCAGGAGCAAGCAAACTCTGTATTTCCTGTGTGAAGGTGAACAGTTGTCTGTTAGTGTCTGTCTTTACATGTGAGACAACTATACCTCAAGACCAAAGAATCTGGGATAGGCCCTGTAACCTGAATAAGATAAGTGTTGCTGTCTCTTAGCATTGATTTTACAAAAGGTGTCTTTTTGTCTTCTTCTTTTAGAGATGTAAGATGGAGGTGGCTCCTCAGGTTTTGAGTCTGCTCCTCCAAAGATTGAACATTAAGCATTAACCACTTTAAGAACATGCTCTCTTCAGTGAGACACTCAAAAGCATGGCAAGAACATTACGCAACACAAAAGAAAAGAGAAAGTCAATAACTGGATGCTTCATTTTAACACGTAAATAAAATTGAGTAAAACTGTGTAAAAAGATTTTTTGTTTATTTCTCATTTGTTCAAAAATATTAGCCTTTTAATTGTTAGCCTTGTAAAACACTATGAGGAGACTATGGTTATTTTCCATTACATAATCACTTTTTGGCTGAGCTTTCTCCAGGAATCAGCCCTGTCATCTTAAGATTAATGTTATCCACTCCTGCCTTTAAGTTATTTTGCTGCTTGAGTTTTATAAACATTAAATACAAGAAACAGAACTTGTTTTTTTACTTTACATAGTCCTGTTAAAATGATTGAATGATCAAATTTGATAAGAGTAATATGTTTTCATTTGAAAACTTGTATTTAATATTACAAGATGTTGGTACATTTCTACACTGACATCATCGAGTCCATCCTCACCTCGTCCTTCGTATGACGCTGCAGCCGCTGCCAGGGACAGAGACAGACGCTCTGCAGAGAGGGTGATCGGCTGCAGCCCTCATCTGTGCAGGACCTGTAGGCCTCCAGGAGACTTGAGCGGGCAGCTGACCCCTCTCACATCGAACACAGACTCTAATGATTCACTATTCTACATTTTTAGATTGCTTAAAAAAGAGTAATACTACACTATGTGTAGTGACATAGAGGCTTAAGTTAAATGTTGTTTTTAAGAGGGAAGTTTCCTGCTATTGCAGAATAAATGTCCCGGCTACAGGTGGAGAGGTGAAGCATGGCCAAGTGAAACCACAAGGTGGCAGCATTAACACCCGACATCGCAAACAAGTCCCACATTTGGGCCTACTGCTGGATATGCTAAACATTTGACTTTCTTTCATTCCATTTATTAGACTTTTGCCAGATAATAAGGTCACACAAACACACACGACAGGACAATAAAACATAGTCATTTCAGCACTTTACACCATGATCATATTATTATTAGGCTCTAATCTAATTCAAATCTTAAATGCATGACGTAAATACACCGTCTATACACAGCGGTGCACGTGCTGACGTAACCACGTACAGGTGCTGGTTTCTAAGTGCATCTCCTCAATCGTAAAAGCGTCATTGCAAAACTTGAAGAAAAAGTTAAAGCAAAGGCATCTGGACTTAGTTTTCAAGGGGTTTAAGGGGGACTTTATTATTTCTGAGATCAACTGGTAGGAGAGCTGAGCTTTATCTCTGGAGGGAGGGGTTTGAGCTGAAACTTAACCTAATGGGACCAGGCTGTTCTGGTCTCATAGTCTGTAACTATGAAGCATGACTCGAGAGTCGTTAGTGTCACTGTTCCACTCAGCTGTTGCTGTTGTTGTTGTTGTTCTACAGTGAAACTGTTTTGGTTTAGGATTTAACACAGTGTTGTAAAAAGTAGGCAATAACTCTTGTTTTGATGCTTCTGATGTAAAAGGTTATCAGCAGAAGTTAGATTAGGTAAATATAATTACATTTCTTGCTCAGCATCGTCTCAGTTGCCATTATTAATTTCCCTCTTTTAAAAACACATTTATGAAACTAATGCACACAATAACTTCTCACCTCCTGCTCTGTAATGCACTGCTTACAGAGCAGGAGGTGAGAAAATAAAGACACAAATAAAGTGGGTCTTTATTTGTGTCACCAAAAAATTTATAAAAACTCTCAATAATTTCCAAAAATTAGAAAGATATTTGTAGAAGTCATTGTGAATAACTAATAGTCAAAACATATATGATGCAAAGAATAATTTAAAGGACACTAAAAATAATGATAAAACAAACTCCAGTGTCTGTAGCTCTGGTGAATGAATGTGTGAGTGTGTTCGGTGGGGGTCAGAAAGAACTCAGACGTCTCTGTCAGTCCACCCCAAGGCAGCTGTGGTACAGAAGGAGCTTACCACCACCAGTGTGTGACTGTGGAGTGAATGAATAATGTGTGTGCTTTGAGTCACTTGGGAAGGGAAAAAAAGTGCGATATAAATGAAATGTATTTAACACAAAAGTCAAAAAGACTAAAACAAATCAAAGGCAATCTTTTTAAATATGGCTCCCTAAAAAAACACACTGCTCTAATGAGTTTTCTTCCTCACATTCAGGACTGTTTATCCTCAGGACAATAAGAGGACAAGAGGAAAAGTGAAGGCTACTTGAGTCTAAAGAAAGATTAAGACCATAGAGTCTTATATTTTCTTATTTTCAGCAGGGCAGTCTTCCTGTTTTTCCTCAGGTTTCTTCTCTTTGGCTGGTGGCATGCTCCATTTCAGCTTCAAATCTGTCCCAATGTTGTGTTTCTCCAGTCGTTGTTTAAGCTAAAGGTAGAAAGTGTGTCAGATCCATTGATGGTTTAAGGAGTATAAGGCCCTTTAACAGTCATTGGTCAGATCAGACAGAGTTCAGTTTACAAAGAACTGGCCGAGGACTCACCTGTTCTAAAATCTGCTCCATGATGGCAGGATCAATGAGGTCAGCATCACTCTGGAGTTGCATCTTGATCTTTGAGGTTTTCTTTTTCACTGGACGGAAAATATAATTTGGTTAAAACTGGTTTTAAAAAAAGGGCCTGCAGTCCACACATATGTCCTGGACAGATTTATGAATGGTCTCACTTTAAAGGGACATGACAGGTGCATTTTCTAAACGAGGGTCTCTACAAAAGTCGATCATTTTGTTGTAGGTGAAAAGTGTTTTTCAAAGCCTTGCGGCGGCGCAGGCCTGGTAGTGATCAAGATGGTGGTATATTTATATCTTGTGCTCGATGCAGCTACCTCCTGCCCGTCTGGGACTCTGCAAGGGGTGGAGGTTAAAAAAGCGAGGCGTGGCACAGACGGGAACAACAGCAGCAGTGTGTTTGTTCTTTAAAGCTCATTGCAGGTCAATTTAGGAGCAGGACCACAAACTGATGCAGACATTATTCAAATTAATTAAGACATAAAGTTATTGCCACGCACATTTTTAATGCTCTGGTATGATAAAAAATAAAAAAATATTTATTTTTTCAAATTGCAATTTGCTAAATTACTATTGGTTTAATTAATTTTAAATAAATAAGACAATTTAAAATTGTCTCAAAATAATTTCTGTTCATATCCTGAAACATTACTAACAAATTACTAATTCATTTTCTACCGCTTAGTCCCTTCATCCCAGCATCTATGGCCCTGAGGCGGGGTACACCCTGGACAGTGGCCAGTTAGTCACAGGTCTAACATTTAGAGACAGACAACTATTCACTCAATAAGGACACTTTAGAGTCGCCAAATAACCTCTACATGTACGTCTTTGGATGGTGGGAGGAAGCCGGAGTTCCCGGAGAGAACCCACAGTAACACTTTGAGGACACGCAGACCTCTCACAGAAAGACCAGAGGAGGTTTGAGTTGGCTGGGTTTTGAACTCACAACCCTGTCTTTAGTCTACTACCAAATTAAAAAAGTCTAAAACCCAGCACTTTGTAGAAAATACTTTACATTTACATTTAGCAGAAGCTTTTATCCAAGACGACTTACATGTTTTCACTGGCTTTCATTTTTTACAGTGCATCTCTAAACCATTTTTTACCTATTGTTTTGTTAAAATAGTTCTTTGGGACTTAAGTTGTTACCTCCGTGGCAGACAAATGGCCTCTTATTTGAGCAGGGCATATCCATCCAAAGATGATCTGAAGTAACACCGACACAGAACTCATTGCCCCCTTGGTTATTAGGTTCCCCAACTTTCCAGTTTTTGAAGGTGCTGTTGCTGTTGTCAGACCACCTCCACGCCTCACGATACAGGCCGATCCATGCATCTGCTGGGCTTCCCAAAGCAGCAACAGCTTGGTTTTCAGCTGAGTTCTCGATCATGGCCAGGTCGTGATAGTGTTGTCTGCAGTAGGCCAAAGAGTCAGGCCAGGTCAATGTAGTGTTCCCAAGAAAAAACTGCTTTACACCTGATTGTACTGAAAATAGAAACAACCTTAGATTCTCAATGTAACTTTCCATTAGAGGTAATATACAGACATGTTTTAAATCACAAGAACTCTTTTTAGGAAATCGTTCACAGGATACAGCAGAGTATTGACCTGCATTTGATCTAAAGTCTGAACTTGGTTCAGTTTGGTCTGGACCGAGACCAGAGAGCAGCTGTTTGGTCTGAACCAGGTCCTGGAGCTTTCACCTGAACATTTGGTTTTGGACAGCACCCTAAAGGTACAATGGAAAATCAAGTCTTCAGCTTGTTAACAACAGTTTTTGTTTTGAGTGACTTTGTCAGAGCCACCAAAATGTAAAGCTCTTTTGTTCCATGGCGCTGTAGGTCAAATTTAATTTGCCTACAATGTTCATTTAACAGAGTGCTGTTACTGTGAATCAATAAAGTCTCACCTTTGTAACAAACAGGATAGTGTTGTGCTTGACAGTTGTCGTCGCCCCATAGGCTTTGACGAAACAAGATACAAACTTCTATTGCAGAGTTATCATTGGGTTCACCTCCAATCCAGTTCTGATATTGACTGGTGCTGATTCCCACTGTCCCAGTGGCAGACCATTTCCATGAGTTAGAGTCTGCGGTCATCACTTTCCAGGACGCAAGGTCATCAAACAGTCCGATCCACGCAGCTGGACCCACAGGTACAATCATCCTGTTCAGGTCGTCTGCACTTTCGACTGTGGCCAGGTCGGTGTATTTATCTCGGCAGTACTTTTGAGCATCTTTCCAGGTCATGGTAATGTTGATGAAGAAGTACTCATCGATTCGACAAAGTACAAGTGGGATGAGGATAATCATTTGGAAGACTGTAAAAGGATTTACTTTACATTAGTTTTATGTTAGTAGACTAGTGTTTACTTCAACTACAGAGAATCTGTATCTGTATTATCTCTGAGTTTACTTCCTTGGAAAACAAAGAAACCATATGTGGTTAATTAGCACATGGCTGTTAAACCTTGGTTTGCTGACAAAGTAAACACTTTCTTGCGTCTGGAGAGGATTTGGCGGGATAAATTGTCAGGGCTTGACATTTATGCGCTGTAAACCTTAATATGACCTGTGGGGTGCTCACTGTGACCGGCAAATGGTCACTACAGGAGAGTTTTGATGAATATTTATATAGCGTTTCTTTACCTAGTAGGCACATAAAGCGCATTACCAGTGTTACAGCTGACACCACTGGAGGCAAGGTGGGTTAAGTGTCTTGCCCAAGGACACAACGACAGTATGAACTGTGGGGAGAGCGGGATGTTATGATGATGTTTTGGGGTGTTTCGAGCGGGGATCGAAGGACGGCCGCTCTACCACTGAGCTACTAACGGATCTGAAGCTGAAAGCTAAAACATGCAACTTTGGGGTACTGCAAGAGTCCATGGTAAGAGACCAGATAGTGTTTGGAATAAAGAATAAGAGACTTTTGTGTGAAACTATGTCAAGCCAGTGAGCTGGCCCTATAACACGCCAAAATTGTCAGCAGCAGGAAATTAAACACAAGAAAAGACCAAAGGAAACAGACACTTTTAATTGCAAATCGTGCTGCACAAGACATGCAAAAAACCAGGGCCTTATTCTCTCTCTCAGATAGATAGATAGATAGATAGATAGATAGATAGATAGATAGATAGATAGATAGATAGATAGATAGATAGATAGATAGATAGATAGATAGATAGATAGATACTATTTTGAGTACATTTAAGCCAAACGCTGATGAGTTACAGAAGGTCAAACAAACTTTTTGACCGTGCTGTGTGTGCTGTGTTGGAGGTGCAGGAAATTGTGGTCGTACCTCTTAACATTTGTTTAAATAAAAAAGATATATAACTATTTGTTTATTAGTTAAGAAACAAGGTTACGTTTAAAATTATAGTTTTGCCTTTATTTTATTTTTTTTATTTCATAATAAAGTCATATCTGTCTTTATTATGGACAATGACTTGATTTATTGAAGGTAAAGCACATGTCAGAAACAGACTACTAAATTTCATCTGCGCCCCTACAGTTTAAGTAAAAAAGATTTGACTGGGGGACTTACATAAAAAGTCAGTCGGATGATGCTCATTCATGACCGTTTTGTTTGATGGATTTACTGTGGATTATTGCTTTGATTGATTGCAGATTTCAAGGACTACAAACCCGCACATGTAAACAAAAAGGTTACAGCGCACACAAAGGCCAGCATTTCTTGAACTGAGGTATGAAAAGCACTTGCACTTGAACTTAACTTAAATGGCTATAAAAATAATTTTAAAAAAATGTGCGCACAAAACAAACAAACAAAATCCGTTGGTGGGTTAAAAAAGGGTGTTTGTGAAACTAAGAACTGTTTTATCTTTTGAAATGATTATTTACCCATGTTTATGATGTCTGAGGTGAAGTTTATGTAAATATGCAGTGAGTATTTAAAGGTTCAAAAAATGTCAGATGAAAAGATGTTTTATGAAATCGAGCATGATGAGGCTCAAGCTCAGAATGCAGCAGGTGAAAATGTTGAATCCTCCGTACAAAAACGAGAGGTTAAGCTTACTGCAAAGGGGTTAATGGCAAAACTCGATATTTTCCAGAAACAAAGAAAGTCAAAATTTGACAAACCATCCCAAATAAAAAAAGACTATTCAAGGGTAACAGAGAAAATGAAAACAAGGTCAAATGTTTGTTGGAAAGGTTTACAACGCATTGCAAAGAAGCAAAAGTTTTATTGCCTGATGAAGAGAAAGACACGCATAAAACCTGGTTCTAAGCAAAAATGTTATGGGCTGTGGAATTCAACACTGTGGTAAATAAATAGTTGGATAAGCTACAGGAGGAATGTGACCATGCTAACAAAAACCGTGAAATTTAACTCAATAATAGCATTTCAAATGTAGGAACAAGGGTCAGCAGTCGCACTTCAGGCTACAAAGGTTGCCACCACAGTTCACGCTCCAGCAAATCCAATGCCTCTGTGCAACTTGCAGAGTTATTGATAGGTACCAATGCCTCCAAGTTCCTTGAACAGTGGGAAGTAGTAAATATTCAGGGAGATGGTCCCTATGCCATACGAACCCTATTGGGGTGGGTTGTTAATGGTTCTCTAGGCAGTTATCAAAATGAACAAAATACTGCTATTAAAAAATCAATACCAGCATGATTTCAATGAGTTACTTACTACTATTACTATTACTACTATTAATACTATTACTATTACTATTACTACTTACTTACTACTATTACTTTTCTGATTGGAAATTGCTCAAGACAGCAGATGCATGGATCTTGAAAGTAAAGAAAGTTCTACATGGAGTAAGTTGTTAAAGAAAACAATGGATCACTTTAAATGATTCCAATGATTTGGAACAAAGGTTACCCAAAGTTTGTTTGTTGGACAGTGCTTGTCTTCAGATGACCTTTTCTGAGGCGAGAAATGCTATTATCCAGTTCTGCCAATGAGAATGTTTAGCATGGAAATTTCATCACTGAAATCTGGAAGATCTGAAATCAGAAAAGACAGTTCTATTCACAAGTTAAGCCCCAACAAGATGGATTACTGAGAATCGGTGGGAGGTTATGCAAAACTGCTGTGCCTGAAGAAAGGAAACATCCTGTTATTTTATCCAAAGGTCAGCATATTTCCAAACTGATTCTTAGGCATATTCATATGCAAAGTGGCCATAGTGGAAGAAACCACATCCTCTCTAAATTAAGAGAGAAATATTGGATTACCCATGCCAATGCAACAGCCAGAAAAATTATTTTCCAGCTGTACCTTCTGCAAACGATACAGAGGTAAGCTAGGTGAGCAAAAGATGGCTGACTTGCCCGCAGAAAGAGTAACTGCATTTTCTACTGTAGAAGTAGAATACTTATGCCCAATTTATGTAAAAAGAGGTCGCACTTGTGTGAAACGCTATGGCATAATCTTTACATGCATGGCCAGTAGGGCAGTTCATTTGAAGATGGCATTCTCGTTGTACACTAATTCTTGCATAAATGATTTGCAACGATTCATATGCAGAAGCGGACAAGTGTGTCATTTAAGGTCCGGCAATGGAACAGATTTTACTGGCACAGAAAAGAATTGAAAAGAGCACTTGCAGAGTTGAATCAAAATAAAGATAACGTTTGTCTGCAGTTTTAGGTCAGTGGGAAGAGAATTTCACAGTCTAAGCCCTTTTAAAGGAGTAGCAAGACTGTCAAAAAGATGTTTTAAACTTTGGAACTATACAGTCCCCACTGACAGAGGCGTGTTTGTAGGATCTGAGAGAGCTCTGACGTCTGACAGTGAGAGCAAAAATAAGTGGTGAAACAGCCTTCCATAGGTGGATAAGTTACTTGTGTTCTTTGCCAGTCGTGCGCAATCCTGATTTCAGCCAACGTTTCTTGGTGCAGGTGGATGCTTTGACAGTGGGCCTGGGAGCAGTCTTCACCCAGGTTTATGTTTGTGGTCAGACACTGGTCTGACAAGACTACGTCTCCAGGCTGCCAAGAATTTTTCAACCTCTGGGAGGAGTTTTTGACAGTTTCCTGCTGGAAAACACTGTCGGTAACCTGACTTCACACACACAGTCACCATTTACCTGTTTGTACATTAACCCTGTCTCCCGGCCATTCACAGTAATCATAAGTGCACAAGTGGCCACTGGTAAACTGCTTTCATCCCATAGTTTTATCAGTTAACAAACATTCAGCAAGTATCCACTTTACATTTGCAGGGGCTGTGTCTGAATCAACACACTAATACACTATATAGTGATTACGTCATTTTGTAGTGGTGTCTAGTGACTGAAATGTAGTGCACTCAAAGTTTCCCACAATGCATTAGTAAAAGTAGTGAGCACGGTGGTTGCTAGACAGTCAAAATAGACCATATGCTCTGCAAACTGTCAAAGGAGAGCAGTGCAACCGTGACATGTCAATAAACTGTACACAACAGGTTTGAATGAAATGAGTTAGAGGCACAAGTTTGACTTTTTGTGGAAACTTAATCCTCTGTTAATTGTTGTCAATAAACCATTACAATGTAAAATCACTGACGTTAGCTTATCTTAAATCAGACAGACATGAGAGATTCCCTCTTGAGACATAAAAGAGTAGCAATAATCCAGTCAGATTCAGTTATTGAACAAGAGTTGTTGAATAAAGCACATAAGTGTATTTATATTAAAGCTTTTTATTAAAAAAAACTTTCAGCCACTATAGGGACACATTAGTACATGTAAAGCTTGCATTTTCAAAAATGTTATAAAGTGAGAATGTGTTGTAATTGTGGAGATGTGGCCAATTTTGAGTGTAATTACCTTGGGGGAGGGGCCCCAGTGTTAAAAGAAGGCCTTTTCTGGCACTGAGCGGGATAGGTCCTGGAGGCCATGCCTCATCTTGGAACTATAGAAACTGAAGGCTACAGCATCATCGTGGAGACAAACCTGTCCTGGACTCTTCCTCTGCCTCAAACAATAGACACTACAGCAGTGTGTTAAGTACAATGTTGGGTTTGTGAGTTTTTGGGTTTGATTAGTTCCTAAACAAAAACAAATTCAATGTTTTTTTGTTTTCAGGAGCAAGCAAACTCTGAATTTCCTGTGTGAAGGTGAACAGTTGTCTGTTAGTGTCTGTCTTTACATGTGAGACAACTATACCTCAAGACCAAAGAATCTGGGATAGGCCCCGTAACCTGAATAAGATAAGTGTTTCTGTCTCTAAGCATTGATTTTACAAAAGGTGTCTTTTTGTCTTCTTCTTTTAGAGATGTAAGATGGAGGTGGCTCCTCAGGTTTTGAGTCTGCTCCTCCAAAGATTAAACATTAAACATTAACCACTTTAAGAACATGCTCTCTTCAGTGAGACACTCAAAAGCATGGCAAGAACATTACGCACCACAAAAGAAATGCGTTAAACTGTGTAAAAAGATTCTTTGTTTATTTCTCATTTGATCAAAAATATCCACTGTTTAATTATTAGCTTTGTAAAACACTATGAGGAGACTATGGTTATTTTTCATTACATAATGACTTTTTGGCTGAGCATTCTCCAGGAATCAGCCCTGTCATCTTAAGATTAATGTTATCCACTCCAGCCTTTAAGTTATTTTGCTGCTTGAGTTTTATAAACATTAAATACAAGAAACAGAAGTTGTTTTTTTACTTTACATAGTCCTGTTAAAATGATTGAATGATCAAATGTGATAAGAGTAATATGTCTGAAAACTTGTATTTAATATTACAAGATGTTGGTACATTTCTACACTGACGTCATCGAGTCCATCCTCACCTCGTCCTTCGTATGACGCTGCAGCCGTTGCCAGGGACAGAGACAGACGCTCTGCAGAGAGGGTGATCGGCTGCAGCCCTCATCTGTGCAGGACCTGTAGGCCTCCAGGAGACTGGGGCGGGCAGCTGACCCCTCACACCGGACACAGACTCTAATGATTCACTATTCTACATTTTTAGATTGTTAAAAAAAAGAGTAACACTACACTATGTGTAGTGACATAGAGGCTTAAGTTAAATGTTGTTTTTAAGAGGAAAGTTTCCTGCTATTGCAGCATAAATGTCCTGGCTACAGGTGGAGAGGTGAAGCATGGCCAAGTGAAACCACAAGGTGGCAGCAATAACACCCAACATAGCAAACAAGTCCCACATTTGGGCCTACTGCTGGATATGTGCACGCTCATGTTTTTAAAACGTTAGACTTTCTTTCATTTCATTTATTAGACTTTTGCCAAATAATAACACACACGACAGGACAATAAAACATAGTCATTTCAACACTTTACAACATGACCATATTATTATTAGGCTCTAATCTAATTCAAATCTTAAATGCATGACATAAATACACCGACTATACACAGCGGTGCACGTTAAGTGCATCTCCTCAATCGTAAAAGCATCATTGCAAAACTTGAAGAAAAGGTTAAAGCAAAGGCATCTGGACTTAGTTTTCAAGGGGTTTAAGGGGGACTTTATTATTTCTGAGATCAACTGGTAGGAGAGCTGAGCTTTATCTCTGGAGGGAGGGGTTTGAGCTGAAACTTAACCTTATGGGACCAGGCTGTTCTGGTCTCATAGTCTGTAACTATGAAGCATGACTCGAGAGTCGTTAGTGTCACTGTTCCACTCAGCTGTTGTTGTTGTTGTTGTTGTTCTACAGTGAAACTGTTTTGGTTTAGCTTTTAACATAGTGTTGTAAAAAGTGGGCAACAACTCTTGTTTTGATGCTTCTGATGTAAAAGGATATCAGCAGAAATTAGATTAGGTAAATATAATTACATTTCTTGCTCAGCATCGTCTCAGTTGCCATTATTAATTTCCCTCTTTTAGAAACACATTTATGAAACTAATGCACACAATAACTTCTCACCTCCTGCTCTGTAATGCACTGCTTCACAAACATTGGGTCGGGACACAAAAGTGGGTCTTCATTTGTGTCACCAAAAAATAAAAAAAAGCCCTTAGTAATTAAAAAAATGTAATAACATTTTTGTAGAAGTCATCGTTCTATCTGGAATTAAACAGGTTTTATGTAGATTTATAACTAATAGTCAAAACATATATGATGCAAAGAATAATTTAAAGGACACTAAAAATAACCATAAAACAAACTCCAGTGTCTGTAGCTCTGGTGAATGAATGTGTGAGTGTGTTCGGTGGGGGTCAGAAAGAACGTAGACGTCTCCGTCAGTCCACCCCAAGGCAGCTGTGGTACAGAAGTAGCTTACCACCACCAGTGTGTGACTGTGGAGTGAATGAATAATGTGTGTGCTTTGAGTCTCTTGGGAAGGAAAAAAGTGTGATATAAATGAAATGTATTTAACACAAAAGTCCAAAAGACTAAAACAAATCAAAGGGAGTCTTTTTAAATATGGCTCCCTAAAAAACACACTGCTCTAATGAGTTTTCTTCCTCACATTCAGGACTGTTTATCCTCAGAACAATAAGAGGACAAGAGGAAAAGTGAAGGCTACTTGAGTCTAAGGAAAGATTAAGGTCATAGAGTCTTATATTTTCTTATATTCAGCAGGGCAGACTTCCTGTTTTTCTTCAGGTTTCTTCTCTTTGGCTTGTGGCATGCTCCATTTCAGCTTCAAATCTGTCCCAATGTTGTGTTCTTCAAGCCGTTGTTTAAGCTAAAGAAAGAAAGTGTGTCAGATCCATTGACAGTTTAAGGAGTATAAGGCCCTTTAACAGTCATTGGTCAGATCAGACAGAGTTCAGTTTACAAAGGACTGGCCGAGGACTCACCTGTTTTAAAATCTGCTCCATGATGGCAGGATCACTGAGGTCAGCATCACTCTGGAGTTGCATCTTGATCTTTGAGGTTTTCTTTTTCACTGGACAGAAAATATATGAAGAAATATAATTTGGTTAAAAACTGCAGTCCACACATATGTCCTGGACAGATTAATGAATGGTCTCACTTTAAAGAGACATGACAGGTGCAATTTCTGAACGCGGGTCTCTACCAAAGTGGTTATTTTTGTTGCAGGTGATTCCATTTTTTCTCATTTGCTTTGTCTCAATTGTTGCTTTGAAAAGTGTTTTTGGGCCGTATCTTGCGGCGGCGCAGGCCTGGTGGTGATCAAGATGGTGGTATATTTATATCTTGTGCTCGATGCAGCTACCTCCTGCCCGTCTGGGACTCTGCCAGCGCCGCAAGGGGTGGAGGTTAAAAAACCGAGGCGTGGCACAGACGGGAACAACAGCAGCAGTGTGTTTGTTCTTTAAAGCTCATTGCAGGTCAATTTAGGAGCAGGACCACAAACTGGTGCAGACATTATTAAGTTTAATTAAGACATAAAGCATTTTTTATGCTCTGTTATAATAAATGAAAAAAAAAGGTTTTCAAATTGCCAATTGCTAAATTACTATTAATTAAGTATAGTTATTGGTTTAATTTATTTAAAAAAAAGGGGTATGCTTTTGGCGCTTGGCTATAAACATTTACATTTAGTAGACGCCTTTATCCAAAGCGACTTACATGTTACAGATGGAACACCACTAGAGGCAAGGAGGGTTGTGTCTTGCCCAAGGACACAACAGTATGAAAAGTGGGGAGAGTGGGAATCGAACCACCAACCTACCAGCTATATGACGACCGCTCTACCAGTGAGCACAGTGGTAGAGTAATATAATTTAATAATAATAATTATTGGCGTTGTACTGGAGGAAAGTCCTGTGAATGGTTAAAAGCAAAATACTCTTTACACATAAATCCTGCCGCTTTATATCTGCACTGGCTCAGGTCCTGTCTAATCGGAAAAAGTAGATTTGAACATGCCCCTCAATGAGCTTCCATCTCCACTAGACACCTGCGTTTTGAACAGGAAGATATGGCCCATTGTGTTTCACTCTTAGTGTATTTATCAAAGTCCTTCATGTTTTCACTGGCTTTAATTTTTTACAGTGCATCTCTAAACCCTTTTTTACCTATTGTTTGGATAAAATAGTTCTTTGGGACTTAAGTTGTTACCTCCGTGGCAGACGAATGGCCTCTTATCTAGGCAGTTCAGATCTATCCAAAGATGATCTGAAGTAACACCGACACAGTACTCATTTCTCCCTCCGTTATTAGGTTCCCCAGATTTCCAGTTTTTGAAGGTGCTGTTGCTGTTGTCAGACCACCTCCACGGCTCACGGTACAGGCCGATCCATGCAGCTGCTGTGCTTCCCAAATCAGCAACAGCTTGGTTTTCAGTTGAGTTCTCGATCATGGCCAGGTCGTAATAGTGTTGTCTGCAGTAGGCCAAAGAGTCGGGCCAGGTCATTGTAGTGTTCCCAAGAAAAAACTGCTTTACACCTGATTGAACTGAAAATAGAAACAACCTTAGATTCTCAATGTAACTTTCCATTAGAGTTAATATACAGACATGTTTTAAATCACAAGAACTCTCTTTAGGAAATCGTTCACAGAAGCCGTCTGCAGCAGAGTATTAACCTGCATTTGGTCTAAAGTCTGAACTGTCTCTAAACTCTCTTTCACAAATGAACCTTGGTTCAGTTTGGTCTGGACCGAGACCAGAGAGCAGCTGTTTGGTCTGAACCAGGTCCTGGAGCTTTCACCTGAACATTTGGTTTTGGAAAGCGCCCTAAAGGTACAATGGAAAATCAAGTCTTCAGTTTGTTAACAAAAGGTTTTTTTTGAGTGACTTTGTCAGAGCCACTAAAATGTAAAGCTCTTTTGTTCCATGGCGCTGTAGGTCAAATTTAATTTGCCTACAATGTTCATTTAACAGAATCAATGAAGTCTCACCTGTGTAACAAAGAGGATAGTGTTGTGATTGACAGGTGTCGTCGTTCCATAGGCTTTGATAAAAAATGCTACAAGCTTCTCTTGCAAGGTAATCATTGGGTTCAACATCCAACCAGTTCTGATACTGACTGGTGCTGATTGCCACTGTTCCTGTGGCAGACCATTTCCATGAGTTAGAGTTTGTGGTCATCACTTTCCAGGACGCAGGGTCATCAAACAGTCCGATCCACGCGGCTGGACCCACAGGTACAATCATCCTGTTCAGGTCGTCTGCACTTTCGACTGTGGCCAGGTCGGTGTATTTATCTCGGCAGTACTTTTGAGCATCTGTCCAGGTCATGGTAATGTTGATGAAGAAGTACTCATCGATTCGACAAAGTGCAAGTGGGATGAGGATAATCATTTGGAAGACTGTAAAAGGATGTAGAGTCACCGTTACATTAGTTTTATGTTAGTAGACTAGTGTTTACTTTAACTACAGAGAATCTTACCACAGAGCAGGTCGAATGAAAGCACTTTAATATCCATGTTTGAGAGAGCTTTTCAAAAGGACAATATATCATAATCTTCACATCATAAACAAAAAAACATGGTTAAAGATCACTGTTAAATGTTTGAATCCTTCCAAATGTGTGAAGAATAAACTCACCTACAGCAGCAGTGACCAGGGTTAAGTCTCTTTGCAATTTAGTGCATCGCAAATGTACTTCCCAATCTGCAGTCAAATATGCCTCTGCTGCCCGGGTGTTAAAGCCATTATTTACACAGTGTTTGCATATGTATTGAGAAGCTGATCCAATCAGCAAAACCTATCCAAATCACCAGTGTTAAATCACTGTGGGGTCAAAGGAGGGAGGTACAAACCCAAAACAAAGGCTTAAAGAGGCTTTTGAGCTACACTGTCCTCACAGCACTTCTAGTCCTCATTAGTAACACTCAGTGAAGCTTGTGAAGGCAGCCTCTACTGAACTGAAAGAACAAAGTAGCCCCATCAGGTCCTGCTGGAAAACACCAGCGCTAACCTGACTACACATTCACACACAGTTAAGGTTAAGTTTAAGGTAAATGTATTTGTACCAGTGAGTCAGTTCCATTCATACAACTTCCAAACATCAAAGGACAGAGCAAAGTAACAACAGTGTGCTGATTGGAGTATTGTTTATAGAGGGTACATCACCAGGTGGCAGCCAGAGGCTAAACAGAACTTAAATTAATAGAAGAAGTGTACAGCACGTGAAAGGAAATAGTTGTTGAACACTGCTGCAACAAGGTTTATTAAAAGAATAATGTGCTAAAACCCATGTCTACTTTTTATGCTTTAATGAAAACATAACATGTGTAGCAGAACCACCATTGGAATCCCCACGGATTAACTGTCCTGCCTTAACTGCCCTGCCAGTAGACTTAAGACAAGCCTGTATCTGAAAGCCTCAAACTTAACACTGTTTTCTTTCAGATAAAAGCATGGCCAAAGTGCTTTATGGACAAGAAATGCTATTAATGACTTTGCTCTTGCTTTTACAAGCAGTGGAACCTGGGTTCACCAGGCACCAGGATCAAAGGTGGCTCAGGACCAGTGCCAACCCCCCCTGGTACCATGTCTTTTTAACCCTAAACTGAAGATAACATTGTTATTTCAGCTGGATTCAAGAACTGTGCTCTTTACCAGAGAGCGCTCCATCTCCATTCTGAGTGACAATTGGAATGCTTTTGATCCTAACATCCAAGAATGATCAAAGACCGCCCCTGGTGGTCAAATGAACACATGACTCTATCCAATCATCAAAAGACAATTTCTTAATTCTTACATTAAAGGAAAATGTATTTTTGATATTGTGTTGTTTATACTGTTCTTTTCCAGGACACGGAGTTGCAAACAAATAACTCCCTTTATGGTTTCCGTTTTGTTTTAAATGAAATGTAATTAATGTTTCAACAATATTCTACATATTCATAATACTCGACTTTTCTTTGTATAATCCTACGAATATAAATGTTTGTTATGTGTTATGAGAACGGGTTGAAACAAAAGGAATGTTTTAAAAACTTTAGTAAAAACTTTAGTTAGACGTTCCCAAGCAACTTCCCCTTCCGCCAACTTCCTCTTCCGCCGGAAGAGCGCCCCCCGGCTTGAAGTTAATAAAAGCTGGCTGCGAGCCAAAACTCTCTCTCTTTTGCTGCTGGCTCTCGCCTCTGGGCTCTTGCCCCTCCGCCTTCGCTGACCCCACAAGGTCCGGTCCACTCAGGACCGCTAATGCCACCATGGCTAAAGCTCTTTTGCTGCTGGCCCTCTCTTCTGTTCCTGCCTCCGGCCATCCTGACCTCGTCGGACCAGCCTGCCCCAAGGCGACCATGGCCTAAAGCTTTTGAGCCTCGTGTTAGCGCGAGTAAACTTTTTGTTTTAAGACTGTGCCTGCTAAAAGCGCCTGCTCCTTTCCCAAAGGAGCGCGCGCAAAAGCAAGTCTTAACCAGCAAACAGCTAAGAACTCTTTTTATGGACACTGCAATGACCTGCCCAACCTAAGACTTTTTAACGGTGCACGGAGGCCCAGGCGTTCTGAGCAACAACCGGACCTGCAACAACTGGACCAGGCTGCGACGGCATCTTCGGGGTGGAACGCTCCAGGAAGCGCCCAGAACGCTCCAACATTCAGGACGCTCGGACCGCTGATAGCGGCCCACCGGACCGAGCCAGCCCCGCTGACCTCAGTAAGTCCGCACGTGACACAACAGCCTTGGCGTCGTTAAAATGTCCTCTGCCCAAAATCGCCACTCCCTCCTCCGTTAAAAGCCCTTTGGTTAAATGCCATCAGTTAGATTATGTCTAAACATTCCTCTGGTTTCACAAACCCTGTGAAAGCAAATATTTACCTCTGTATTTAATCCTTTGTTCGTTCCTGTGTATTGTTTCCAATTCCTTCCCTGTTCCAATGTTAGTTATCATTATACCTGTGTTAGATCTGTGTGATTTTTAATAAAACCCCGTAAAAGACATTAATGTTTCTCTGTTTATAATTAAGAAATGTTCGAAAACAATAGAATTCTCTTCCTTTAAGATTAATGAGACTAGGCTAAACAGTTTCTCTGGACCTGTTAAAACCAGGGTGGTGCCCCTTTTAATCAGAAATTAATTTTAATGAATTACTATTAATATCGAAATTAATTATTAAAATTATTAAAATTAATCTTCTATATGTTTATACAAACATACCCTTGTATATTACACAATATACGCTACAGTATTATTTTTGGTGCCCCTTTACTGATGATAAAAATATTAATTAATAATTTACCCAAATTAATAAATTAATATTTCTTATTACCTCATATATTATAGCTCATACACTACACATGGTACCAGGAGTGGCTTTGTGATAACAGATGTCATTGAAAGTGAGAAGCCGTCAACTGGACTGGAAATGTGGACCGTGAGTGGCAAACTTTTTAACAGCGGTTCATGCTATACTTGTCAGCTATTGGTCTGGAAGGCAGCTGGATGCACGGAAGATTGCACTGCTTATTTCTGTAGCTGGTCCACAAGCAGTGAAAGTTTATTATACATTTGTTTTTGTCAACGCAGATGAGCGAGATATGTTTTACGTGGTTGTGAGGAAATTTGGTGTACTTTTTTGCTCACGTAGGCTTTACAGCAGCCTGCGGAGAGTTTTGATGAATATTTATATAACGTTTCTTTACCTAGTAGGCACGTAAAGCGCTTTACCAGTGTTACAGCTGACACCACTGGAGAAAGGTGGGTTAAGTGTCTTGCCCAAGGACACAACGACAGTATGAACTGTGGGGAGAGCGGGATGTTATGATGATGTTTTGGGGTGTTTCGAGCGGGGATCGAAGGACGGCCGCTCTACCACTGAGCTACTAACGGATCTGAAGCTGAAAGCTAAAACATGCAACTTTGGGGTACTGCAGGAGTCCATGGTAAGAGACCAGATAGTGTTTGGAATAAAGAATAAGAGACTTTTGTGTGAAACCATGTCAAGCCAGTGAGCTGGCCCTACAACACGCCAAAAGTGTCAGCAGCAGGAAATTAAACAGAAGAAAAGACCAAAGGAAACAGACACTTTTAATTGCAAATCGTGCTGCACAAGACATGCAAAAAATCAGGGCCCGCCTTATTCTCTCTCTCAGATAGATAGATAGATAGATAGATAGATAGATAGATAGATAGATAGATAGATAGATAGATAGATAGATAGATAGATAGATAGATAGATAGATAGATAGATAGATAGATAGATAGATAGATAAGCCAAACGCTGATAAATTACAGAAGGTCAAACAAACTTTTTGATTGTGCTGTGTGTGCTGTGTTGGAGGTGCAGGAAATTGTGGTCGTACCTCTTAACATTTTGTTTAAATTAAAAAATATATATAACTATTTGTTTATTAGTTAAGAAACAAGGTTACGTTTAAAGTTATAGTTTTGCCTTTATTTTATTTTTTTTATTTCATAATAAAGTCATATCAGTCTTTATTATGGACAATGACTTGATTTATTGAAGGTAAAGCACATGTCAGAAACAGACTAAATTCCATCTGCGCCCCTACAGTTTAAGTAAAAAAGTTTGACTGGGGGACTTACATAAAAAGTCAGTCAGATGATGCTCATTCATGACCGTTTTGTTTGATGGATTTACTGTGGATTATTGCTTTGATTGATTGAGGTTTTCAAAGGACTACAAACCCGCACATGTAAACAAAAAGGTTACAGCTAGGGATGCACCGAATGTTCGGCAGCCGAAATTATTCGGCCGAAAATAGCCAAAAAAGCACTTTCGGTGTTCGGCCGAATAAGTAAAAGGCGAATAAATTTTGCGAACAATGGCGTTTTTAATGAAGCAATCAAATAACCCGCGTAGAGTGAGAGGCGCGGGCTTTATGCAGCAAACATGTCAGCAGTGTCAGAGAAAGAGGCAAAAACGGCCGTTTGCAGACATTGTTCTGCTGAATTGTCCAGAGGGGGTGCATCTGCAAAAACGTACTTCAAGCGAAACAGACCACGGAGTGAAAACTACTAAAAGTGCGCTCTTAAGCTGTCAGCACACGATTTAGTCAGGCGGACTCAAAACCCTGTACAGCATCGCGACTGTGCTTGATCCAGGATATAAAGATCATTACTTGGATGTGGGAAAAGATGCGCACGAGAAATAATCCAGGCCGAGTTGGATTTGGGAAAGCCGTCAGGTGATGCACAGCGCAGGAGATGAAAACAGTGCAGAGAGTAAACGGGCTCATACTACACATGAGCCGTATGGCAAGCCTAAAGGGCCAAAATACGAGAGCGCGCACAGTCTCGCTGTCTGACATGCCGCTTTCCCAACCTGGCGCAGATGGCACGCAGGTAGGCTACTTGTATGGGAAATTAATTTAAGATTTTAGTTATATTTTGGATTATGGTAACACTTTATAAGTAGTTTCTATTTTTTACATTAACTAACAATGAAAAACCCTTATTAAAAGCATTTATTAATCTTAATGTTAACATTTACTAATACAGTATTAAAATTAAGTATCACATTTGTAATTTTTGAATTAAAAAAGTATCAAAAGTGGTAGGCCTATTTGTTAAAATTGTGAATGCACTCATACTAACATGAACTAAATATTTTTTTTATTATCTTACATTAAGGAAGATTAATAAATACCATAACAAATGTATTTCTCATTGTTAGTTAAATAAATATTTTGAAATTTTATTTTTGTTATTTGATTTTTTTATCTGAAAAGCAACACAAAATAGTAAAAAGCAAATTCTTACTATTTAATTACTGTAATGTTGAAAAAATTGGCAAAATAAATGGAAAAAATGTGAAACACCGCGTTCGGTATTCGGTATTCGGCCTTCGGCCTTCGGCCAAGCATTTCATTATTATTCGGCTTCGGCTTCGGCCAAGAATTTCATTTCGGTGCATCCCTAGTTACAGCGCACACAAACGCCAGCGTTTCTGGAACTGAGGTATGAAAAGCACTTGCACTTGAACTTAACTTAAATGGCTATAAAAATAATTTTAAAAAAATGTGCACACAAAACAAACAAACAAAATCCGTTGGTGGGTTAAAAAAGGGTGTTTGTGAAACTAAGAACTGTTTTATCTTTTGAAAGGATTATTAAGATCGAGCATGATGAGGCTCAAACTCAGAATGCAGCGGGTGAAAATGTTGAATCCTCCGTACAAAAACGAGAGGTTAGGCTTACTGCAAAGGGGTTAATGGCAAAACTCGATATTTTACAGAAACAAATAAAGTCAAAACTTGACAAACCATCCTAAATAAAAAAGACTATACAAGGGTAACATTGAAAATGAAAACAAGGTCAAATGTTTATTGGAAAGGTTTACAACGCATTGCAAAGAAGCAAAAGTTTTATTGCCTGATGAAGAGAAAGACACGCATAAAACCTGGTTCTAAGCAAAAATGTCATGGGTTGTGGAATTCAACACTGGTAAATAAATAGTTGGATAAGCTACAGGAGGAATGTGATCATGATAACAAAAATTGTGAAATTTAACTCAATAATAGCATTTCAAATGTAGGAACAAGGGTCAGCAGTCGCACTTCAAGCTACAAAGGTTGCCACCACAGTTCACGCTCCAGCAAATCCAATGCCTCTGTGCAACTTGCAGAGTTATTGATAGGTACCTGTTACAGCCAATTTACACTTGAGCTGTCCTTGTTGCCCAGACGGAATGCATCAGCTGACGCGCTAACTCACTGATAGATGGTTACAAAGTCTTCCGAAGCAGATCTAAGTTTTCTTCTTCTTTATTATTATTATTTAAAGTTATTAAAACAGTACAAACAGTGTAATCCATACACATAACAATAAAAGTCCGTACATCACCATCCAGTATAGTCACATATAAGCGGTCAACAAACTGTGTGCTGCTTCCGTCTAGTCACACACCTGTACAATGGTTCCCACCTTTATAGTGTGTAGCCTAGCCCAAACATGACCCCTAGTGGAGACACACAAGATTTATCCTTTGTAGCCAATGGCTCCTACACACCCTCCCCACACTCTTGTTCACACTCTTGAACAATTTTACCAATACTTAAGGAGCCACTTTTTCACACAGCGTATCTTTGAGATTGTCCATTTCCTCAGCTTTGTTTCTCAAAAAGGTACTGCATTTCTTGGAAATGTCTTCGAGCATGTGTTTGATCTGGAAGAGCTCGTTGGACAACTCTTTTTGTATGCCATTTCCATATCCATCAAAGATTTGCGAAGGTTACTAACAATCTCCAGTTTCTCCGATGTCTTGGCTACTGTGTTCTCCTTTTCAATGAAAGAACTTTCTGGGCACTCTTGTGTCACCCAACCCTTTGAGTTGTTCATTTAAACTACTAACAAGTAGCTGATGCTTCTCTGTCTCTTTGCTCTGCTGACTCCGGACACTGGCCAACTGACTTTGTAGTTTTTCCGTTTCATTATGTAAGGTTTCGAGTCGAGTTTGTAGTTGTAGCCGATCCTCCAAGTCCTGGCAGCGCTCCTCCAGGTCTAGTATCTGCTCCTGCAATTGATTTCTCTCCAGCTCCTCCACCACTGACCTCAAACCATTTCCCTCCATCTGGATGGTAATCTTGAGGGCTGCGAGGCTCCTGGAGTGGGGTGTGACTATCAAACTCCTCCTGAAGGCTTCTCTCAGCCGGTGGTCCCAGCTTATTGGTTCTGTGAGGACCAAGACCCCGAGTCTGAGCCAATTCTTCCTCCACCTCCTGCTGGCGACCGGCCAAAGCCTCTTTCTTCTCCTCCAGTTGGTTGATACGCATAGCGTCAGGGCACTCTTCTCTTCCCGGGCCCGGTCCTGGCACTCACCGCCTCAGCCACCATTTCCTGCCTCTCCAAGACATGGCTCTGAGTGTCATCAGCGCTGGCTAACTCGCTGGTCTGGGAAGCTGCCCTCTTTGTAAACTGCTCCAGATCTGCTTGGAGATCTGCTTTTACCTTTGCTTCACGTTCAGCTATTTTTTGAGAAGAGGTTGAATCAGCGGCTTGTTCCTCCTGAGTGGTGGCAGAGGCAACTACTGGGTAGGTATTACCTTGAAAGGGCCCATTAATTACCCAACCCAATGCCGTTTTTATTGCATAAGGCCCATTGCCTTGGCTGTTTATTACCTCCCAGGGCTCCAATACCTTTGGCGCGTTGCTTCCAATTAACATGTCCACATTAGCCTGTATGGTTGGAATATGCACCTTTGACAAATAACTCCATCCAGCTAAGTCTTTTTCTGACACAATACAGTCCTTATTTACAGGCATGCGCTTCTGTGTGAGAACTTCTGGCAGCTGGTAAAAGCAATTTTTGTCCAATCCAGCCACTTCTAACCCCTTAAGGAGAAAGCTGGTACGACTCTCTTTTGTCCCATTGTCTGTAATAGAAACTGCGTTTTTCTCCCCGAGATCTTAAGCCTTTGCATAAGCTCTTCGGAGCAAAAGCTTGCAGTACTCCCAGGATCCAAAAGAGCATACGTACTTATTATTTCGGAGCCACTTTCAGCCTTGACTTGGACAGGCAAAATGGACAGATAACAACCGTCCTTTCCAGCTCCAGTATGACCACAGGTTTGAGTGTTGGTCATTTCTTCTTGTGGGTTTACGTTTCTTGGGTTTCTCCTTTGAAAATGAAACAAAGTATGATGTAATAACCCACACATCTTACAACTGGCACGAGTTTCACAATACCGCCTTACATGTCCGGTACCCAAACAGCCGAAGCAGAGCCCCCTTTGTTGTAACATTTCAATTTTCTCCTTATGTCTTTCCAAGCACCGCTGGACAATCCTCCACAAAATGTTCTTGGGAGCATATAATACATGTGGGTCCCCTTACATCTTGGGCTAACAGGTCTGTATTATTTGGCACTGGTGCAACGGCAATGGCAAAGGTGTTGCTTCTTACAGTATTTCCCAACTGTGGCCTGAGCCTTCTGCTACTACTCCTTGCTCCAGATGTTACAGGTGGTGTCTCCGCAATGTCTCCAAATAGTGGATCGGACCAAATTTTAACATGTTGCTCCAGAAATACAACCAAATCCACAAAGGATGCTCTGCGCTCGGTGGATTCCCAAATGTCAAACGCGGCCATCCTCCAGCGTTCACGAAGCTTATAAGGTAATTTTGACAAAATCATCCTCATATTGCTTGGCACATTCATTTCTGTCATATAATGCAGCTCTGTCATGATATTGCAACATCCACGAAGAAAAAGAGTATATGATTGTAGAGCCTTTAAATCTTCGGATTTAACTGAAACCCAAGCCAGTGCCTTCTCCATATATGCAGTTGCAATTCTATATTCATTGCCAAAATGTTCCTGTAAAAGCTGTTTTGCCTTAGCATAACCCCGCTCAGGCTCCATGTGTTGGCAACTGCGCACCAATTCCCTGGGCTGACCCACTGTATACTGCTCCAAATAGTATAAACAGTCATCCATGCTGGCCTTTGCCTCCACCCTTTGTTCAAAGGCTCTTTTAAATGACATGTATTGTAGGGGGTCACCGTCAAATGATGGAATATCTCGAGGGGGTAGTAACATTAAACGCTGTTGTTGCACCAGGGCTGCTGTTAATTCATTTTGTTTTGCCAAAATGGAAAGTATGTTGGCCTGCCCTTCTCCTATTTGTTGACTGCCGGACATATAATGTACAGGTACACCATCTTCTGTTCCCCATATAAGCGCTTCTCTTTGTCTCGCCTTTTCCAATTCATTTAAATTTGGTGGCAGGTATTCCTTTGCCTTTGGATTGAGTGATGTTAATTGTCCATTTTCTTTCACCACAGATGTTTTAGAAGACCCATTTACGTTGAAAGCCTTAAAAATGTCAAGGTTAGCTTCAGATGCAGCCAATTTTGCTTCCAGTTGCAGCTGTTCTTTTCTTTGTTTTATTCTTTGTTCCTGTTCTTCGAGGGTATGTCTTTCCTTTAAAACTCGTGCTTCTGCCAGCAAAGCTGCTCTATCAGCTTCCGCTTTAATCCGTGCAGATGATGCAGTACTGCATAAACTACCTTTACATGAGTGCTTGCTGGAAACATTTGAAATACATTTCTTTTGATTATTTTAGATTTATATTCGAAAACAGGTTTAGAATTCTCTTCCTTCAGATTAATTGAGACTTAATCAATATAATCAGTTTTCCAGAATCATCTGGTGGTGCCCCCTTTTAACGAGACAAATTTGATAATAAAATATTAATTGATAATTTACCCAAATTAATAAATTAATATTTCTTATCACATTATATTATAGCTACTACACTACATATTATTTGACGCCCCGTGCGAGACCTGAAAGGTTATGTTCTGAAAATTTTAATCATTAAAAGACCCTTAATCATTCTCATAATAATACACCTTTGAAAAACTCAAATCGCTGTTCCACTGAAAAGCTGTGTTTTTGTTTATTCTGGCTACATGTCTGAAGCAATGTGTTAAATGTGTGTGCGTTGTGCTGCTTGGTTGTTGAAAAAGCGCTTGTGAAATTGTTCTCAGAATTTGAAAATCAGCTGGCCTGATATTTTATAAACTTAGAATTGTAATTTTATACGTACATTACATATGTCCTGTGAATTCCAGGTTGCTAAGTTGTTTAGTGTAAGACAAAACGCGGGTTAATGTGAAGCCGTCCAGAACCGGCTTTTATTTGAGTTGTTGATAAATGCATGCTTAAACGCTACAAATTGCGTTTCAAATGGCCTATGACAATTGAAAATCGCTGAGTTGCACCGGGATTTTGAAATATAATTGTCCTTTTCACGTGAATTTAAACAAATTAACTAGTTAACCGCGTTGGACCGGGACTTGAGATTAATTTGTCCGTCTAGAAAAATTAAATCTGTAGGCGCCCACGGATTTAAGCTACAACTAGACATATACGGGAGGAGTTTAGCACTGCTAAAACCCCCATGCTAACCAGCGGACCGCTGTGTTAAACTTTACTGCCTTTGTGCAAAAACTTTCTGGCAAACCAAGCTGCTTTGTGCAAAAAGGCCGCGTGCTTGTGTTAAAAACGGGACCCGCTGAGGTCTTTGTTCAAAACGTGTCCCATTTTTTCTTGGAGTGAAGCTAAAGAGCTAAGTTTAGCTTACACTCGTCTTCCTGGGGGCGTGCCAGAAACGTCACCCCCGGAACCAGAGACTCACGAGAGCCTCGACTGCCCCCTTTGGAGAAAGGCGCTACACAACCCAGACTCACCAAGAGTCTCTACCGCTAACGGAAACTAGAGGCGTAACACCCATAATTCCTTAGAGAGCTCTGTGCCTCCCCTGGTGGCCACTCTAAGTAATTACACCTGTCCTGAAATTAATGACAAACTTAGAGCTTCTTACAAACTTAAACAATAGTTTTAAAGCTTTCATTGACACCGAGATACCTCAGTAATTAAACTTTATTGGTAATTACCCTCTGTTTTAACCCACTCAATTCAAGGACCCTATTAACTGCACTGCTGTTGGTTTAATGCCTGCTTTATCTGCATACCTGCAAACCTCTGCTATGATAATGCTGCTGTTACATGTTGATTGAATGTTTCTGATAACGGTTTAATGCACGATATGTTTTGAGACTGAACTTAACTCATATTGTTGTTTATCCTGCCTGTTTTGAGAAGCTTTGTTGTTTAACCCATACATTTAATGCAAGACTGCTTATGATTTTCTCCCTGCATAGGATCTGTTAAATTTGAATGACGCATTAAAAGCTTGTACACCCAGCTGCATGTTCACCCACTGCTGTTAAAGTTAACCAAATAACTTATTCTTGCATGTGCCCTGTCATAAGCTGTAAGATAAGCTGATTACATGCCTGCATTTTGAATTTAATTGCCATTGCTGATACCTGCTTGAAGTTATTTGACTCATCAACTAACTTCTTTTTATTGATTTAAATTTGACTTAGTCAATTTAATCAACTTTTATTGAAATTTGGCATTTAATTGAAATTTTAATTTCTTTTAAAGTAATTTCGAAATTTTGATTTTAATTTTAATTTTAATTGTGACCTTAATCTTAACCTTAATTTTAATTTCAATTTTAATTTTAATTTGGATTTCGATTTTAATTTTAATCTTAATTTTGATTTTGATTTTAATTTTGATCTTGATTTTAATTTTAATTTTAATTTTAATTTTAATTTCAAATCTTAATCTTAATTTTTAATTAACATTTTTTTTTTTTTTAGTTTAAGTTTACTTTACTCTTTTTCTTAGCATCTAGAAACACCGTTTCTGCTTCAGTGAGGAATTCTCTAAATACAGTCTGATTGTCACTCACCTTCTCTTTGTGTATACTCCACAAGTATCCACGCTATCTTTACAGATAAACCCAATTAGCTGTAATTAACTTACTAGCCCAATAGAACCACACCCCTTAACATGTCGGACAAGTCCGTAGACTCGCCCAGTTCCATCCGCCTACCAATGCTGCTAGGGAAAATGGCTATTGTCATGCGCGCCCAACAGAAACACACAGAGGGTCTCTTGGTACGCAGTCATGACAAAATAAAGAGCCAAAAGCACGACCTCGCCACCCTCCAACGCAACCACTCAATGTTGGTCCAGGAGCTCCGGTCGACCAAGGAATCCAGGGATGATTTCGAAAAACAAACCCAAGAGCTACAGTCTTTGGTCAACACCCTACAAAGGACTGACCCGGACTCTGAGGAGTTACGGACAAAACTCCAGCAAACTGAGGAAACTCTCAACGAGGTAAAGCAGGAACTGATCGACACGAAAGTTGCGCGCACCATGGCAGAAATCGAGCTCCGTCGCCAAGCAGATGAGTATGAACCTCTGCAGGAGGAACTCAACAAATCAGGACAAAGGGCACAGGTGACCGCAGAAAGGCTAGCTCAGGCGGCTCAGCGAACAGAGTCCCTGGAAGCACAACTGGAGACTCTCACTCACCAGAGAGACCGAGACCTCAGGCTCCTTGACCAACTTCAAGCCCAAATAACCGGAACCGCTCAAAAGCGACCAGGTAAGACAGCGGAGTTTAAAAGCACTCCGAACCTAGAGCCGGTTACTCCCGTATACCGACCTACGGTGCAAGAGGACAGCTTCCTGGAGGGAGCTACCTCTAGTTAGCCACGGTACTTTGACGCAACGGAGAGAGAACGAGCCTCGAGCCCGACCCTCTTTTCGCATGCTACCACGCGTAGGCCACCGGACTTTCACCCCCATGCTACCACGCGTGGGCAATCGGACTTTGACCCACAACCAGCTCCAACTCGGAGACATGTGGGCTACGGTCTCACTGACCGAGACCTCGACAGACTCGCGCGTCATATCACTCGCTTTGAGCCCCATCAAGGAGCGGCTCACGACACTAGCGCGTATCTTCGAGACATTGACTTCTACCTCCAGAGGGTACCAAACGCTACCGCAGAGGATAGAATCTTCTTAATTAAGCTCACATCAAGCAGAGATGTTAGTAGCTTTATCGAACGTCAACCGCCTCGAGTCCAAGCTGACTTCGACCTCCTTCGTGAAGCCCTCATGGAGGAATTCTCTGACGTCACAGTAAATGTGGGTCTGACCGCCGCCCTGATGGTCAAACAGGCACGCGGCAAGAGTCCCCACAGCTTTATTATCAACGCTTACGCAAAGCGTACTTTGGTCCACGCAACGAACCAGACATGGAGGAAGACCAAAATTTCAAAGCTCTTTTTGTTCAAAACCTCCATCCAACTACCAGCCATCATCTTGGCGTTTCTGCATGTCCGCTAACGCAGACCAGCCGTCAACTCCGAGCTGGCCATGCGAGCATTCACTAAACAGAGGCTAACTCAGACCAGACATCATGAGCCAGCCGTGCTCTTAACTGTGGATCGGAGTTTAGCACTCGAAGGAGCACCCACCTCCAGACAAAGGGGCCAGAGACCTCCGCTTCCCGGACGGGAAGAAGGGACCTCGGCCACCAGAGGTGAACCAGGTCAACACTCAACCTGGACTGAGCGTAGACCAAGCGATCAGGGTCCTCAAGGAAACCCGGTTCGAGAATAAACCTCGAACCAATGCACACCGAAGCAAAGGGGGGGTCCTACCCAGATCGCGAAGACCGGAGAAAGCATTCCCGTGGGTCGCAAGACCAACGATCTTCCGGCAGTCCAACCGCCGAAAGACGTAACAATACGAGAGACCGAGCCCCTGAAGCTCAGACTGATCGCGCGCGAAACACCGCTGGCGAAAGTAGTCTGACTACAGAGGAAGCTCAGGCCATAGAACGCATACTCAGACAGATGCGCGAAAAGTCTAAAGGTAAGGCTGATCTGTATGAAGTCCCACCCGTGCGTCCTAGAAATAAGGCCTTATTCGGATGATCGGACGATCATCAACGAAGTTGCCTTAGTACAACTGTCCATCGGACCAATGACACTGATACATCCAGTGTACGTATCCCACCTTGACAACGTCCCACTCCTGATTGGCAAAGACATTCTCAATCGCTTCGAACCACTGATCGATTTCAAGCAGCTAAAGATTTGGGCACAAGTGCGAGCACCACTTCCAATCTCTCTGACTGAATCTCAGTGCTATGCGATCGAAAGGTCCTCGCCAGAAGACAGGGTCGCCACCGACAACGCTGGAACTGCAACCACGCAACCTCGGTGTGAACCAAATCCCCTCGAAGAGCGTGATAGCTTCCTATGCACGCTGGAAAACCCCTTAGCGATGACACCCAAAATCATCAAGGGCATCGCACTGGAAGCAACTCCAGTCGACGATGTCGTCATGGCCTTATGGGCCGACAAATCTGCCATCAGCCTAGAGCTGTATGACACTTTGACGCGGGTAAAACCGAGCCTGACCTTCGTAAAGAAACACATTCGGTTCCCAGCTAACCCCACATCGACTCGTGTGTTAACCACCGTAGGTCTCTGCTCTGTCACCACGCAATGGAACAAAAGAGAACTGACACACACCTTTGCTGTCATCCCTGATCTCCCACATTCAGTGTATATTGGGGCTGACATGCTGGTCAGACTCGGCGTCCCGTTGATACCATCAACAACGTTCTTTGGTCCCTAACGGGAGTACAAAAGATTCACCCGAGTTGACCGAAGAAAACTTGAAATCGGGACAAACCATACCCGACGTGTGCCAGGTAAGTAACGACTACCACCTCACGGTACCGCCGCGTAGCACCTTGTCCATACGTTTAAAAGTCGTCCCCGGACAACAAGCTAACTCCTCACAAGCGTTCTTCCAACCTTCGCCTCTGTTCTTTGAGTTAGGCTTGTCTGTTCAGGCAACACCCTTGGTCGAACTCCACTCGATCAACGCAGGTGCTAGTGCAGAACCCCACTGCAGATAGCATCCATGTCCCAAGATCCACCCCTTTGGGTTGGCTGGTCGACGCCAGATTTCATGACTTTGAGCTCAGACTCCCGGTCATAGGACGTATGCCACCCTCACTCCTACCTGAACAGCAGGAGACCGAGGTCGTATACACTAAACCTTCCGGGGTAATTGCCATATACCCCTCACTTACGGTTGACACCGACACTATCTGCAGGGTCGATCTGGCGGATGACAGGGAAATGGTCTTACAGACAGTCTCCCTGCTCTCCATCGATGCAGATACAAACTCGACCGCGAGATTCGAGTAGCGTCACCACGGACGGTCCAGTAACAACAAAGGCTGGCTCTGAAACCAAACCGGATTTGAGTCCCAGTTGGAACAAACACTGGACCTGGCTGACGCGATCAACACCGAGGAGGAACGCGACCTGGTGCGCCAGGTCCTCCTCAAATATCGTACATCCTTTGCGAAGGACTCCCTGGATTGTGGTTTAACTCCCATTCATACAGTCCGCATTCCAACAGCAAACGCGCCTCCAGCTTATGTACGTCAATACAAAATACCCTGGCGTCTTATGAACCTATACAGGAAATCATAGACGACCTTTTGAACAAGGGCATAATCCGCCCATGCAACAGTACTTATTCAGCTCCTATCTGGCCAGTACTCAAGCCCAATGGCAAGTGGCGACTGACAACTGACTACCGTCAGCTGAACAAAAGCGTCCCACTGTCCAGGTGGCCAATGACCCAACTTGGCCAAGAACTGCCCAAGGTATGCGAGGCGCCAAGTACTTCTCTACACTAGATATAGCCTCCGGCTTCTGGACCATCCCAGTAGATCCACAGGATCAACACAAACTTGCTTTTACGTTCGCCAATCGGCCATATTCTTTCACCAGATGCCCATTCAGAATTTAACATCTTCCTGAACAAAGCATGCCCGGATGCCACTAGCCGCGGAACGCTCATCTACGTAGATGACATTCTAATGCGCACTGCGACATTTCATGCGCACATTGAAGAGATTGATCACGTGCTGGAGCAGCTCACTACCGCTGGCGCGAAGATCTCTCTGGAAAAATGTCAATGGTGTAGAAAGAAGGTAAACTACGTGGGCCTTCTAGTCGGCGCTGCTGGTGTTGAACCACAGGTCAGTCGACTTCAGGGCATCGCCAACCTAAAACCGCCATCCAACTTGTCAGAACTCCGCAGCTTCCTGGGAGTCTGCAACTACTCTCGACAATTCGAGGATTATGCGACATTGGCAAAACCACTGACTGACCTTCTCAAAAGGACACCGCCTTTGAGTGGGGTCCCCAACAGGAACAGGCAATGAAGGCTCTCCAGCAAAAGCTGTGCGAAGCCCCTTGTCTAGCCTACCCGGACCACACCAAAGTCTTCCACCTGGAGGTAGGCTTCTCAAGCCACAGCCTCAGTTCAGGCCTCTATCAGGTCCACGACACGGACAAGAGAGTAGTGGCCTCGCCAGCAAAACTCTCTCCGGTCCAGAGACTAAGTACACGGACTGTGAAAAAGCCCTCCTAGCCACAGTTTGGGCTGTGAAACACTTTGCCCACTACTTGGGAGGCCAAAAGACGATTGTCAACACCAATCACCAACCGGTGACTTTCTTGACGAGTCAGAGACTCAGGGACGGCGTAGTGACCAACGCCCGTGTGGCATCTTGGCTCATGGCTCTCCAAAGCTTCGCCGTGGAGATACGCTATGCCCAAAACCACAGGTCATATTTGGGCATGGAGCTTGCCGCATGTCAACAATGCGCAATTGACACACCCGCCACAGCCGCCCCACCAAACGAAGACACACCCACCGTACCAACACGCCACCACTACTTCGATGAGAACGTATGCCAAGACATGACAACCGCATATGTCGATGGATGCTCGTTCCACCACGAAGCTCTGGTTCGCGCCGGTGCAGGTGTAGTTTGGCTCAATGACACTCCCTATGAGCCACAAAAATTCCAGTTAGGACCCCAATCTTTGCAATACGCTGAGATTGCAGCTGTCCTTATAACCATCCAATTGGCAGTGGCCAAGCAGATCAAACTGCTCGTGATTTGTACCGACTCAAATTACACTCGCCTCAGTTTCTCATGCCACCTGCCACTATGGAAGAACAATGGTTTTCTCACATCCGCGAAGAAAACCATTAAACACAAAGACATGTTCCTGGTATGCGACAGTCTGGTTGAAGACCACGACATGCAAGTATACTGGAAGAAGGTCAGAGGCCACTCGCGGGCCCCTGGACTTGACAAAGATCTGAATGACCACGCAGACCGTATGGCGAAAGAAGGTGCTCTTGATGGTACGCCCTGGCATTTCCAGCCCGACCCCGGGTACAATCGACCCTTTCCCACCCATCCCACCCATTCTGTCTGTCTAGTCACACGATCAAAGGCAACCGACGCCTCCGGCCCCAGCAGCTGCATTGGTGGTTGCTCCAACTTTTGCTGATTCCGACCTCGTTGCCCTTCAGGCAGCGGACCCGGCAATCAACAAACTGATCCTCCATCTGTCAGACCCCGCGTCTCACACCGTTGTAGACACGGACACTTCCTCCGAGGCGTATCTCAAAAAGCTTTGGGCTGTTCGTGCCAGACTTCAGCTGCGTCATGGCTTGCTTGTCTATGTCTCTGACACCCTTACTTCACCTGCGTTAAGTAGTGCCTCAGAGCCTAAGGGGGGTCATGCTAACGCACGCACATAACGCTCCAGTAGCAGGCCACAGAGGTGTACGAGCAACACACCAGGCACTTCAGCAGGTAGCCTACTGGCCACAAATGCAAATGGACGTGGCAGAATATATCAAAGGCTGTTTGGTATGCTGCCAGTTCCAACCTGCAAGACCACTCCACCGTGGACCCTTACAAAGAAGGGGCATCTCATTCCAGTGGTCCGACCTCCAAATCGATTGGATGGGACCCCTGACTAAATCAACAAGGGGCAACAAATACATCCTAATGGTCACCTATTCCTTCACCAAATGGGTGGAAGGACTTCCAGCCCAAAACAACACGGCACAGACCACAGCCTTTCTACTCATGAACCACGTGTTCTCCAGATTCGGCCTACCTTGCAAGGTCGATTCTGACCGTGGTACTCACTTTACGGCGGAGGTGATGGGACAACTGTGGCAAACCATGGGCGTGAAAGCGAACTTCCATGTCAGCCACCATCCCCAGTCCTCAGGCCAAGTAGAAAGAGCCAACCGAACGGTGATCGACATCTTAAAGAAGTATGTCGCGTCCAATCACCGAGACTGGGACGTCAAACTGCCCTTGGTCCTGATGGCTATCAGAGCCACGCCACACCACGACTCTCCCATTCGAGCTCATGACCGGTAGACAGATGACGCTTCCCCTTCACTTATTGTACCAACCAGGAGAGGCTAACATTGCTACGGCCTACACCACACATCAGTACATGACTGATCTCCAAGCACACCTCAGAACCACCTTCGCCTTTGCCCAGGAAAAACTAGGCAAGAGTGCAGAAGGCCGGAAGGCCTATTGTGACCAAAAGTCATCTAGGGATGAACTGCAGGTGGGAGACAAGGTGTGGTATTACATGTTTAGCCAACTCACCGGACAAACGAGCGGTGGTGCCAACCGACTGACGCGGAAATTCCTCCCGCGTTGGGCGGGACCATACGCCATTGTCAACAAGCTCTCCCCCGTGGTGTATCAGATAAAGATCACCAAAGGACGAAAGGAACCCACTCTCAAATGGATACACCACCAGATTAAGTTACACAAAGCCCCCATGGGATCTACAGGGGATGTTCAAACTCCCAAGTAGTTCCCACTAGGCCCCTCAGTCACAACTAACCACTCACTAACAACTGTTGATTCAACCCTCTTTCCATTTTTCACTTTTTCATTGGTAGCTGCAGACAACTCTAACTAACTGGTAACTCAGGTATCCTTTGTCAGTGAATCCGTTGTTAAAAGATCCTCTTTTTCTCACCAGGATGATGTGGATGATACTCCTCCTGGTTACCAGCCTTACGGGCATGGGGTCACCGGATGTTATAGAACCCGGACCAACAGCCGGAATCGTTCTAAAGGACCAACCTTTAGCCATCTGTTGATCACAAACTGTCGCCTGCACACCCAAAGGGTTTTTGTCAGGTTAAACCCCACGGATGTGTGCCGGAAACACATCGGTGTCACCCTCAGTCAAACCAGTTGGGCTGGCGCTAAATGGACCACAAATGTCCTTAATCATGCAGAATCTGACGTTTCCCATATGCTTGCTCAGCTTGAAAAATTCACCATCACTCAGGCTGAACTTACTGTAGCTCACCCCAGATCTAAACGGTTTGTAGGGGGACTTCTTATGGCAGCGGCTGCTATAGGCACTTTGTTTAACCTCGGGTTATCCACGGTCAATACGGTTAGCATTTCCACCGTCAGGAGACATGTCACTGAACTACAGGCGGAAATCACCGACATCAGAGAACAGATCTTTAAGCAGCAACAACAATTGCAAACGGTAGGGAAAACGTTGAAGGACACTGTGTTGGTGGTAAACACTCACAGTGAGGCCCTGAACAAAACCCTCCGCGCTTTAGACTCGCTTCTGACCATCTTTCAGGTGGACTTCGTACACACACAAATGGTCACCTCGCTGATGAATGACATGCTCAGAGATATTAGCTCTTCAGTGGACAGCCTAGCCATGGGCAGAATTCCCCCTTACCTTATTCCGCTGTCCTTAGTGCAATCCCTCCTTAGGACCGCCACTAGAGATCTTGTAACACCCCTTCAGGCCCACCTAGCTTACACCCTAGGCAGCGCCGTACCCATTTACGTTAACCCAGAGTTCCGTGAAATGGCCTTTCTTATCAATCTGCCTGTCATCGATGCCCAGAGCATCTACCGTCTTAAGGACGTCATCAATGTTGGAGCCTGGCAGGGGGACACGCACGTTAAAGTGCATACTCCCCCGGTGGTGGCATACCACGATGCCAACCCCAATCTATACCTGGCCCCTAACCTATGCATGTGTACCCTATCCAAGGATATACATTACTTATGTCCCAGTAAACCCTTCGTTCGGGACAACACGGACGGAATCTGTGGCCTTAAGCCTATGAGCCCTCAAGCCAGATGTCCAACGACACTCACGGCTCGCCAGGTTACCAACACCCAAGCAGAGATAGTTGGCGATCGTTGGCTAGTGAACACCCCTCTTCCAGTTGGTACACTAACCTCGATCAGCACGACACCTCATCCCGAGTAAATTTACCCGATCAGACCTTTTGGGTAAACGTGCCCCCGAATGCAATCCTCCACATTGGGGTAGTCGCCCTGTACCATCTTAATGCCGAACAATATGAGAGCGAAATACAAATTTCAGATTTCTTTTCAGAACATCCCCTTGAATTGCACCCGGCCACACTCAACCAAATTCAATTTGAAGGCAGTAGAACCATTGACCTGGCACCTTTAGATAACGTACTGAAAGAGATAGAGCAACAGCAGCAAGCTCCTGTCCGACCCATTAGGTACGCATGGTCAGCCCCCGACACCGTTCTTGCAACCACTGTAGGAATAGGTTACGCCATGGCCATTCTCATAACCATCATACTCTTTAGGAATGTCCAAGATCTCAGGGCTAGACTCCGCCAATGCACCCAAGGCGTTGCACGAATCGTGCGCCGGCACCCTGCGAATATAGAGAACCCTACCATGCCCACCGAGGTCTACACCTTGAATGAAGGTTTCTCTGCCCCTAACGAAACCGATCCAACTCCAGCCCTCCTGGTGTTGACAGATACGCCATAATGTAATGTGTTACTGTAATGTTTCTTGTACTCAATTATAACCATTATGTGCCTTATCCAAATTCCCATGTATTCTCACTCCCTAAAATGCATGCAAACCCCTCCAAATTATGACTCACTAATGTGCTCCATTTTATTGTAAACGACTTAAATAAATTTCAGATAATCAACTTGAGACCTCCCTCTTGTTTATTTATCCCCATTAAGTCCCCTTTTAAGCATTGAACCTAACCTATCTTTCTTGAGCCACAGATATAGGACAGACCCAGTGAAGACCACTTCACACCTATACACACCTGTGGTTCTTTTTAATCATGTTTACATCTATACATGTACTGTAACGCCAAACTCTTTATGTGTCTTAACGTGTGGTTTGCTCCCTGGTCACTAAGGATGGTCGACTCGAAGCGTGGAACCCTGCTTCGTGTCGAAAGGGGGGAACTGTAGTGACCATTTGCAGTTCACTGTGACCAGGACACAGACAGCCATAAACTGTATTCCCCTCACAGTTCAACGGGAGGTTTACAACGCATAGATGTCAAAGCCCTGACAATTTATGCCGCCAAATCCTCTCCAGACGCATCTAAGTGTTTACTTTGTCAACAAACCAAGGTTTAACAGCCATGTGCTAATTAACCACATATGGTTTCTTTGTTTTCCAAGGACAGAAAACTCCGAGATAACTCTCTCAATAACAATAACTCTCCCCATCTCAGAGCAGGATCAAAGGCGTTAGCAGTCTGGCGGAGCCAGAAATGGCGCCTCCGCGGCTCTGAACGACTTGTGTATTGGAAGGGTGAAGGCCTGAGACAGTATGAACGTTACAACACTGCCCCCTAGCGACAGCAGAGAGGAACTCTGCTGAATTCTTTTGCAATTAAAACTGACTTTTCTAACTTCTTTGTAAACGAAAAGTTTACACGGACTCGGACATTTCAGGAGTAAAACATTTGTCTAATAAAAAGGAAATGTTTAAATGTTGAATGAATGTTTTTCCCACAGGATTTAGAGTTACCCACGGACAGATACCGTCCCCAGTCCAGCTCTACAAGCTTACAGTCAAGTTAAATGATTGAATGAATGTATACGTGTCATAACATGTTACAATGGATTCTATCGATACCACTTGGTGCTATCGCAGTTAAATGTATGTGTACGCTTATAACTGTGTAAAGGATAACTATTCATTTAATCTTGTGGAGAAATAGTTTGTTTGAAAAACTCTAGGCGTTTCCCCCAACAACAGGAACGCCCCAGAGACACACCCCCTCTCTAGCAGAACAAAACTTCCGAGCACGCAGGAAGTCTCTCTCTTGTTCCGCTCTTCTCTACAACGCTTTTGAGCTCCCCCTCTTCGCAACTCTGTAGAAGCAACTTTCCGCTTCTGAAGCTTTTTCTTCTTTGAGGCCTAAAGCCTCATTTTTGCCTCCGTCCCAAGTAATTTGGCTACTTGCGGACTCTCTCTCTAGACGCCTTTTTGTCTTCAAGTTTGGACCCGTTTAACCGGCCGGTTAAAACGTGATTTTATTTTTAAAGCTGCACATTGCCTTTTGTCCGACGTCACCTCCGGAGACGCACGTGAAGTTGTAGTTTGTAGAGAACTACAGATCTACGCCAAGCCCTCACAGTCGTTTTTAAGCCAGAAAAGCGACTCCTGAGAGAATATTTTTCAGTGACTCAGTTATTATTTTTCAAAGACTCTGAGCTGATTCTTGCCTGATGCCAACGGCAAGGAAAGAGACTTTCCACGGCTTATACAGTTATACACGCCTCCCACAACTCAAGCCACCGGTAGGCCGCGAAACCAGCCAGCGGCCCCCGGTCAGTCCGTGAGCAGCGACTTGGACCAGCGACATTTCCCTGTTTCAGTCGGCCGCTTCAGGACTGAAGCAAACCTTTGGACCTGCTACGGACCCTCCGGAACTGGACAGCACCAGCGACTCGCACAGACATACAAGAGTTTGGCGTTAAACTGTATTTGATAAGCTCAAATCAACTCACCAACCCCTTTTAAAGCCCCTTTCTTAATAACTCAGCCGAGTTTTAATCAAACAAAATATCATCCTCCACAAGTATAGTCAATAATTTTGTTGTTCCTTCTTTTGTTTAATCATTATTTCAATTATATGTCAATAATTCCTCCCTTGTGTCCTTTCCCAATCCATCATTTTAATTTTGTATAATTTTTAATAAAACCCCATAAAATGTTAAAGATTTGATTTGGTTTTCTTTTGATTATTTTAGAATTATATTCGAAAACAGGTTTAGAATTCTCTTCCTTCAGATTAATTGAGACTTAATCAATATAATCAGTTTTCCAGAATCATCTGGTGGTGCCCCCTTTTAATGAGACAAATTTGATAATAAAATATTAATTGATAATTTACCCAAATTAATAAATTAATATTTCTTATCACATTATATTATAGCTACTACACTACAGTGGGAAGTAGTAAATATTCAGGGAGAAGGTCCCTATGCCATACGAACCCTATTGGGGTGGGTTGTTAATGGTTCTCTAGGCAGTTATCAAAATGAACAAAATACTGCTATTGGAAAATCAATACCAGCCTGATTTCAATGAGAGGATGTCAGAGGACAAAGAGGAAACGTCCAGAGAGGATGCAAAGTTCATGGATATTATGGAGAAATCTGTGAGCTTTAAAGATGAACATTACAGTGTGAAGCTGCCTTTCAAAAACAAAGATATTGTTGTGTCCAACAATCTTAACATTGCCTTGTTGGGATAAAGAGAAAGTTTGAAAGGAATGTAAAATTTCAACAAGAATATACAGACTTTCTCAACAATATGATTATCCAAGGCTATGCTGAGAAAGTGCCAGAACATCAATTGGATCGATGTTACGGTAAGGTTTGGTACATTCCACATCATGGTGTGTGAAGTGGTAATAGTTTGATTGTAGAGCAGAATACCAAGGCACATCATTGAAAAGTCAACTTCTACAAGGCCCAAACCTCACAAGCTCTTTAATTGGCGTTCTTCTGAGGTTCAGACAAGAACATGTTGCTTTCATGACTGACATCAGAGCAATGTTTTACCAGGTCAGAGTGGCAGAGGAAGACAAAAACTTTCTTTGTTTCCTTTGGTAACAAAAGATGTTCTTGTCTTTAGAATGACTGTTCAATTATTTGGAGCAGTTTCATTCCCGAGTTGTGCATGTGTTGCTCTGAGGAGAACTGCAAAAGAGAGCTCTGACGTCTGACAGTGAGAGCAAAAAGAAGTGGTGAAACAGCCTTCCATAAGTGGATAAGTTACTTGTGTTCTTTGCCAGTCGTGCGCAATCCTGATTTCAGCCAACGTTTCTTGGTGCAGGTGGATGCTCTGACAGTGGGCCTGGGAGCAGTCTTCACCCAGGTTTATGTTTGTGGTCAGACACTGGTCTGACAAGACTACTTCTCCAAGAATTTTTCAACCTCTGGGAGGAGTTTTTGACAGTTTCCTGCTGGAAAACACTGTCGGTAACCTGACTTCACACACACAGTCACCATTTACCTGTTTGTACATTAACCCTGTCTCCCGGCCATTCACAGTAATCATAAGTGCACAAGTGGCCACTGGTAAACTGCTTTCATCCCATAGTTTTATCAGTTAACAAACATTCAGCAAGTATCCACTTTACATTTGCAGGGGCTGTGTCTGAATCAACACACTAATACACTAAATAGTGATTACGCCATTTTGTAGTAGTGTCCGAATGTCTAGTGACTGAAATGTAGTGCACTCAAAGTTTCCCACAATGCATTAGTAAAAGTAGTGAGCATGGTGGTTGCTAGGCAGTCAAAATAGACCATATGCTCTGCAAATTGTCAAAGGAGAGCAGTGCAACCGTGACATGTCAATAAACTGTATGTGACCGGTTAGAACTCTGTGATGTGTAGATTTTAATTGTTTATAGTGCACTCGGGAATCACTGGACACAGGTGATCGTTCGAAGACTCTTTAATCTGATCAACATGAAAATAACACAATCAACATGTGCCACAATTCTCCGGTCCAGCCCAAACTACAAAGGAAATGAATATAATTAGCACCCACCGCATTTTCCCATCAATAAAACAAAACATCGACGTGACATAAGTGCTGATTATAGACTCTAAAACAACTACAATAGCACAACAGTGATAAATAAAGACAAAATAATAACAAGAGGACACTTAAAACAAAGGATTACAAAAGATGACTGACCTCTTCCCAACACGGGATTTCCAAAAGGGAAGAGGAAGTCGTGACAATGGGATTTATAACAATGCACTGAAGGTAACACACGAAGAAGAAACAATATGCAGAAGGAGTGGCTGGAGGACCAAGACAGCACAGCATTTCAAAACACCAGGTATATACACAACACAATGATAAGTAGAACGACAATTTTGTGTAATTATAATAAAGTAATAAATGAACTGGTTACAGTACACAACAGGTTTGAATGAAATGAGTTAGAGGCACAAGTTTGACTTTTTGTGGAAACTTAATCCTCTGTTAATTGTTGTCAATAAACCATTACAATGTAAAATCACTGACGTTAGCTTATCTTAAATCAGACAGACATATGAGAGATTCCCTCTTGAGACATAAAAGAGTAGCAATAATCCAGTCAAATTCAGTTATTGAACAAGAGTTGTTGAATAAAGCACATACGTGTATTTATATTAAAGTTTTTTATTAAAAAAACATCCAGCCATTTTAGGGACACATTAGTACAAGTAATGCTTATATTTTCGAAAATGTTATAAAGTGAGAATGTGTTTTAATTGTGGTCAATTTTGAGTGTAATTACCTTGGGGGAGGGGCCCCACTGGCACTGAGCGGGATAGGTCCTGGAGGCCATGCCTCATCTTGGAACTATAGAAACTGAAGGCTACAGCATCATCGTGGAGACAAACCTGTCCTGGACTCTTCCTCTGCCTCAAACAATAGACACTACAGCAGTGTGTTCAGTACAATGTTGGGTTTGTGAGTTTTTGTGTGTGATTAGTTCCTAAACAAATTCAATGTTTTTTTGTTTTCAGGAGCAAGCAAACTCTGAATTTCCTGTGTGAAGGTGAACAGTTGTCTGTTAGTGTCTGTCTTTAAATGTGAGACAACTATACCTCAAGACCAAAGAATCTGGGATAGGCCCTGTAACCTGAATAAGATAAGTGTTTCTGTCTCTTAGCATTGATTTTACAAGAGGTGTCTTTTTGTCTTCTTCTTTTAGAGATGTAAGATGGAGGTAGCTCCTCAGGTTTTGAGTCTGCTCCTCCAAAGATTGAACATTAAGCATTAACCACTTTAAGAACACGCTCTCTTCAGTGAGACACTCGAAAGCATGGCAAGAACATTGCGCAACACAAAAGAAAAGAAAAAGTCAATACCTGGATAACTCATTTTAACACGTAAATAAAATTGAGTAAAACTGTGTAAAAAGATTCTTTGTTTATTTCTCATTCGTTCAAAAATATCCACTGTTTAATTATTAGCTTTGTAAAACACTATGAGGAGACTATGGTTATTTTCCATTACATAATGACTTTTTGGCTGAGCTTTCTCCAGGAATCAGCCCTGTCATCTTAAGATTAATGTTATCCACTCCAGCCTTTAAGTTATTTTGCTGCTTGAGTTTTATAAACATTAAATACAAGAAACAGAAGTTGTTTTTTTACTTTACATAGTCCTGTTAAAATGATTGAATGATCAAATGTGATAAGAGTAATATGTTTTCATTTGAAAACTTGTATTTAATATTACAAGATGTTGGTACATTTCTACACTGACGTCATCGAGTCCATCCTCACCTCGTCCTTCGTATGACGCTGCAGCCGCTGCCAGGGACAGAGACAGACGCTCTGCAGAGAGGGTGATCGGCTGCAGCCCTCATCTGTGCAGGACCTGTAGGCCTCCAGGAGACTGGGGCAGGCAGCTGACCCCTCACACCGGACACAGACTCTAATGATTCACTATTCTACATTTTTAGATTGCTAAAAAAAGAGTAATACTACACTATGTGTAGTGACATGAGGCTCAAGTTAAATGTTGTTTTTAAGAGGGAAGTTTCCTGCTATTGCAGCATAAATGTCCTGGCTACAGGTGGAGAGGTGAAGCATGGCCACATGAAACCACAAGGTGGCAGCATTAACACCTGACATAGCAGACAAGTCCCACATTTGGGCCTACTGCTGGATATGTGCACTCTCACGATTTTAAAACGTTAGACTTTCTTTCATTTCTTTTATTAGACTTTTGCCAAATAATAATACACACGACAGGACAATAAAACATAGTCATTTCAGCACTTTACAACATGACCATATTATTATTAGGCTCTAATCTAATTCAAATCTTAAATGCATGACATAAATACACCGACTATACACAGCGGTGCACGTACAGGTGCTGGTTGCTAAGTGCATCTCCTCAATCGTAAAAGCGTCATTGCAAAACTTGAAGAAAAGGTTAAAGCAAAGGCATCTGGACTTAGTTTTCAAGGGGTTTAAGGGCGACTTTATTATTTCTGAGATCAACTGGTAGGAGAGCTAAGCTTTATCTCTGGAGGGAGGGGTTTGAGCTGAAACTAAACCTAATGGGACCAGGCTGTTCTGGTCTCATAGTCTGTAACTATGAAGCATGACTCAAGAGTCGTTAGTGTCACTGTTCCACTCAGCTGTTGTTGTTGTTGTTGTTCTACAGTGAAACTGTTTTGGTTTAGCTTTTAACACAGTGTTGTAAAAAGTGGGCAATAACTCTTGTTTTGATGCTTCTGATGTAAAAGGATATCAGCAGAAGTTAGATTAGGTAAATATAATTACATTTCTTGCTCAGCATCGTCTCAGTTGCCATTATTAATTTCCCTCTTTTAGAAACACATTTATGAAACTAATGCACACAATAACTTCTCACCTCCTGCTCTGTAATGCACTGCTTCACACACATTGGTTCGGGACACAAAAGTGGGCCTTAATTTGTGTGACCAAAAAATAAAAAATAAAGCCCTTAGTAATTAAAAAAATGTAATAACATTTTTGTAGAAGTCATCGTTCTATCTGGATTTAAACAGGTTTTATGTAGATTTATAACTAATAGTCAAAACATATATGATGCAAAGAATAATTTAAAGGACACTAAAAATAATGATAAAACAAACTCCAGTGTCTGTAGCTCTGGTGAATGAATGTGTGAGTGTGTTCGGTGGGGGTCAGAAAAAACGTAGACGTCTCTGTCAGTCCACCCCAAGGCAGCTGTGGTACAGAAGGAGCTTACCACCACCAGTGTGTGACTGTGGAGTGAATGAATAATGTGTGTGCTTTGAGTCTCTTGGGAAGGGAAAAAAGTGTGATATAAATGAAATGTATTTAACCCAAAAGTCAAAAAGACTAAAACAAATCAAAGGCAATCTTTTTAAATATGGCTCCCTAAAAAACACACTGCTCTAATGAGTTTTCTTCCTCACATTCAGGACTGTTTATCTCAGTACAATAAGAGGACAAGAGGAAAAGTGAAGGCTACTTGAGTCTAAAGAAAGATTAAGGTCATAGAGTCTTATATATTCTTATATTCAGCAGGGCAGTCTTCCTGTTTTTCTTCAGGTTTCTTCTCTTTGGCTGGTGGCATGCTCCATTTCAGCTTCAAATCTGTCCCAATGTTGTGTTCCTCAAGCCGTTGTTTAAGCTAAAGGAAGAAAGTGTGTCAGAGCCATTGATGGTTTAAGGGGCATAAGGCCCTTTTAACAGTCATTGGTCAGATCAGACAGAGTTCAGTTTACAAAGATCTGGCCGTAGACTCACCTGATCTAAAATCTGCTCCATGATGGCAGGATCACTGAGGTCAGCATCACTCTGGAGTTGCATCTTGATCTTTGAGGTCTTTTTCACTGGACAGAAAATATATGAAGAAATATAATTTGGTTAAAAACTGCAGTCCACACATATGTCCTGGACAGATTTATGAATGGTCTCACTTTAAAGGGACATGACAGGTGCATTTTCTGAACGCGGGTCTCTACCAAAGTGGATAATTTTGTTGCAGGTGATTCCAATTTTTCTCATTTGCTTTGTATCAATTGTTGCTTTGAAAAGTGTTTTTGGGCCGTATCTTGCGGCGGTGCAGGGGGTGGAGGTTAAAAAAGCGAGGCGTGGCACAGACGGGAACAACAGCAGCAGTGTGTTTGTTCTTTAAAGCTCATTGCAGGTCAATTTAGGAGCAGGACCACAAACTGGTGCAGACATTATTAAGTTTAATTAAGACGTAAAGTTAACGTCACGCACATTTTTTATGCTCTGTTATAATAAATAAATAAAAAAAGTTTTATAAATTGCCAATTGCTAAATTACTATTAATTGAGTATAGTTATTGGTTTAATTTATTTTAAATAAATATATATTTTCCTGAAATATTACTAACAATTTATTAATTCATTTTCTACCGCTTTGTCCCGTCAGGGGTCGCAGGTGACTGGAGCCTATCCCAGCAGCTTTGGACCTGAGGCGGGGTACACCCTGGACAGTGGCCAGTTGACTAAAAGGTCTAACATTTAGAGACAGACAACCATTCACTCACTAAAGGACACTTTAGAGTTGCCAATTGGACAGTGGGTGGAAGGATCTATAGAAAACCCACAGTAACATATGGAAGACATGCAAACCAGTGGTAATTTTGACAAGAGATTTTAATTTAGTTTATCTTTATCTTTTTTAGTCTTTAAAATAATTTTTAGTTTTACTTTAATTTTAGTCATATTATATTATGAGGTAGTAATTTTGACCGACATAAAACTATACCTTCTTAGAATTGAGATTTAAATGTGCAAACATTTTATTTAACATAGTAGTAGTAAAAATAAATATTGCTGTCTATTGTAATATGTACAAAAAGACATCAATGTGGATCAAAGAGATGCAAAATACATATTCAAAGCTTATTTTAAATGTAAATTAAATAAATTTGCAATTATCAAAAAGCTCTTACAGCCCAATAAAGAAAAATAATAATAAACGTACCATCCAAACCATCTTTGAACTTAAAGTGCATTGAACAGGAGGATATTCCTTATGCTACATAAACACTGGCATCATAAATATCAAATGCAAGGGCGCAACTACCCAGTGCTAGAGGGGTATGCTAGACGGGGTACCATCAATTTTGGCTTTTGGCGTTTGGCTATAAACATTTACATTTAGTAGACGCCTTTATCCAAAGCGACTTACATGTTACAGCTGGAACACCACTAGAGGCAAGGAGGCTTGTGTCTTGCCCAAGGACACAACAGTATGAAAAGTGGGTAGAGTGGGAATCGAACCACCAACCTACCAGCTATAGGACGACCGCTCTACCAGTGAGCACAGTGGTAGAGTAATATAATTTAATAATAATAATTATTGGCTTTGTACTGGAGGAAAGTCCTGTGAATGGTTAAAAGCAAAATACTCTTTACACATAAATCCTGCCGCTTTATATCTGCACTGGCTCAGGTCCTGTCTAATCGGAAAAAGTAGATTTGAACATGGCCCTCAATGAGCTTCCATCTCCACTAGACACCTGCGTTTTGAACGGGAAGATATGGCCCATTGTGTTTCACTCTTAGTGTATTTATCAAAGTCCTTCATGTTTTCACTGGCTTTCATTTTTTTACAGTGCATCTCTAAACCCTTTTTTACCTATTGTTTGGATAAAATAGTTCATTGGGACTTAAGTTGTTACCTCCGTGGCAGACAAATGGCCTCGTATCTGAGCAGGCCAGATCCATCCAAAGATGATCTGAAGTAACACCGACACAGTACTCATTGCCCCCTTCATTATTAGGTTCCCCAACTTTCCAGTTTTTGAAGCTGCTGTTGCTGTTGTCAGACCACCTCCACATCTCACGGTACAGGCCGATCCATGCAGCTGCTGTGCTTCCCAAATCAGCAACAGCTTGGTTTTCAGTTGAGTTCTCGATCATGGCCAGGTCGTAATAGTGTTGTCTGCAGTAGGCCAAAGAGTCGGGCCAGGTCATTGTAGTGTTCCCAAGAAAAAACTGCTTTACACCTGATTGAACTGAAAATAGAAACAACCTTAGATTCTCAATGTAACTTTCCATTAGAGTTAATATACATACATGTTTTAAATCACAAGAACTCTCTTTAGGAAATCCTTCACAGAAGCCGTCTGCAGCAGAGTATTAACTTGCATTTGGTCTAAAGTCTGAACTGTCTCTAAACTCTCTTTCACAAATGAATCTTGGTTCAGTTTGGTCTGGACCGAGACCAGAGAGCAGCTGTTTGGTCTGAACCAGGTCCTGGAGCTTTCACCTGAACATTTGATTTTGGAAAGCGCCCTAAAGGTACAATGGAAAATCAAGTCTTCAGCTTGTTAACAAAAGGTTTGTTGAGTGACTTTGTCAGAGCCACCAAAATGTAAAGCTCTTTTGTTCCATGGCGCTGTAGGTCAAATGTAGGCCTACAATGTTAATTTAACAGAGTGCTGTTACTGTGAATCAATAAAGTCTCACCTTTGTAACAAGCAGGATAGGTTTTGTATTGACAGTCGAGGTCGCCCCATTGGCTTTGATAAAAATAGATACAACCTTGTTCTCCAAAGTAATCACTGGGTTCACCTCCAATCCAGTTCTGATATTGACTGATGCTGATTGCCACTGTCCCAGTGGCAGACCATTTCCATGAGTTAGAGTCTGTGTTCATCACTTTCCAGGACGCAGGGTCATCAAACAGTCCGATCCACGCGGCTGGACCCACAGGTACAATCATCCTGTTCAGGTCGTCTGCACTTTCGACTGTGGCCAGGTCGGTGTATTTATCTCGGCAGTACTTTTGAGCATCTGTCCAGTTCATGTTAATGTTGATGAAGTAGTACTCATCGATTCGACAAAGTACAAGTGGGATGAGGATAATCATTTGGAAGACTGTAAAAGGATGTAGAGTCACTGTTACATTAGTTTTATGTTAGTAGACTAGTGTTTACTTTAACTACAGAGAATCTTACCACAGAGCAGGTCGAATGAAAGCACTTTAATATCCATGTTTGAGAGAGCCTTTAAATAAGACAATATATCATAATCTTCAAATCAAAACAAAAAAACACATCTTTGGTCAAAGATTACTGTTAAATGTTTGAATCCTTCCAAATGTGTGAAGAATAAACTCACCTACAGCAGCAGTGATCCAGGGTTAAGTCTCCTTGCAATTTAGTGCATTGCAAATGTACTTCCCAATCTGCAGTCAAATATGCCTCTGCTGCCCGGGTGTTAAAGCCATTATTTACACAGTGTTTGCATATGTATTGAGAAGCTGATCCAATCAGCAAAACCTATCCAAATCACCAGTGTTAAATCACTGTGGGGTCAAAGGAGGGAGGTACAAACCCAAAACAAAGGCTTAAAGAGGCTTTTGAGCTACACTGTCCTCACAGCACTTCTAGTCCTCATCAGTAACACTCAGTGAAGCTTGTGTAAGGCTGCCTCTACTGAACTGAAAGAACAAAGTAGCCCCATCAGGTCCTGCTGGAAAACACCAGCGCTAACCTGACTACACATTCACACACATACACAGTTAAGGTTAAGTATAAGGTAAATGTATTTACATTTACATTTACATTTAGTCATTTAGCAGACGCTTTTATCCAAAGCGACTTACAAGTGAGGATAACAATGGAAGCAATTTTAACAACACAAGGTACAAAAAGCATAAGTGCACAAAAAACTAGTCAGTTTAAACCCAGCGCAGTATACAATGCTAAGGATAAGAGAATTTTATTTTTTTATTTTTTATTTTTTTTTTTTTTTTAAAGAAAGGAATCGATAGAAAGGAAGTAGAACTCAGTGATTGTCAGTCAGGTGTTGACGGAAGAGATGTGTTATCTATTTGTACCAGTGAGTCAGTTCCATTCATACAACTTCCAAACATCAAAGGACAGAGCAAAGTAACAACAGTGTGCTGATTGGAGTATTGTTTATAGAGGGTACATCACCAGGTGGCAGCCAGAGGCTAAACAGAACTTAAAGTAATATAAGAAGTGTACAGGACGTGAAAGGAAGTTGTTGTTGAACACTGCTGCAACGAGGTTTATTAAAAGAATAATGTGCTAAAACCCACGTCTACTTTTTATGCTTTATTGAAAACATAACATGGTACCAGGAGTGGCCTTGTGAAAACAGATGTCATTGAAAGTGAGAAGCCATCTGACGCCGTCAACTGGACTGGAAATGTGGACCGTGAGTGGCAAACCTTTTAACAGCGGTTCATGCTATACTTGTCAGCTATCGGTCTGGATGGCAGCTGGATGCACGGAAGATATTTCTGTAGCTGGTCCACAAGCAGTGGAAGTTTATTATACATTTGTTTTTGTCAACGCAGATGAGCGAGATAAGTTTTACGTGGTTGTGAGGAAATTTGATGTACTTTTTTTCTCACATAGGCTTTACAGCAGCCTGCGGAGAGTTTTGATGAATATTTATATAGTGTTTCTTTACCTAGTAGGCACGTAAAGCGCTTTACCAGTGTTACAGTTGACACCACTGGAGGCAAGGTGGGTTAACTGTCTTGCCCAAGGACACAACGACAGTATGAACTGTGGGGAGAGCGGGATGTTATGATGTTTTGGGGTGTTTCCAGCGGGGATCGAAGGACGGCCGCTCTACCACTGAGCTACTAACGGATCTGAAGCTGAAAGCTAAAACATGCAACTTTGGGGTACTGCAGGAGTCCATGGTAAGAGACCAGATAGTGTTTGGAATAAAGAATAAGAGACTTTTGTGTGAAACCATGTCAAGCCAGTGAGCTGGCCCTACAACACGCCAAAAGTGTCAGCAGCAGGAAATTAAACAGAAGAAAAGACCAAAGGAAACAGACACTTTTAATTGCAAATCGTGCTGCACAAGACATGCAAAAAATCAGGGCCCGCCTTATTCTCTCTCTCAGATAGATAGATAGATAGATAGATAGATAGATAGATAGATAGATAGATAGATAGATAGATAGATAGATAGATAGATAGATAGATAGATAGATAGATAGATAGATAGATAGATAGATAGATAGATAGATAGATACTATTTTGAGTATGTTGTTGTTTATGATGTCTGAGGTGAAGTTTATGTAAATATGCAGTGAGTATTTAAAGTTTAAAAAAATGGCAGATGAAAAGAAGTTTTATGAAATCGAGCATGATGAGGCTCAAACTCAGAATGCAGCGGGTGAAAATGTTGAATCCTCCGTACAAAAACGAGAGGTTAAGCTTACTGCAAAGGGGTCAATGGCAAAACTCGATATTTTACAGAAACAAAGAAAGTCAAAATTTGACAAACCATCCCAAATAAAAAAGACTATACAAGGGTAACAGAGAAAATGAAAACAAGGTCAAATGTTTGTTGGAAAGGTTTACAACGCATTGCAAAGAAGCGTTGTAAACCTTGTTGCCAAGATGGCAGCATGATGGCAACATGTCTCGTGTCTGTTCAATGTGTATTTGTTTTTAACTTATTTAAATGGTTTTAGATTATATTTTATTAAAGTAGCTGTAATCTGATAAATACATTTTGTAATCTTGACGAGTGGGGATTCTATACCCTGTTCTTTATGGACTTTTTTCTCTTGCTGGGCCCTGTATTACTGGCTTGGGCCCGACACACCACACCAAGCCTGTACTGCCGCTTGCACCTGCTGCATCGCACCGAGCCTGTGCTAGGCTACCGTTTGGGTCCAATACATCGCACCGAGCCTGTGCTGCCGCTTGGGCCTGCTACATCGCACCAAGCCCGTGCTGCCGCTTGGGCCTGCTACATCGCACAAAGCCCGTGCTGCTGCTTGAGCCTGCTACATCACACCGAGCCTGTGCTGCCGCTTGGGCCTGATACATCGCACCGAGCCTGTGCTGCCGCTTGGGCCTGATACATCGCACCGAGCCTGTGCTGCCGCTTGGGCCAGCCAGACCACGCCGAGCCTGTGCTGCTGCTGGAGTCTGCAGCGCTATTCTGGGCCTTGGATAAACTGAGATCTGTACGGTATGGAAACTGCCACAAAGGTCAGCATGTATCCGTCTATTTTTCCTCTTTTCCTCTTTTTGGCTGTACTATGTCCTTGTGAGGTAAATCGTGGATATCAAAGTTGTCCTTATGTTTTTTCTGCTTCTAAAGTCACTGACTGGAATCACACCTTTTTTAATGAATTGAGTTTTAATAGGAGTCCTGCAAACTGGCTTTTACTGGTTACAGAAAATATTTTGACTGTGCACTCTTGTGTCTTGTATGAACCATACAACTGGTTACTGACTTTTTACAGAAGGTCCTCCATCTGGATGAGGCACAAGAAAATCAATTTTATACCGATACACAATTCTGTAAAGAAAAAGTGTGTTATTTTATTGCTGCTTTTACTGTCAGGGAAAGTTGAATCCAACCCTGGTCAAGAACCTTCATGTTTGAGTACTCCTGATGATTTTAAAGCTAAGTCTGGCCTTGGAATTGCTCATCTAAATGTCAGAAGTCTTATCCCTAAATTAGATTTGATAAAAATCTGGGTTGACAGATTGAACACTGATAGTCTGGTTTTGTCTGAAAAACATGGCTGACAAAATCAATCACAGATAATGACATTGCTATCAAAGGTTACAATGTTTTTTGCTGTGACCGTCCCAGAAAAGATTTTTGGTAACTGTTCTGTCATCGTTGTCTATTAGTAAAAAGTTTGAATATCTTGCTTTGAAACTAGAACTTTATGAGGGCCATTCTATCACAGTTGTAGGCTGTTACAGACCTCTCTCAGCAACAAATGATGCTTTGTCCTTATTGACTGAACAGCTAGCAATGTTAAACTTTAATGAGATTCTTCTTGTCGGGGATTTTAATCAGAAATTGGCTGACGTCTGTTTCTGATCATTTTAAAGTAATTTGTGATTCTTTTAATCTCACACAGCTGATCAGTAATCCAACACGGCCAAATCTTAAACAGCCAAAAAAAATCCTCCATCCTTGATCTAATTTTTACAAATGTTCCACATAAATATACTGCTGTAGGAATATTTGCCAATGATTTAAGTGACCATTGTGTTATCACCACTGTCAGACAAACAAAAATTATTAAAAGAAGACCTCAAATTGTGTTTAAACGGGATTTTAAACATTTCTGTGAACAAGCTTTTTATCATGACTTGTGGATCTGTGACTGTAAAAAGATTTTTCTTATTAATGATGTGGAACTAGCTTGGAAATATTTTTATGATGCTTTGTCTGAAATTATCAACAAACATGCACCGTTTCGCAAATTTAGAGTGAAGGGTCGTAACAATCCCTGGTTCTCCTGTGAGCTGTCTGAACTTTTGAAGGAAAGAGATGATGCCTAAGGCCAGAAAAACTCATGGAAGTCTCAGGTTGACTGTCTGAATTTTAGACAACTCAGAAATCGCTGCACTTCCCCTATTAAAAAGAGTAAATCTGAATATTACTTGTCTAAAACCACAAGTAATCTTAATGATCCCAAAAAATTTTGGAAAGTTATTAAATCATCTTATGGAAACATACAGATCAATGAACTCCCAACATGCATTGTGGAAAATTTACTTATTCTCACAGATAAATCTGAAATAAATTGTTTAAACAAACATTTCATCAGGTTGTCTATATGAGACATTGAATCCAATTACCAAAACTTTTGAACAACTTTTGATCGCCCCCTCTATTACCTTCCTCAATTGGCTTGTTTGTTTTCAGGCCAGTGACTGAGGCAGAGGTCTGCAGAGCTCTTAAAGAGCTGGAAACAAACAAATCTGCAGGTCCAGACAATTTTGATCCTTTTTTTCTTAAAAATGTCAAAAGATTTTATAACTGAACCTTTGACATATCTTTTTAACTTTAGCCTTTTAAACAATGTCATCCCTATGGTCTGGAAGTCTGCTTTTGTTCTTCCCTTGTTGAAAGGAGGGGACTCGAACGATCTTAATAACTACAGGCCGATATCAAAGTTATGTATCCTGGCAAAGGTCTTTGAGAAAATTGTTGCTGAACAGCTTAAAAAAATGTTTGAGGTTCATGAAATTTTATCAAACAATCAATCTGGTTTTCGAAAATTACCCAGTACAATAACTGCTGCAGTTAAAGTAGTTAATGATATCATTGAGGCTCTTGATTGTAAAAAAGTTCTGTACAGTGTTGTTTATTGACTTGTCAAAGGCCTTTGACACCGTCGATCATGTCACCCTGTTAAATCGGCTTCATAAAATTGGTCTGTCTGACACTGCTATTGCTGGCTGGTTTTCTATCTATCAGGTAGAACTCAGTGTGTACACCTAGTTGGCATGTCTTCCTCCTTTATTTCAATAACTAAAGGAGTACCCCAGGGTTCTGTTCTGGGGCCATTGCTGTTTTCTATTTATGTGAATGATCTTTGTGAAAAGGTGTCAAATTCTTTTTTTCACTTTTATGCTGATGACACAGTTATCTATTGTTCCTCTCCTTCAATTGAACAAGCCTTTGATTTCTTACAGTCTGCGTTTGATGCTGTTCAGTCTCATCTAAATCAGCTGAGGCTAGTGTTAAATGCGGACAAATCTAAAGTTATGGTTTTCTCAAATAGAAAACAGCTACCCTCTCAGCTCCCTAAAATAAAAACAGCTGATGGAAAAGAAATCCAAATGGTTTCTTCTTATAAGTATTTAGGCTTTGTTATTGATGAAAATTTGTCCTTTAAACAACATATTGAGCATCTTGTACGTAAACTGAAGCTAAAGCTCAGTTTTCTTTTCAGAAATAAATCATGTTTCTCTGTTTATACAAGGAAACGTTTAATTTCTGCAACTTCTTTACCTTTATTGGATTACGGCGATCTCCTTTTTATGAATGCATCTGACCGTCTTTTAAAAAATTTGGACACTGTTTATCATTGTGCTTTACGTTTTATGACTGGTTGTGGAAATCGTGTCCATCATTGTACATTGTATGCTACAGCTGAGTTTCCGTCAGTGTATGTTCGCAGGTGGTCTCATTTGTTGACTTTCATCTATAAATGTATTCTTGGGCTCCTCCCATCTTACCTCTGCACATACATGCGTAAAAATCAACAACAGTATGCTCTGCGTTCTCAGAAGAACATACTAATGGTGGTTCCCAGAGTCAGAATGGAGTTGGGTAAGGCAGCATTTCAGTACACTGCCCCCTGTGCATAGAATGAACTGCAAAAGGACCTAAATCTTTCTGAAATAGTGACTTTGGGAGAATTTAAATCTATTCTAAAGAAGCGTGAACTCAATGAACTTGGAAAATGTAACTGTAATGTGTTTTTAAACTTGTACACATTGACTGTAAATATCATTTGTTTTGTTGATGTCATGTATGTTTTTTAAATTTGTATGTAAATGCTGTTGTCTTGGCCAGGTCACTCTTGAAAAAGAGATTTTTAATCTCAATGAGTCTTTTTATCTGGTTAAATAAAGGTTAAAAAAAAATGTTTTATTGCCTGATGAAGAGAAAGACACGCATGAAACCTGGTTCAAAGCAAAAATGTTATGAGTTGTGGAATTCAACACTGTGGTAAATAAATAGTTGGATAAGCTACAGGAGGAATGTGATCATGCTAACAAAAATCATGAAATTTAACTCAATAATAGCATTTCAAATGTAGGAACAAGGGTCAGCAGTCGCTACAAAGGTTGCCACCACAGTTCACGCTCCAGCAAATCCAATGCTTCTGTGCAACTTGCACGCATTCAGCTTGAAATGGAAAAGGTCGCTCTTGTCACTCAAGCAAAGTCTTTAAACGCAACGCATGATATTGAGCAGTTGGAACAGAAATGTTACAAAAACGTAAGGAACAAATGGATCTCGATGCAAAAATCGCAGCCTCCAATGCAAAGCTATCTGTGCTTAGGACGTTTGAGCAGATAGCATTGCAGTGGATGTAATGTTATCCGATGTCTTCTGCCCTCGTACTTAAACCCTAAAAAAACTTTTTTTTTAGTTAATGATCTGTAAGAATGGGGCCTTATTAGTGCTGTTCATTGATTTGAGTAAAAATTTTGACATTTGAGTATAAAGTATATTAATTTTACAATATATGGTGTAAAACTGTCTAAGTGCTGCCCTCTTCAGGTTGAACGGTGGTTACTGCAGTTAAATTTCTCTCTTTGTAGTTGTTTCCTTGTGTGACCTAAGCGGGCTCACCACCCACGCCCCTGGCACGACCCCACCACACCCTTCTCTCCATCTTTGTGCTTCTCACAGCTGTCAATCAATCTGCCTCTGTTGGGTTTCAGGTCCCGCCCCCGGCTCAGCCCCACCCTCGGTTTGTCCCCTCTGTCTCTGCTGAGCTCTGCCCTATTTGGTAAACACAATCAAATAACCAATGACCAAATGACAATGCTGACCTCTTGTGACTGAACAGGGAATAGAACATTACTTCACAACTGAAGGACAGAATACTATGTCAGCAGACAAGCAACTGCATCTCTTCATCCAGAAGTTAAGACAAAGCCAAGGACTACAATGCAAAGCAGCACAGATGTTTCCTCACAACCTGCTTCATCTCATCATGTACAGCAACACGTATCTTCAAGACCTATTTCAGCTGCTTCAGTAGATGGTGGAAGTTTTGGTTTCACACAGAATTTGCTTTAAAAACATCAAGAAATAACAGAACTGACAATACAGCAACAAAGGTCTCAACACTTGCCACCACATGAGATTCCAGTGTTTGAAGGGGATTCATGGCAATTGTGTTTGTTTACCAAAGCTTTGCATGTGTGGAGGAAAAAACAAAAAAACAAGGGGAATTGCTTGTATTTTATTGAAAGGTATAAAAGAGGGCGCACAAGAGCAATTGTTCGAAGCTGAATGAATATGGCACCTGAAAGAGGTTATGAGACAGCTAAAGTTATGCTTAAACAGCAGTTTGGAGAGGATTATTTTGTTTCTGCTGCATATATGTAAAAGGTGATTGGATGGCCTATGAACATGTACGAAGATATCACAGAACAACTTCATTGAATACCAAGTTAAAATGATTTTTTTAGATTTTTTTAAATTTCTTTAGGACAGCGTACAGTCTACATTAAGCCGGCGCAGAGATGCTTGTACCAGGTTATAGCTTAACAGCTAATTTCCATCTGTAGTCCTATATTGTACATGTTTTTAGTGGCAGGGGAAACCGGAGTACCCGGAGGAAACCTACGCAGACACAGGGAGAACATGCAAACTCCACACAGAAAGGCCCTGCCCTGGATGGGAATCGAACCCAGGACCTTCTTGCTGTGAGGCAGGCGTGCTAACCACTTTGCCACTACCTTCAGATCCAGTATTTGGGTCCATTCAAAATGTAGAGATGACACTTGAAGCTCGTTAGATTTCAAAAATGGCGGCCCTGACCACCAGAGCTCCTCATCCTTCAGCCTTGACGCTGGTTGACCTCTTGTTGTGAGATCTGCTGGATTCATTCTTCCATTACAGTGTGACCACAGTTCCGGTGGTGTCAACGTTTGAATCTCCATTACTCTGTTGGCAACAAACTGTTTCCATTTTTTAGATGAGCTGCGTACCCAGTGAATCACAATCATGGAGTCTGACCACATATGAAGTTGAGTAGTTTCCATGTTTAGCGCCTTTAAGAGGTTAGTCGCCAATCTTGCTCCAATCACCGCTCCCATTAGTTCCAAGCGAGGCAAAGTTATTGTCTTAATGGGTGCAACTCTTGATTTTGATGCAACGAATGTGGTCATAGTTTCTTGTCCGTCCTTTATCGGTCCTTGCAAGTATGCAACTGCTCCATATGCCTTCTCACTAGCATCTGTGAAAATATGGAGAACATGTGATTTGTCTGACCTTTGACTTATTCCATACCATCTTGGAATGACTATTTGGTGGATCTGAGGTAGCTCCATGCACCACTGTTGCCATGCCTGTGAGAGATCTAAAGGCAACTCGTCGTCCCAGCTTAGGCCTTGTCGCCACATCTCCTGAAACAGACATTTAACTCGTATGGTAAATGGCGTTAGGAAGCCTATAGGATCAAATATTCTGGCAGATGATCTCAGAACACTTCTCTTTGTGTTGTCTTTCCCTTTCAGAATGTTCATTAAGTGATTGAGATCAAAAACAAAGTCGTCTGTGTCCGGTCTCTATACTAGACCTAGTACCTTTAGCACATTGCCATGTGATTCGGTTTCTTGTGTGAATTCAAGGGAACTGTTGGACCACTTGGTTTTCAGTTCAGGAGAGTTTGTTGTCCACTTACATAAGTTCATGTTAGCAGCAGCCATTATCTGTCTTGCTCCTGTTGTGAGCTCAAACGCCTTGTCCACAGTATTTGAGATAGCAATCAGATCATCAACATACAGTGAATCTCTTATCTTGTTCACAATATGTGGTTGATCGGCATCGTATTTCTCCAGGTGATGTCTGATTGTGGCTGCAAGTAAAAATGGACTTGACATTACTCCAAACACCACACGTGTCATTTGCATTATTCGTGTCCTTGTGCTTTCAGCATCTGGTGGTCCTGTAAACCACAAGAATCTCACAGCATCTCTATCACTTTCAACAATGGAGATCTGCAAGAAAGCTTTAGTGATGTCAGCTGTGAACGCTACAGGATTTTGTCTGAATCTGATTAAAATGCTAATAAGATCTGGGTTCAGGTTTGGGCCTGGTAACAAGAAGTCATTCAAAGAGAGACAGTCATTTTCATGTGAGGAAGCGTCAAACACCACTCTCAATTTAGTCGCCTTGTCCTCTCTAATTACAGCATGGTGAGGCAGGTAATATGTCACATTGTTATCAGTCTCTGTTTTATGGCTTTGCTCTGGCACATCTTCACAAATGCCCTCCTCCACATAATCCTCTATGACATGTATCTTTTGAACAGTGTCACATCAGATTTCAGTTTCCTTTTCAAAGTTTCAAATCTCTTCTGAGCAATTTTCATGTTGTCTGAGAGTTCAGGTGTTTCTTGGCGCCATGGCAATGCGACTTCATAACGCTCATTAATAAATTTGACTGACCTGTCAAAGCTTTCTTTGGCCTTTGTGTCATCTGGTGTTTCCTCACCTTTTGTGGCGATGCCGAGTGACTCTATTTCCCAAAATGCTCGTAGCTGATTTGAGATCTCGACTGCTCAGTCACTTACTCCAGTGTTCATGCATGTAGCCTCATTCATACTTGACATAACAACTGGTCCTTGCACTGCCCAGCCAAATCTGGTTTCTACAGCCACTAAGGCTTCTGACAGTCTTTCAGTTTTACCTGTGACTACTTTCCAATAGTAATCTGCACCAATGAGTACTGAGAGTTCCAAATCGTCATTATCACTTGCGGTTACATCTGCTACAGGTAGGCCCTTTTTCTCCAACTGCTGTTGAATCTGTTCGCTGGGGACCTTCATGACGGCAGTACATAGCTGTGGGGTTTGAACAGCTTCGATCTCAATTCTCTGATTCGCGTTTTAGACATTCTCTAGTACTAGCTTTATCACATTGCTTTTGGTAGTCACTGGGTTCTTTGAGCCAAATGTGTGAAGGTTTAATGTCTCTTGTTTCACTATGGGTTGCTTTACATCCTTTACTTGTTTCTTGTGAACAAAGCTACGTTGGCTTCCTCCGTCAATCAAACACCGCACTATTTTCTTTCCCCCAGGTCCTTCCATCCTAGCTTACAGTTTGTAGTAACACTGTTTCACATTTACCAGGAGTTTGTTTGCCTGCCTGTGGAATGACTGAGGAGACTAAAGCATCACTTGTGGCCTCTGCAGTTGCCGTGGTTTCGGTCTGTTCGCTTTTATCACACAATACTGCATGGTGTCTACTTCCACAATTGACACGTCACATATTTGGTTCTAAAGTCTCGAGCAAGGTGCCTGGGTTTGAGACATATGAAACACCTCCCCTTTTTCTTTAACTTTTCTTTTCTGTTTGCAACTGTGTCATCAGTGCACTGTTCTGACTTGTGATTATTACTGTTACAGAATAAGCAACTGTGAGGTGGCATATTTGAACTGCCTGTGTGGAGGGCTGCAGCTGATGGAGCATTTAGTCTTTTCCATTTTTCTTTGTTTGTATAAGGCTTGTAATGTTGGGTTTGGTTAGCCTGTGCATCTTTATTTTATCTGGGTTTTATCAAATATGCTGCACGTTCTCTGCTTTCAACTTAAGAAGGGTAATAAGCTCATTAACATCCCATTGTTGTCCAATCTCGATTTTACGTGTAAACGCAAGAGCGAGTTCATCAGGAACCATTTGTAGCAATATGGGGCACAATAAGGCTCCATAGCTGTCTGACACCACACCTAGTGACTCTAAACTTCTTATTTGCACTTCAACGTCATCAAAGAGTTGTCTCAAAGCAACAACATCTGAAGACCTTTTAACGGGGTTCAGATTTAGTAATTTTGACATGTGTGCACTCACAACAAGGTCCTTTCTGCCAAATCTTTGCGTTAGCATGTCTACTGCAGTGTCATAGTTTGAGTCAGTTACCTTTAGCCCTGCAACAGCCCGTGCAGCTGATCCCGTTAGCTATGACTTCAGGTATGTAAACTTTTCCGTTTTGCTCAAATCTGGGTTTTGATGAATGGCATTCTCATATTGGTCCCAAAACTCTTGCCACATGCACACTTCTCCATTAAATTTGCTTATCGACAGCTTTGGCAGTTTCACAGAGGTTCTATTGTTTGTTAATCGTGTACTCACGTCGCTCAGTCGAGGTGACAACTGCGCCCCTGTGGCAGAATTTTGTTGCGATTGTTGAGCCCTTTCTATGGCCCGTGTTGCACGTGTTCTCCATAGATTTGCATCATCTTGGTAGTCCAACGTCCGCGCCAGGTCCGCTTCGAGCTCGTCCATTGATATTTCGGCCTCTAAATCAGGTTCAATCTCTTTAAGACCATCTTCTTTCTGCGATAACAAAGACAAGAGTTCATTTAAACGCTCGCAGTTTACGTCACTCTTACTTGTTTCATCCTGAATGTTTTGCAGCAGCTTTGTAACAGACGCCCGTAAGACAGTCCGTTTCTGTTTTAATCGCTGAATTCGTTCCGACATTTTTCTTTCTTCTGTTTTTCTTGAATCCGGAATCGCTGTGGCAGTTATCGGCTTGATCCAAACACGTTTCTTCTTTCGTTCGCCACGAGCTTCCCGGGTTTCGGCACCAAAAAATGTTGTGGATTCTAACTGCAACTTCGATATCTCAATAAAAATAGAAATAAATGTCCAAACAGTACTTCATTTTCATTCTTTACTTAACAAAACTGTTGCACTATTAATCATTTTCTTTACAGCATGCGTTCTTCTGACTAGCTAACAGAGGATATTAGCTGTCTCTCTGCCTTCTTCGTTTTTGTGAATAAGAACCACAACAGCGCCATCTGTTGGTGTAATTATCTGGTGCTACAACTGAAATAAATCAACCTGTCCTCTTATATTAACAAATAGATAACATAGCAAATATATCTATAACTAAATATCTAATGCATTATGAAACATCACATAAAGATTCAACAATGATACTGTACTCATTGCAGATTTTACAGCCCCACGCAATTCTTGGACTCTCGGAAGAGTACTCAAGACTTTCCCAGACAAAAAAGGGTTGGTTAGATCAGTACGAATTCAAACCAAAACAAACACAATAGTAAGACCAGTAAAAAAGCTTTGCCTTTTATTGGAAATGTGAAAAAAGGTTCACATGCAAAGTGTGCTCTTATTGTTAAATAAAAAATAACTTTGTCACACACACATTCACATTCACAACTCTGCCCAGACTTAAGCCATGGCTTTAGGCCTATTAAAGATAACGTTTGTCTGCAGTTTTAGGTCAGAGGGAAGATAATTCCACAGTCTAGGCCCTTTTAAAGGAGAAGCAAGATTGTCAAAAAGATGTTCTAAACGTTTGGAACTATACAGTCCCCACTGACAGAGGCGTGTTTGTAGGATCTGAGAGAGCTCTGGCGTCTGACAGTGAGAGCAAAAATAAGTGGTGAAACAGCCTTCCATAGGTGGATAAGTTACTTGTGTTCTTTGCCAGTCGTGCGCAATCCTGATTTCAGCCAACGTTTCTTGGTGCAGGTGGATGCTTTGACAGTGGGCCTGGGAGCAGTCTTCACCCAGGTTTATGTTTGTGGTCAGACACTGGTCTGACAAGACTACTTCTCCAGGCTGCCAAGAATTTTTCAACCTCTGGGAGGAGTTTTTGACAGTTTCCTGCTGGAAAACACTGTCGGTAACCTGACTTCACACACACAGTCACCATTTACCTGTTTGTACATTAACCCTGTCTCACGGCCATTCACAGTAATCATAAGTGCACAAGTGGCCACTGGTAAACTGCTTTCATCCCATAGTTTTATCAGTTAACAAACATTCAGCAAGTATCCACTTTACATTTGCAGGGGCTGTGTCTGAATCAACACACTAATACACTATATAGTCATTACGTCATTTTGTAGTGGTGTCCGAATGTCTAGTGACTGAAATGTAGTGCAGTCAAAGTTTCCCACAATGCATTAGTCAAAGTAGTGAGCATGGTGGTTGCTAGACAGTCAAAATAGACCATATGCTCTGCAAATTGTCAAAGGAGAGCAGTGCAACCGTGACATGTCAATAAACTGTATACAACAGGTTTGAATGAAATGAGTTAGAGGCACAAGTTTGACTTTTTGTGGAAACTTAATCCTCTGTTAATTGTTGTCAATAAACCATTACAATGTAAAATCACTGACGTTAGCCTATCTTAAATCAGACAGACATATGAGAGATTCCCTCTTGAGACATAAAAGAGTAGAAATAATCCAGTCAGATTCAGTTATTGAACAAGAGTTGTTTAATAAAGCACATAAGCGTATTTATATTAAAGCTTTTTATAAAAAAAAAAAACATCCAGCCATTTTAGGGACACATTAGTACATGTAATGCTTGCATTTTCGAAAATGTTATAAAGTGAGAATGTGTTGTAATTGTGGAGATGTGGCCAATTTTTAGTGTAATTACCTTAAGGGAAGGGGCCCCAGTGTTAAAAAGAAGGCCTTTTTCAGGCACTGAGCGGGATAGGTCCTGGAGGCCATGCCTCATCTTGGAACTATAGAAACTGAAGGCTACAGCATCATCGTGGAGACAAACCTGTCCTGGACTCTTCCTCTGCCTCAAACAATAGACACTACAGCAGTGTGTTAAGTACAATGTTGGGTTTGTGAGTTTTTGGGTTTGATTAGTTCCTAAACAAAAACAAATTCAATGTTTTTTTGTTTTCAGGAGCAAGTAAACTCTGAATTTCCTGTGTGAAGGTGAACAGTTGTCTGTTAGTGTCTGTCTTTAAATGTGAGACAACTATACCTCAAGACCAAAAAATCTGGGATAGGCCCTGTAACCTGAATAAGATAAGTGTTGCTTTCTCTTAGCATTGATTTTACAAGAGATGTCTTTTTGTCTTCTTCTTTTAGAGATGTAAGATGGAGGTGGCTCCTCAGGTTTTGAGTCTGCTCCTCCAAAGATTGAACATTAAGCATTAACCACTTTAAGAACATGCTCTCTTCAGTGAGACACTCAAAAGCATGGCAAGAACATTGCGCAACACAAAAGAAAAGAAAAAGTCAATAACTGGATGCCTCATTTTAACACGTAAATAAAATTGAGTAAAACTGTGTAAAAAGATTCTTTGTTTATTTCTCATTTGATCAAAAATATCAGCTGTTTAATTATTATCTTTGGAAAACACTATGAGGAGACGATGGTTATTTTCCATTACATAATGACTTTTTGGCTGAGCTTTCTCCAGGAATCAGCCCTGTCATCTTAAGATTAATGTTATCCACTCCTGCCTTTAAGTTATTTTGCTGCAAGAGTTTTATAAACATTAAATACAAGAAACAGAAGTTGTTTTTTTACTTTACATAGTCCTGTTAAAATGATTGAATGATCAAATATGATAAGAGTAATATGTTTTCATTTGAAAACTTGTATTTAATATTACAAGATGTTGGTACATTTTTACACTGACATCATCGAGTCCATCCTCACCTCGTCCATCGTATGACGCTGCAGCCACTGCCAGGGACAGAGACAGACGCTCTGCAGAGAGGGTGATCGGTTGCAGCCCTCATCTGTGCAGGACCTGTAGGCCTCCAGGAGACTGGGGCGCCAGCTGACCCCTCACACCGGACACAGGCTCTAATAATTCACTATTCTACATTTTTAGATTACTAAAAAAAAGAGTAATACTACACTATGTGTAGTGACACAGACGCTTAAGTTAAATGTTGTTTTAAAGAGGCAAGTTTCCTGCTATTGTCCCGACTACAGGTGGAGAGGTTAAGCATGGCCAAGTGAAACCACAAGGTGGCAGCATTAACACCTGACATAGCAGACAAGTCCCACATTTGGGCCTACTGCTGGATATGTGCACGCTCATGATTTTAAAACATTAGACTTTCTTTCATTTAATTTATTAGACTTTTGCCAAATAATAACACACACGACAGGACAATAAAACAGTCATTTCAGCACTTTACACCATGATCATATTATTATTAGGCTCTAATCTAATTCATATTTTAAATGCATGATATAATTATAAATCCCCCGACTATACACAGCGGTGCACGTGCTGACGTAACCAGGTACAGGTGCTGGTTGCTAACTCCATTTCCTCGAGCGTTAAAGCGTCATTGCAAACCTTGAAGAAAAGGTTCAAAATCATCTGGACTTAGTTTTAAAGGGGAAGATGTTTTGTCTCTAATTCCAAGAGACTTTATTATTTCTGAGATCAACTGGTAGGAGAGCTGAGCTTTATCTCTGGACGGAGGGGTTTGAGCTTAAACTTAACCTAATGGGACCAGGCTGTTCTGGTCTCATAGTCTGTAACTATGAAGCATGACTCGAGAGTCGTTAGTGTCACTGTTCCACTCAGCTGTTGTTGTTGTTGTTGTTCTTCAGTTAAACTGTTTTGGTTTAGGTTTTAACACAGTTTTGTAAAAAGTGGGCAATAACTCTTGTTTTGATGATTCTGATGTAAAAGGATATCAGCAGAAGTTAGATTAGGTAAATATAATTACATTTCTTGCTTAGCATCGTCTCAGTTGCCATTATTAATTTCACTCTTTTAGAAACACATTTATGAAAGTAATGCACACAATAACTTCTCACCTCCTGCTCTGTAATGCACTGCTTCACAAACATATTGGTGTCACCAAAAAATAAATAAAAACTCTCAGTAATTTCAAAGATTTTGAAAAATATTTGTAGAAGTCATCGTGCACACGTTTATTGTAGATGAAGAACAGGTTCTATCTGGAATTTTGAACAGGTTTTATGTAGATTTATAAATAATAGTCAAAACATATATGATGCAAAGAATAATTGAAAGGACACTAAAAATAATGATAAAACAAACTCCAGTGTCTGTAGCTCTGGTGAATGAATGTGTGAGTGTGTTCGGTGGGGGTCAGAAAAAACGTAAATGTCTCCGTCAGTCCACCCCAAGGCAGCTGTGGTACAGAAGTAGCTTACCACCACCAGTGTGTGACTGTGGAGTGAATGAATAATGTGTGTGCTTTGAGTCTCTTGGGAAGGGAAAAAAGTGTGATATAAATGAAATGTATTTAACACAAAAGTCAAAAAGACTACAACAAATCAAAAGAAAATCTTTTTAAATATGGCTCCCTAAAAAACACACTGCTCTAATGAGTTGTCTTCCTCACATTCAGGACTGTTTATCCTCAGAACAATAAGAGGACAAAAGGAAAAGTGAAGGCTACTTAAGTCTAAGGAAAGATTAAGACCATAGAGTCTTATATTTTCTTATATTCAGCAGGGCAGACTTCCTGTTTTTCCTCAGGTTTCTTCTCTTTGGCTGGTGGCATGCTCCATTTCAGCTTCAAATCTGTCCCAATGTTGTGTTCCTCAAGTCGTTGTTTAAGCTAAAGGAAGAAAGTGTGTCAGAGCCATTGATGGTTTAAGGGGTATAAGGCCCTTTAACAGTCATTGGTCAGATCAGACAGAGTTCAGTTTACAAAGGACTGGCCGAGGACTCACCTGTTCTAAAATCTGCTCCATGATGGCAGGATCACTGAGGTCAGCATCACTCTGGAGTTGCATCTTGATCTTTGAGGTTTTCTTTTTCACTGGACAGAAAATATATGAAGAAATATAATTTGGTTAAAAACTGCAGTCCACACATGTGTCCTGGACAGATTTATGAATGGTCTCACTTTAAAGGGACATGACAGGTGCATTTTCTGAACGAGGGTCTCTACCAAAGTGGATCATTTTGTTGCAGGTGATTTCAATTTTTCTCATTTGCTTTGTATGAATTGTTGCTTTGAAAAGTGTTTTTGGGCCGTATCTTGCGGCGGTGCAGGGGGTGGAGGTTAAAAAAGCGAGGCGTGGCACAGACAGGAACAACAGCAGCAGTGTGTTTGTTCTTTAAAGCTCATTGCAGGTCAATTTAGGAGCAGGACCACAAACTGGATCAGACATTATTAAGTTTAATTAAGACATAAAGGTAATGTCACGCACATTTTTTATGCTCTGTTATAATAAATGAAAAAAAAAAAGGTTTTCAAATTGCCAATTGCTAAATTACTATTAATTAAGTATAGTTATTGGTTTAATTTATTTTAAATAAATACATATTTTTCTGAAATATTACTAACAAATTACTAATTCATTTTCTACCGCTTTGTCCCGTTAGGGGTCACGGGTGACTGGAGCCTATCCCAGCAGCTTTGGACCTGAGGCGGGGTACACCCTGGACAGTGGCCAGTTGACTAACAGGTCTAACATTTAGAGACAGACAACCATTCACTCACTAAAGGACACTTTAGAGTTGCTAATTGGACAGTGGGTGGAAGGATCTATAGAAAACCCACAGTAACATATGAAAGACATGCAAACCAGTGGTAATTTTGACAAGAGAATTTAATTTAGTTTATCTTTATCTTTTTTAGTCTTTAAAATAATTTTTAGTTTTAGTTTAATTTTAGTCATATTATTTGTTTTAGTTTTAGTTGAATAATATGTTATGCAATTTTAAAATAAAATACAAATTCATGAGGAGGTAGTAATTTTGACCGACATTAAACTATACCTTCTTAGAATTGAGATTTAAATGTGCAAACATATTTTATTTAACATAGTTTATTTCAACACAACTGAAATTTGTTTAAATCAATGAAAAAAAATATGAGTAGTAAAAATAAATATTGCTGTCAATTGTAATATGTACAAAAAGACATCAATGTGTATCAAAGAGATGCAAAATACATATTCAAAGCTTATTTTAAATGTAAATTAAATACATGTGCAGTTATCAAAAAGCTCTTACAGCCCAATAAAGATAAATAATAATAAACGTACCATCCAAACCATCTTTGAACTTAAAGTGCATTGAACAGGAGGATATTCCTTATGCTACATAAACACTGGCATCATAAATATCAAATGCAAGGGCGCAACTACCCAGTGCTAGAGGGGTATGCTAGACGGGGTACCATCAATTTTGGCTTTTGGCGCTTGGCTATAAACATTTACATTTAGTAGACGCCTTTATCTAAAGCGACTTACATGTTACAGCTGGAACACCACTAGAGGCAAGGAGGGTTGTGTCTTGCCCAAGGACACAACAGTATGAAAAGTGGGGAGAGTGGGAATCGAACCACCATCCTACCAGCTATAGGACGACCGCTCTACCAGTGAGCACAGTGGTAGAGTAATATAATTTAATAATAATAATTATTGGCGTTGTACTGGAGGAAAGTCCTGTGAATGGTTAAGAGCAAAATACTCTTTACACATAAATCCTGCCGCTTTATATCTGCACTGGCTCAGGTCCTGTCTAATCGGAAAAAGTAGATTTGAACATGCCCCTCAATGAGCTTCCATCTCCACTAGACACCTGTGTTTTGAACGGGAAGATATGGCCCATTGTGTTTCACTCTTAGTGTATTTATCAAAGTCCTTCATGTTTTCACTGGCTTTCATTTTTTACAGTGCATCTCTAAACCCTTTTTTACCTATTGTTTGGATAAAATAGTTCTTTGGGACTTAAGTTGTTACCTCCGTGGCAGACAAATGGCCTCTTATCTAGGCAGTTCAGATCCATCCAAAGATGATCTGAAGTAACACCGACACAGTACTCATTAAACCCTCCATTATTAGGTTCCCCAGATTTCCAGTTTTTGAAGGTGCTGTTGCTGTTGTCAGACCACCTCCACGGCTCACGGTACAGGCCGATCCATGCATTTGTGTATCCCAAAGCAGCAACAGCTTGGTTTTCAGCTGAGTTCTCGATCATGGCCAGGTCGTGATAGTGTTGTCTGCAGTAGGCCAAAGAGTTTTTCCAGGTCATTGAAGGGTTCCCAAGAAAAAACTGCTTTACACCTGATTGAACTGAAAATAGAAACAACCTTAGATTCTCAATGTAACTTTCCATTAGAGTTAATATACAGACATGTTTTAAATCACAAGCACTCTTTTTAGGAAATCGTTCACAGGAGCCGTCTGCAGCAGAGTATTAACCTGCATTTGGTCTAAAGTCTGAACTGTCTCTAAACTCTCTTTCACAAATGAACCTTGGTTCAGTTTGGTCTGGACCGAGACCAGAGAGCAGCTGTTTGGTCTGAACCAGGTCCTGGAGCTTTCACCTGAACATTTGGTTTTGGAAAGTGCCCTTTTTGAGTGACTTTGTCAGTGCCACTAAAATGTAAAGCTCTTTTGTTCCATGGCGCTGTAGGTCAAATTTAATCTGCCTACAATGTTCATTTAACAGAATCAATGAAGTCTCACCTCTGTAACAAACAGGATAGAGTTGTGCTTGACAGTGGTCGTCGCCCCATTGGCTTTGATCAAAAGAGATACAACCTTCTCTTGCAGAGTAATCATCGGGTTGACCTCCAATCCAGTTCTGATATTGACTGGTGCTGATTGCCACTGTCCAGTGGCAGACCATTTCCATGAGTTAGAGTCTGTGGTCATCACTTTCCAGGACGCAGGGTCATCAAACAGTCCGATCCACGCGGCTGGACCCACAGGTACAATCATCCTGTTCAGGTCGTCTGCACTTTCGACGGTGGCCAGGTCGGTGTATTTATCTCGGCAGTACTTTTGAGCATCTGTCCAATTCATGTTAATGTTGATGAAGAAGTACTCATCGATTCGACAAAGTACAAGTGGGATGAGGATAATCATTTGGAAGACTGTAAAAGGATGTAGAGTCACCTTTACATTAGTTTTATGTTAGTAGACTAGTGTTTACTTTAACTACAGAGAATCTTACCACAGAGCAGGTCGAATGAAAGCACTTTAATATCCATGTTTGAGAGAGCCTTTCAATAAGACAATATATTATAATCTTCAAATCAAAACAAAAAAAACACATCTTTGGTTAAAGATCACTGTTAAATGTTTGAATCCTTCCAAATGTGTGAAGAATAAACTCACCTACAGCAGTGACCAGGGTTAAGTCTCTTTGCAATTTAGTGCATTGCAAATGTACTTCCCAATCTGCAGTCAAATATGTCTCTGCTGCCCGGGTGTTAAAGCCATTATTTACACAGTGTTTGCATATGTATTGAGAAGCTGATCCAATCAGCAAAACCTATCCAAATCACCAGTGTTAAATCTCTGTGGGGTCAAAGGAGGGAGGTACAAGCCCAAAACAACTCTTTAAGCCTTTGAGCTACACTGTCCTCACAGCACTTCTAGTCCTCATCAGTAACACTCAGTGAAGCTTGTGTAAGGCTGCCTCTACTGAACTGAAAGAACAAAGTAGCCCCGTCAGGTCCTGCTGGAAAACACCAGCGCTAACCTGACTACACATTCACACACATACACAGTTAAGGTTAAGTATAAGGTAAATGTATTTGTACCAGTGAGTCAGTTCCATTCATACAACTTCCAAACATCAAAGGACAGAGCAAAGTAACAACAGTGTGCTGATTGGAGTATTGTTTATAGAGGGTACATCACCAGGTGGCAGCCAGAGGCTAAACAGAACTTAAAGTAATATAAGAAGTGTACAGGACGTGAAAGGAAGTTGTTGTTGAACACTGCTGCAACGAGGTTTATTAAAAGAATAATGTGCTAAAACCCACGTCTACTTTTTATGCTTTATTGAAAACATAACATGGTACCAGGAGTGGCCTTGTGAAAACAGATGTCATTGAAAGTGAGAAGCCATCTGACGCCGTCAACTGGACTGGAAATGTGGACCGTGAGTGGCAAACCTTTTAACAGCGGTTCATGCTATACTTGTCAGCTATCGGTCTGGATGGCAGCTGGATGCACGGAAGATTGCACTGCTTATTTCTGTAGCTGGTCCACAAGCAGTGGAAGTTTATAATACATTTGGCTTTACAGCAGCCTGCGGAGAGTTTTGATGAATATTTATATTTATTTATATAGCGTTTCTTTACCTAGTAGGCACGTAAAGCGCTTTACCAGTGTTACAGCTGACACCACTGGAGGCAAGGTGGGTTAAGTGTCTTGCCCAAGGACACAACGACAGTATGAACTGTGGGGAGAGCGGGATGTTATGATGATGTTTTGGGGTGTTTCGAGCGGGGATCGAAGGACGGCCGCTATACCACTGAGCTACTAACGGATCTGAAGCTGAAAGCTAAAACATGCAACTTTGGGGTACTGCAGGAGTCCATGGTTAGAGACCAGATAGTGTTTAGAATAAAGAATAAGAGACTTTTGTGTGAAACTATGTCAAGCCAGTGAGCTGGCCCTATAACACGCCAAAAGTGTCAACAGCAGGAAATTAAACACAAGAAAGGACCAAAGGAAACAGACACTTTTAATTGCAAATCGTGCTGCACAAGACATGCAAAAAACTAGTGCCCGCCTTATTCTCTCTCAGATAGATAGATAGATAGATAGATAGATAGATAGATAGATAGATAGATAGATAGATAGATAGATAGATAGATAGATAGATAGATAGATAGATAGATAGATAGATAGATAGATACTATTTTGAGTACATTTAAGCCAAACGCTGATGAGTTACAGAAGGTCAAACAAACTTTTGATCGTATGTGTGTGCTGTGTTGGAGGTGCAGGAAATTGTGGTCGTACCTCTTAATATTTTATTTGAATAAAAAAAATATATAACTATTTGTTTATTAGTTAAGAAACAAGGTTACGTTTTGCCTGTATTTTATTTTTTTATTTCATAATAAAGTCATATCTGTCTTTATTATGGACAATGACTTTATTTATTGAAGGTAAAGCACATGTCAGAAACAGACTACTAAATTCCATCTGCGCCCCTACAGTTTAAGTAAAAACGTTTGACTGGGGGACTTACATAAAAAGTCAGTCGGATGATGCTCATTCATGACCGTTTTGTTTGATGGATTTACTGTGGATTATTGCTTTGATTGATTGTGGATTTCAAAGGACTACAAACCCGCACATGTAAACAAAAAGGTTACAGCGCACACAAAGGCCAGCATTTCTGGAACTGAGGTATGAAAAGCACTTGAACTTGAACTTAACTTAAATGGCTATAAAAATAATTTTTTAAAATGTGCGCACAAAACAAACAAAATCCATTGCATTGGTGGGTTAAAAAGGGTGTTTGTGACTCTAAGAACTGTTTTATCTTTTGAAATGATTATTTACCCATGTTTATGATGTCTGAAGTAAAGTTTATGTAAATATGCAGTGAGTATTTAAAGGTTCAAGAAGAAGTTTTATGAAATCGAGCAAGATGAGGCTCAAACTCAGAATGCAGCGGGTGAAAATGTTGAATCCTCCGTACAAAAACGAGAAGTTAAGCTTACTGCAAAGGGGTTAATGGCAAAACTGGATATTTTACAGAAATAAAGAAAGTCAAAATTTGACAAACCATCCCAAATAAAAAAGACTATACAAGGGTAACAGAGAAAATGAAAACAAGGTCAAATGTTTGTTGGAAAGGTTTACAACGCATTGCAAAGAAGCATTGTAAACCTTGTTGCCAAGATGGCAGCATGATGGCAACATGTCTCGTGTCTGTTCAATGTGTATTTGTTTTTAACTTATTTAAATGGTTTTAGATTATATTTTATTAAAGTAGTTGCAATCTGATAAATACATTTTGTAATCTTGACGAATGGGGATTCTATACCCTGTTCTTTATGGACTTTTTTCTCTTGCTGGGCCCTGTATTACTGGCTTGCACCTGCTGCATCGCACCGAGCCTGTGCTAGGCTACCGCTTGGGCCTGATACATCGCACCGAGCCCTTGCACCTGCTGCATGCCTGTGCGATACATCGCACCGAGCCTGTGCTGCCGCTTGGGCCCGATACATCGCACCGAGCCTGTGCTGCCGCTTGGGCCTGATACATCGCACCGAGCCTGTGCTGCCGCTTGGGCCTGATACATCACACCGAGCCTGTGCTGCGCTGGGCCTGATACATCGCACCGAGCCTGCTACCGCGGGCCTGATACATCGCACCGAGCCTGTGCTGCCGCAGAGCCTGATACATCGCACCGAGCCAGTACTAGGCTACCACTTGGGCCCGATACATTGCACAGAGCCTGTGCTGCCGCTTGGGCCAGCCAGACCACGCCGAGCCCGTGCTGCTGCTGGAGTCTGCAGCGCTATTCTGGGCCTTGGATAAACTGAGATCTGTACGGTATGGAAACTGCCACAAAGGTCAGCATGTATCCGTCTATTTTTCCTCTTTTCCTCTTTTTGGCTGTACTATGTCCATGTGAGGTAGAAGTCAAACGTGGATATCAAAGTTGTCCTTATGTTTTTTCTGCTTCTAAAGTCACTGACTGGGATCACACCTTTTTTTAATGAATTGAGTTTTAATAGGAGTCCTGCAAATTGGCTTTTACTGGTTACAGAAAATATTTTTACTGTGCACTCTTGTTCTTGTGTTTGTATGAACCATACAACTGGTTACTGACTTTTTACAGAAGGTCCTCCATCTGGACGAGGCACAAGAAAATCAATTTTATACCAATACACAATTCTGTAAAGAAAAAGTGTGTTATTTTATTGCTGCTTTTACTGTCAGGGAATGTAGAATCCAACCCTGGTCCAGAACCTTCATGTTTGAGTACTCCTGATGATTTTAAAGCTAAGTGTGGCCTTGGAATTGCTCATCTAAATGTCAGAAGTCTTCTCCCTAAATTAGATTTGATAAAAATCTGGGTTGACAGATTGAACACTGATATTCTGGTTTTGTCTGAAACATGGCTGACAAAATCAATCACAGATAATGACATTGCTATCAGAGGTTACAATGTTTTTTGCTGTGACCGTCCCAGAAAAGGCGGTGGTGTTGTTTCACGTAAGGAACAGATTTTTGGTAACTGTTCTGTCATCGTTGTCTATTAGTAAAAAGTTTGAATGTCTTGCTTTGAAACTAGAACTTTATGAGGGCCATTCACAGTTGTAGGCTGTTACAGACCTCTCTCAGCAACAAATGATGCTTTGTCCTTATTGACCGAACAGCTAGCAATGTTAAACTTTAATGAGATTCTTCTTGTCGGGGATTTTAATCTGGATTGGCTGACGTCTGTTTCTGATCATTTTAAAGTAATTTGTGATTCTTGTAATCTCACAGCTGATCAAAAATCCAACACGGCCAAATCTTAAACAGCCAAAAAAATCCTCCATCCTTGATCTAATTTTTACAAATGTTCCACATAAATATACTGCTGTTGGAATATTTGCCAATGATTTAAGTGACCATTGTGTTATCACCACTGTCAGACAAAAAAAAATTATTAAAAGAAGACCTCAAACGGGATTTTAAACATTTCTGTGAACCAGTGTTAATTTCGTTGACGAAATATTTTCGTCATTATTTTCGTCACGAATATTTTTTGCGAAAAACGAAACAAAAACTAAAAGGAAGTCACTGATGGAGACTAAAACTATAACTAAATTGATTGACATTATCGTCAACGAATAAAGGACGAGACGAAAATAGACTGTGACGAAAATACAATTAGCAGACGGGAGAGATGAACAAAAAAACAATCCGCAAAACGGAACAGGCGAACACACTCCGGTACAGTAGGTGGCGGTATGCACCGAAAAAATTGGTTGCGACCCTCCATTAATACTAGAGAAGAAGAAGAACGAAACTGCATGAGAAGAAGAGAACCAATCAGAGACTGACTTATTTGACTGAGCTCCCGGGAAGACGGCATTCAAAGAGCGACAAAATGTCACAGGTGACCTAACCAGGGGAAAGCGTAACAGAGCAAAAGTCACTTTAGCACGAAGTGCTTTCTTGAAAATGAATAGAGGTAAATAAGTGTTACTATTCTGTGGTTGAATTGCCAGCATTGTGGTAGCAAGAAGAAAATGTCGCTTCAGTGCACTTTAGATTCGAAATTAAAAATGTTTGCACTTATTGTTCAGCTCAGCTGTAAGCTTTAAGGTCCTGGACCTAACTTTATTTTTCTTTTATTGATGGTGAATTGGCAGCTAGTTATTGTTTACATTACCATGACAGTGTTTGTTGCTGCATAAAAGCTTTTGAATTGAAATAAAGACACCGTTGTGTTGACATAAAGTTGAATTTGTGTTTTATATATTTTGGTTAAGTTTATTTTCTATACCAAACTTAAAAAATATTGTAAAAAATTGTCTAGTAAATCTGTTATTGATTTTAGTCTTATTTTAGTTGACTAAAATAACAAGCAATTTTAGTCGACTAAAATAAGACTAAAATTAAAACAAATCAGATGACTAAAACTTGACTAAAACTAAAAAGAATTATAGTCAAAAGACTAAGACTAAAACTAAATTAAATTTTTGTGTCAAAATTAACACTGCTGTGAACAAGCTTTTTATCATGACTTGTGGATCTGTGACTGGAAAAAGATTTTTCTTATTAATGATGTGGAACTAGCTTGGAAATATTTTTATGATGCTTTGTCTGAAATTATCAACAAACATGCACCGTTTCGCAAATTTAGAGTGAAGGGTCGCAACAATCCCTGGTTCTCCTGTGAGCTGTCTGAACTTTTGAAGGAAAGAGATGATGCTTGGGCTAAGGCCAGAAAAACAAAGTCTCAGGTTGACTGGCTGAGTTTTAGACAACTCAGAAATCGCTGCACTTCCCTATTAAAAGAGTAAATCTGAATATTACTTGTCTAAAACCACATGTAATCTTAATGATCCCAAAAAATTTTGGAAAGTTATTAAATCATCTTATGGAAACATACAGACCAATGAACTCCCAACATGCATTGTGGAAAATTTACTTATTCTAACAGATAAATCTGAAATACTTATTTTAACAAACATTTCATCAGGTTGACATTGAATCCAACAAAAAGGGCATTCATCGCCCCCTCTATTACCTTCCTCAATTGGCTTGTTTGTTTTCAGGCCAGTGACTGAGGCAGAGGTCTGCAGAGCTCTTAAAGAGCTGGAAACAAACAAATCTGCAGGTCCAGACAATCTTGATCCTTTTTTTCTTAAAATGTCAAAAGATTTCATAACTGAACCTTTGACATATCTTTTTAACTTTAGCCTTTTAAACAATGTCATCCCTATGGTCTAGAAGTCTACTTTTGTTCTTCCCTTGTTGAAAGGAGGGGACTCGGACAATCTTGATAACTACAGGCCGATATCAAAGTTATGTATCCTGGCAAAGGTCTTTGAGAAAATTGTTGCTGAACAATTAAAAAATTTATTGAGGTTCATGAAATTTTATCAAACAATCAATCTGGTTTTCGAAAATTACATGGTACATTAACTGCTGCAGTTAAAGTAGTTAATGATATCATTGAGGCTCTTGATTGTAAAAAAGTTCTGTACAGTGTTGTTTATTGACTTGTCAAAGGCCTTTGACACCGTCGATCATGTCACCCTGTTAAATCGGCTTCATAAAATTGGTCTGTCTGACAATGCTATTGGCTGGTTTTCTATCTATCAGGTAGACCTCAGTGTTTACACCTAGTTGGCATGTCTTCCTCCTTTCTTTCAATAACTAAAGGAGTACCCCAGGGTTCTGTTCTGGGGCCATTGCTGTTTTCTATTTATGTGAATGATCTTTGTGAAAAGGTGTCAAATGCTTTTTTCCCTTTTATGCTGATGACACAGTTATCTATTGTTCCTCTCCTTCAATTGAACAAGCCTTTGATTTCTTACAGTCTGCGTTTGATGCTGTTCAGTCTCATCTAAATCAGCTGAGGCTAGTGGTAAATGCGGACAAATCTAAAGTTATGGTTTTCTCAAATAGAAAACAGCTACCCTCTCAGCTTCCTAAAATAAAAATGGAAAAGAAATCCAAATGGTCTCTTCGTATAAGTATTTAGGCTTTGTTATTGATGAAAATTTGTCTTTTAAACAACATATTGAGCATCTTGTACGTAAACTGAAGCTAAAGCTCAGTTTTCTTTTCAGAAATAAATCATGTTTCTCTGTTTATACAAGGAAACGTTTAATTTCTGCAACTTTTTTACCTTTATTGGATTACGGCAATCTCCTTTTTATGAATGCATCTGACCGTCTTTTAAAATAGCTGGACACTGTTTATCATTGTGCTTTACGTTTTATGACTTTCCATTCCTGTATGTTCGCAGGTGCAAAGAAGCATGGCAGACTGAGAACCTTCACAGAAAAGAAGCAATGCCTGTAAACCAAGCTAACATGGTCAATCAGGAAGACCTAGCTATATGGCCATATCTTGATGGTATTCACATTCCACATATTCAAGCTGAAGTAGAGTTATTGATAGGTACCAATGCCTCCAAGTTCCTTGAACAGTGGGAAGTAGTAAATATTCAGGGAGAAGGTCCCTATGCCATACAAACCCTATTGGGGTGGGTTGTTAATGGTTCTCTAGGCAGTTATCAAAATGAACAAAATACTGCTATTGGAAAATCAATACAGCATGATTTCAATGAGAGGATGTCAGAGGACAAAGAGGAAATGTCCAGAGAGGATGCAAAGTTCATGGATATCATGGAGAAATCTGTGAGCTTTAAAAATGAACATTACAGTGTGAAGCTGCCTTTCAAAAACAAAGATATTGATGTGTCCAACAATCTTAACATTGCCTTGTTGGGATAAAGAGAACGTTTGAAAGGAATGTAAAATTTCAACAAGAATATACAGACTTTCTCAGCAATATGATTATCCAAGGCTATGCTGAGAAAGTGCCAGAACATCAATTGGATCGATGTTACGGTAAGGTTTGGTACATTCCACATCATGGTGTGTGAAGTGGTAATAGTTTGATTGTAAAGCAGAATACCAAGGCACATCATTGAAAAGTCAACTTCTACAAGGCCCAAACCTCACAAGCTCTTTAATTGGCGTTCTTCTGAGGTTCAGACAAGAACATGTTGCTTTCATGACTGACATCAGAGCAATGTTTTACCAGGTCAGAGTGGCAGAGGAAGACAAAGACTTTCTTTGTTTCCTTTGGTGTATAAACAGATCAATTACTTTTCTGATTGGAAATCACTCAAGATAGCAGTTGCATGGATCTTGAAAGTAAAGAAAGTTCTACATGGAGTAAGTTGTTAAAGAAAACAATGGATCACTTTAAATGATTTCAATGATTTGGAACAAAGGTTACCCAAAGTTTGTTTGTTGGACAGGGCTTGTCTTCAGATGACCTTTTCTGAGGCGGGAAATGCTATTATCCAGATCTGCCAATGAGAATGTTTAGCATGGAAATTTCATCACTGAAATCTGGAAGATCTGAAATCAGAAAAGACAGTTCTATTCACAAGTTAAGCCCCAACAAGATGGATTACTGAGAATCGGTGGGAGGTTATGCAAAACTGCTGTGTCTGAAGAAAGGAAACATCCTGTTATTTTATCCAAAGGTCAGCATATTTCCAAACTTATTCTTAGGCATATTCATATGCAAAGTGGCCATAGTGGAAGAAACCACATTTTCCTCTAAATTAAGAGAGAAATATTGGATTACCCATGCCAATGAAACAGCCAGAAAAATTATTTTCCAGCTGTACCTTCTGCAAACGATACAAAGGTAAGCTAGGTGAGCAAAAGATGGCTGACTTGCCCGCAGAAAGAGTAACTGCATTTTCTAAGTTAGAAGTAGAATACTTTTGCCCAATTTATGTAAAAAGAGGTTGCACTTGTGTGAAACTCTATGGCGTAATCTTTACATGCATGGCCAGTAGGGCAGTTCATTTGAAGATGGCATTCTCGTTGTACACTAATTCTTGCATAAATGATTTGCAACGATTCATATGCAGAAGAGGACAAGTGTGTCATGTCCGGAAATGGAACAGATTTTACTGGCACAGAAAAGAATTGAAAAGAGCACTTGCAGAGTTGAATCAAAATAAAGATAACGCTTTGTCTGCAGTTTTAGGTCAGTGGGAAGAGAATTTCACAGTCTAAGCCCTTTTAAAAGGAGAAGCAAGACTGTCAAAAAGATGTTTTAAACTTTGGAACTATACAGTCCCCACTGACAGAGGCGTGTTTGTAGGATCTGAGAGAGCTCTGACGTCTGACAGTGAGAGCAAAAACAAGTGGTGAAACAGCCTTCCATAGGTGGATAAGTTACTTGTGTTCTTTGCCAGTCGTGCAATCCTGATTTCAGCCAATGTTTCTTGGTGCAGGTGGATGCTTTGACAGTGGGCCTGGGAGCAGTCTTCACCCAGGTTTATGTTTGTGGTCAGACACCGGTCTGACAAGACTACTTCTCCAGGCTGCCAAGAATTTTTCAACCTCTGGAAGGAGTTTTTGACAGTTTCTTGCTGGAAAACACTGTTGCACACACAGTCACCATTTACTTGTTTGTACATTTGCCGTCTCCCGGCCATTCACAGTAATCATAAGTGCACAAGTGGCCACTGGTAAACTGCTTTCATCCCATAGTTTTATCAGTTAACAAACTTTCAGCAAGTATCCACTTTACATTTGCAGGGGCTGTGTCTGAATCAACACACTAATACGCTAAATAGTGATTACGCCATTTTGTAGTGGTGTCCGAATGTCTAGTGACTGAAATGTAGTGCACTCAAAGTTTCCCACAATGCATTAGTAAAAGTAGTGAGCATGGTGGTTGCTAGACAGTCAAAATAGACCATATGCTCTGCAAATTGTCAAAGGAGAGCAGTGCAACCGTGACATGTCAATAAACTGTACACAACAGGTTTGAATGAAATGAGTTAGAGGCACAAGTTTGACTTTTTGTGGAAACTTAATCCTCATTATTATCAATAAACCATTACAATGTAAAATCACTGACGTTAGCTTATCTTAAATCAGACAGACATATGAGAGATTCCCTCTTGAGACATAAAAGAGTAGCAATAATCCAGTCAGATTCAGTTATTGAACAAGAGTTGTTGAATAAAGCACATAAGTGTATTTATATTAAAGCTTTTTATTAGAAAAAACATCCAGCCATTTTAGGGACACATTAGTACATGTAATGCTTGCATTTTCGAAAATGTTATAAAGTGAGAATGTGTTGTAATTGTGGAGATGTGGCCAATTTTGAGTGTAATTACCTTGGGGGAGGGGCCCCAGTGTTAAAAAAAAGGCCTTTTTCCGGCACTGAGCGGGATAGGTCCTGGAGGCCATGCCTCATCTTGGAACTATAGAAACTGAAGGCTACAGCATCATCGTGGAGACAAACCTGTCCTGGACTCTTCCTCTGCCCCAAACAATAGACACTACAGCAGTGTGTTAAGTACAATGTTGGGTTTGTGAGTTTTTGGGTTTGATTAGTTCCTAAACAAAAACAAATTCAATGTTTTTTTGTTTTCAGGAGCAAGCAAACTCTGAATTTCCTGTGTGAAGGTGAACAGTTGTCTGTTAGTGTCTGTCTTTAAATGTGAGACGACTATACCTCAAGACCAAAGAATCTGGGATAGGCCCTGTAACCTGAATAAGATAAGTGTTTCTGTCTCTAAGCATTGATTTTACAAAAGGTGTCTTTTTGTCTTCTTCTTTTAGAGATGTAAGATGGAGGTGGCTCCTCAGGTTTTGAGTCTGCTCCTCCAAAGATTGAACATTAAGCATTATTAGCTTTAAGAACATGCTCTCTTCAGTGAGACACTCAAAAGCATGGCAAGAACATTGCGCAACACAAAAGAAAAGAAAAAGTCAATAACTGGATGCCTCATTTTAACACGTAAATAAAATTGCGTAAAACTGTGTAAAAAGATTCTTTGTTTATTTCTCATTTGATCAAAAATATCAGCTGTTTAATTATTATCTTTGTAAAACACTATGAGGAGACTACGGTTATTTTACATTACATAATGACTTTTTGGCTGAGCATTCTCCAGGAATCAGCCCTGTCATCTTAAGATTAATGTTATCCACTCCTGCCTTTAAGTTATTTTGCTGCTTGAGTTTTATAAACATTAAATACAAGAAACAGAAGTTGTTTTTTTTTTTACATAGTCCTGTTAAAATGATTGAATGATCAAATGTGATAAGAGTAATATTTTTTCATTTGAAAACTTGTATTTAATATTACAAGATGTTGGTACATTTCTACACTGACATCATCGAGTCCATCCTCACCTCGTCCTTCGTATGACACTGCAGCCACTGCCAGAGACAGAGACAGACGCTCTGCAGAGAGGGTGATCGGCTGCAGCCCTCATCTGTGCAGGACCTGTAGGCCTCCAGGAGACTGGGGCAGGCAGCTGACCCCTCTCACATCGAACACAGACTCTAATGATTCACTATTCTACATTTTTAGATTGCTAAAAAAAAGAGTAATACTACACTATGTGTAGTGACATAGAGGCTTAAGTTAAATGTTGTTTTTAAGAGGGAAGTTTCCTGCTATTGCAGCATAAATGTCCCAGCTACAGGTGGAGAGGTGAAGCATGGCCACATGAAACCACAAGGTGGCAGCATTAACATCTGACATAGCAGACAAGTCCCACATTTGGACCTACTGCTGGATATGTGCACTCTCATGATTTTAAAACGTTAGACTTTCTTTCATTTCTTTCATTAGATTTTTGCCAAATAATAACACACACGACAGGACAATAAAACATAGTCATTTCAGCACTTTACACCATGACCATATTATTATTAGGCTCTAATCTAATTCAAATCTTAAAAGCATGACATAAATGCACCAACTATACACAGCGGTGCACGTGCTGACGTAACCAGGTACAGGGGCTGGTTGCTAAGTGCATCTCCTCGAGCGTTAAAGCGTCATTGCAAAACTTGAAGAAAAGGTTAAAGCAAAGGCATCTGGACTTAGTTTTCAAGGGGTTTAAGGGGGACTTTATTATTTCTGAGATCAACTGGTAGGAGAGCTGAGCTTTATCTCTGGAGGGAGGGGTTTGAGCTTAAACTTAACCTAATGGGACCAGGTTGTTCTGGTCTCATAGTCTGTAACTATGAAGCATGACTCAAGAGTCGTTAGTGTTACTGTTCAACTCAGCTGTTGTTGTTGTTGTTGTTGTTTTACAGTGAAACTGTTTTGGTTTAGCTTTTAACACAGTTTTGTAAAAAGTGGGCAATAACTCTTGTTTTGATGCTTCTGATGTAAAAGGATATCAGCAGAAATTAGATTAGGTAAATATAATTACATTTCTTGCTCAGCATCGTCTCAGTTGCCATTATTAATTTCCTCTTTAGAAACACATTTATGAAAGTAATGCACACAATAACTTCTCACCTCCTGCTCTGTAATGCACTGCTTCACAAACATATTGGTGTCACCAAAAAATAAATAAAAATCCTCAGTAATTTCAAAGATTTTGAAAAATATTTGTAGAAGTCATCGTGCACACGTTTATTGTAGATGAAGAACAGGTTCTATCTGGAATTTTGAACAGGTTTAATGTAGATTTATAAATAATAGTCAAAACATATATGATGCAAAGAATAATTGAAAGGACACTAAAAATAATAATAAAACAAACTCCAGTGTCTGTAGCTCTGGTGAATGAATGTGTGAGTGTGTTCGGTGGGGGTCAGAAAGAACTCAGACGTCTTTGTCAGTCCACCTCAAGGCAGCTGTGGTACAGAAGTAGCTTACCACCACCAGTGTGTGACTGTGGAGTGAATGAATAATGTGTGTGCTTTGAGTCTCTTGGGAATGGAAAAAAGTGTGATATGAATGAAATGTATTTAAGTCAAAAAGACTAAAACAAATCAAAGGGAATCTTTTTAAATATGGCTCCCTGAAGAACGCACTGCTCTAATGAGTTTTCTTCCTCACATTCAGGACTGTTTATCCTCAGGACAATAAGAGGACAAGAGGAAAAGTGAAGGCTACTTGAGTCTAAGGAAAGATTAAGGCCATAGAGTCTTATATTTTCTTATATTCAGCAGGGCAGACTTCCTGTTTATCCTCAGGTTTTTTCTCTTTGGCTGGTGGCATGCTCCATTTCAGCTTCACAGTCATTGGTCAGATCAGACAGAGTTCAGTTTACAAAGAACTGGCCGGAGACTCACCTGATCTAAAATCTGCTCCATGATGGCAGGATCACTGAGGTCAGCATCACTCTGGATTTGCATCTTGATCTTTGAGGTTTTCTTTTTCACTGGACAGAAAATATATGAAGAAATATAATTTGGTTAAAAACTGCAGTCCACACATATGTCCTGGACAGATTAATGAATGGTCTCACTTTAAAGGGACATGACAGGTGCATTTTCTGAACGCGGGTCTCTACCAAAGTGGATCATTTTGTTGCAGGTGATTCCACTTTTTCTCATTTGCTTTGTCTCAATTGTTGCTTTGAAAAGTGTTTTTGGGTCAGATCTTGCGCGGAGCAGGCCTGGTGGTGATCAAGACGGTGGTATATTTATATCTTGTGCTCGATGCAGCTACCTCCCGTCTGCCTGGGACTCTGCCAGCGCCGCAAGGGGTGGAGGTTAAAAAAGCGAGACGTGGCACAGACGGGAACAACAGCAGCAGTGTGTTTTTTTCTTTGAAGGTCAATTTAGGAGCAGCACCACAAACTGATGTAGACATTATTCAAATTAATTAAGACATAAAGTTATTGCCACGCACATTTTTAATGCTCTGGTTTAACAAAAATATAAAAATTATAATTTTTTTCAAATTGCCATTTGCTAAATGACTATTAATTAAGTATAATTATTGGTTTAATTTATTTTAAATAAATAAGACATAATTTAAAATACTCTCAAAAATAATATCTGTTTATAACCTGAAACATTACTAACAAATTACTAATTAACTTTCTACCCGCTTAGTCACTTTATCCCAGCATCTATGGCCCTGAGGCGGAGTACACCCTGGACAGTGGCCAGTTAGTCACAGGTCTAACCTTTAGAGATAACCACTCACTCACTAAAGGACACTTTAGAGTTGCCAAATAACCACTACACTCTTAGTGTATTTATCAAAGTCCTTTATGTTTTCACTGGCTTTCCTTTTTACAGTGCATCTCTAAACCCTTTTTTACCTATTGTTTTGATAAAATAGTTCTTTGGGACTTAAGTTGTTACCTCTGTGGCAGACGAATGGCCTCTCATCTGTGCAGGGCAGATCCTTCCAAAGATCTCGCCGACACAGTACTCATTGCCCCCTTCATTATTAGGTTCCCCATCTATCCAGTTTTTGAAGCTGCTGTTGCTGTTGTCAGACCACCTCCACGTCTCACGATACAGGTCGATCCATGCATTTGAGTTTCCCAAAGCAGCAACAGCTTGGTTTTCAGCTGTGTTCTCGATCATGGCCAGGTCGTAATAGTGTTGTCTGCAGTAGGCCAAAGAGTCAGGCCAGGTCATTAACGTGTCCCCAAACAAAAATTGCTTTAAACCGGTTTGAACTGAAAATACAAACAACCTTAGATTCACAATGTAACTTTCCATTAGAGGTAATATACAGACATGTTTTAAAAAATTGTTTGTGCTAACTGCTTGTTAGCTCAATGGATAAGGTAACGTGTTGCTAATGCTAAATTGTCAATGTTATAACTATGGCTTTTGGAGGTAAGGGGAAATTATTGTGGACTGATGAAGTGAACTTTATGGTATTTTTTTATTTTTATTTTGAATGAATGTAACTTAAAGACTGAAATGATTTATCTTAAACCCCTGAATATTGATTTATTCTTGACCTTGTTTTCAGGTCAGGTTTTTATTTGGGGATTGGACTCCAACTAAGAAAATAAGATGGCGAGCTGATAGGACAAAATTTTCTATTTGGTTTTTTCAATTGGATAAATGAGGACTACGTTTTTCCCACTTCTATTTTTTTCCGCTCCTTACTACACAACCTGTTTATGCGAGGTGGGCTTTTCAAGCATGACGGCCATAAAGACGAAAAAAGAGAGATTTAGATCTTTGTGTGTGTCTTTCTTACAATTCCTGTTAGAATATTAAATTTGTGTTTAACTAAACAGGCCCAGTAAATTGAGACTAGATTTTTATTATATTTAAATAAATATATTCATTCATAAATATCGTTTTTGTGCCATTTCTGTTTGGTGGTGTGCCTTGTGACTTTTCTAATGTAAAATGTGTGTCGCAGCTCAAAAAAGGTTGGGAAACACTTTCGACTGTGGCCAGGTCGGTGTATTTATCTCGGCAGTACTGTTGAGCCTCTGTCCAGGTCATGTTAATGTTGATGAAGTAGTACTCATCGATTCGACAAAGTACAAGTGGGATGAGGATAACCATTTGGAAGACTGTGAAAGGATGTAGAGTCAACTTTACATTAGTTTTATGTTAGTAGACTAGTGTTTACTTTAACTACAGAGAATCTTACCACAGAGCAGGTCGAATGAAAGCACTTTAGCCTTTAAATCAGACAACATATCACAATCTTCACATCATTTGGTAAATGATTACCTTGTTCACATGGTAAATGGTAAATGGCATGCATTTATATAGCGCTTTTTTGCACCCATCTTGGGGACCCAAAGCGCTTTACATCGTGCTTCCGCACACCCCATTCACCATCATTCACACCTGGGGCAGACAGAGATGGGGGCTGCCATACAAACGGCGCTCAACCTTCTCCTACCACACACCAAACACACCTCTACAGTCACACACATTCATACACCAGTGTTACGGACACTGGAGGCAAGGTGGGTTAAGTGTCTTGCCCAAGGACACAACGAAAGTATGAACAGGGCAGAGCGGGAATCGAACCGCCAACCTTCCGGTTATAAGACAACTGCTCTACCACTGAGCCACTCCGTCCCACATCATAAACAAAAACACATTTTTGGTTAAAAATCATGTTCAAGTGTTTGAATCCTTCAAAATGTGTGACGAATAAACTCACCTACAGCAGCAGTGTTATAATAGTTTTTAGGTCCGAGCCGGTGATGACCGGGAGGGCCTATTGTTTTTGCTCGGATTATTTATTTATTTATTTATTTTATTTTTTTCTGCAAAATGATCCTAAATTTGACCCAGTGAACATCTAAAAAGTCATTTTTATTGGTCCCAGACTTCAAGCTCGACGAAATATTTATGTATTTGAAGTCCCCGAAAAAAAATTACAAAATACATTGGGCCTATGGAAAGTGAAAGTAAGTTTTTTCCAACGTAGAAAAATGAAACTTGGTACATCCATAGGACACCTCAGAGCAAACAGAAAGGTCTATGACAGCCACACCCTAAACTCAACAGGAAGTCCGCCATGTGGGGTGAAACACACAACCACCAAAATCGCACCCCTTGGGCAAAAAGATGCAAATCATTGTGTTTTAATCTAAATGGCCCCAAATTTGGTGAGTATCATCTAGACTTTGTTGTTGATATCTTATCGGGTATGGGTGTGGCAAGCCTGTAACGAGGTGGCCATTTTTGTGAAAATAAAATGTCTTTAACTCTCAAACGCCTTCTCGGATCGAGTTGGACCCAAAAAGGCGTTTGTGCACATTCATGACCTGAACACAAAGATATGTAAATAAAAGGGTTATCTTTAGAAATGGCTCTCCAGCGCCCCCTACAAACTTATAATGGGACCTAAGAATTTAGTTTGTCATAGAGACATACAATTTGGTACACACATCTCTTATGTCATGACGAGCATAAAAGCCAATAACAACTACCCCCTATCTATAAATGTGTTGCCATAGCAACGTCCCAAATATGTGGAAAAAGTCAATGGGAAGTGAAAACTTTAGTTTGTTGTAGGCAAATGAAACTTGGTACACACATCCAGCATGGGCTTATGAAAAAAAAGCCAATAGGGACCACACCCTATCACAGGGTTTTTCAAACTTTTTGTGTGTGTGGACCACTATTTGTAATCAAAAAATTTTGCGGACCACCTCATAACACACATAATAAAATGTCTACACACAGTCTTACCTGAATTAATCCGCACCTCTAAATAGGCTTACTAGCACTACTATAACTAGTCATCACATCAGTGTGCAACAGGCTTGTTAAAAGAAAGTTTACTGCACACAACGGCTGCCTCTTTTCTCTTCAGAGAACCTGTTGCTATCCACCGATCCATAACGACACTGAACTTGAATGTCACGGCCGAACACCACTGGCCTATTTTAGTAATCGCACAATAACTTGACAATTTAATGCAAATGTTATATCAATATAGGCCTACATATTCTTTTAATTTTTTTATGGGAATTTCCTGGTAAAATGAAGGTAAAATATTATTTTATTTTGCCTTTCCATGGACCACCTGCAGTACCCTCACGGACCACTAGTGGTCCGCGGACCACAGTTTGGGAATGACTGCCCTATCACACACGGGAAGGCAGCCATTTTAAATTGAAGATGTGAACCGACTTAGAATACAACCTCTCTTTAAAAACAAAAGAAAATAGCTGCTTCATTCCACAGACACCAAACTTGGGCAAAATGAGCTAAACACATGTGTGTAAAATAGACAGGCGTTTTTCTTGTCGTTTTTGCTCGAGTTATATATTTTTTTATTATAATTTGGTATATATTTTTTTTATTATAATTTTTCTGAAAAATGATTTTCAATTTGACCCAGTAAACGTGCAACTAAAAGTCATTTTTATTGGTCACAGACTTCAAGCCCGGCAAAATTTATGTATTTCAAGTCCCGAAAAAAATATGAAAATGACTCAGTGGCGACCCCTAGAAAAGTCAAAATACATTGGTTCTATGGAAAATGAAAGTAAATTTTTCCAATGTAGAAATACAAAACTTGGTACATCCATAGGACACCTCAGGGCAAACAGAAAAGTTTATTACAGCCATACCGTAAACTCAACAGAAAATCTTCTTTGTTGGGTGGAATGCGTGAACACCTAAATCGCACCCCTTGTGTCTAAAGGCTTTTCATCTAAACAGCTCCAAATTTGGTGAGTATCAACTAGACACGTGCAAAAAGTTATCAATTTGTTTTTTGATACATTTGTGGCTGTGGTCGTAATGAGTCTTTTTAAACAGGGGGGTGCAGCGATTCCTGAGTCATCTCAAATCTCCAGCCAGTACTTTGTTTTTCTCGCCTTAGCCCAAGCATAATCTATTATTTTCAAAGGTTCAGACAGCTCCCAGGAAAACCAGGGATTGTGGAGACCTTTAACTCTAAATTACAAGGTGGTGTAGCAGGCCCCAGCAGTAGCACAGGCCCGGTTATTTGACATTACCATGAAGTTTACGCTTTAAAGCACGAAATGCAATCCTCCGAGTGCATGTGTCCCCGCGGTCTCATGGGAGGCGAGGGCCTTTATCGCCGCTTGCGGCTTTAATTATTATTATAATTGTTTATATTGTTTATAGTTACTGGGTGCTCATAGTTCTCTACAGGTCATGTCAAATCATGTCATGTCCTCCATGCTAGTCCAAGCATGGAGTAAACATAACTGGAGACATGGTTTGCCACGGGACTTCTGCACCTGGAGCTGGGGCCTTGGGCAGTGTGTATGAGAGATACACCTCCCTCTAACAGCCCCCATTGCAGTGATATAATATCTCATGTTTTGTTTACTTCCTTAAGCAAACTCACTCTGTACCTTTGATATATGCGTGTCTGCTTTGCTTCTTCTTGCATGAATTAAACCTGGCAATTTGCTTTTTATAATATACTCTGTAAGGATAAAGAATTCTTATAACAACCAGGGTTAAGTCTCCTTGCAATTTAGTGCATTGCAAATGTACTTCCCTATCAGCAGTCAAATATGCCTCTGTTGCCCAGGTGTTAAAGCCATTATTTACACAGTGTTTGCATATGTATTGAGAAGCTGATCCAATCAGCAAAACACCCACAAGAGAAGCTTGCGTAATGCTGCCTCTAGCTACTGAACTTAAAGGACAAGTAGCCCGTCAGGTCCTGCTGGAAAACACCAGCGCTAACCTGACTACACATTCACACACATACACACACCCATTCACACACATACAAGATTCCAACAAGGGACAAGATAAACAGTGAAATCGCTGGTGCAAGGTTTTTCGTAAACTTGACGCATCACAAGAATTTGGCAGCTAAAGCTACATGAAGACAGTACAATATACTGAACGCTTAATACACCATTTGAATGGTGTTATTTCTTGAGGATGCCTTTTGGAATCTCTTCAGCTCCAGAGATTATCCACAGGACTGTGGAGCACATGATAGAAGGCATTGAAGGAGTCAGAGTTGATGTGGACAACATCATACTGTGGGGATCCACAACATAATGAGAGACTCATTAGACAGAGACTGATGTAGTAAATCTCTCTCTCTCTCTCTCTCTCTCTCTCTCTCTATCTATATATATATCTGTTGTCATTCATGAATGAATGAATATATATATATCTATATATATATATAGATATATATCTATCTATCTATCTATCTATCTATCTATCTATCTATCTATCTATCTATCTATATATATATATATATATATATATATATATATATATAAGCACCACATATATACAACCACCCCTATCTATAAATGTGTTGCCATAGCAACGTCCCAAATATGTGGAAAAGTCAATTGGAAGTGAAAATTTGTGAAAGTTTGTTGTAGGCAAATGAAACTTGGTACACACATCCAGCATGGGCTTATGAACAAAAAAGCCAATGGGGACCACACCCTATCACACACGGGAAGGCGGCCATTTTGAATTGAAAATGTGAACCAGCTCTTTTAAAAACAACAAAAAGCTGCTTCATTCCACAGACACCAAACTTGGGCAAAATGAGCTAAACACATGTGTGTTCAATAGACAGGCGTTTTTCTTGACGTTTTTGCTTGAGTTATATATTTTTTTATTATAATTTGGTATATTTTTTTATAATAAATTTTCTGTAAAATGATCCTCAATTTGACCCAGTAAACGTACAACTAAAAGTCATTTTTATTGGTCCCAGACTTCAAGCAACCGCAAAAAATTTATGTATTTGAAGTCCCTGAAAAAAAAATATGAAAAATGACTCAGTGGCGACCCCTAGAAAAGTCAAAATACATTGTGCCTATGGAAAGTGAAAGTAAATTTTCCCAATCAGGGCAACCAGAAAAGTCTATGACAGCCACACCCTAAACTCACCAGGAAGTCCACTATGTTGGGTGGAATGCGTGACCACCTGAATCGCACCCTTTGTGCTAAAGGCTTTTCATCTAAACAGCTCCAAATTTGCTTTAAAGCACGAAATGCCATCCTCCGAATATATGTGTTCCTGCGGTCTCAAGTGAGGCGAGGGCCTTTATCGCCGCCTGCGGCTTTAATTATTATTATAATTGTTTATATTGTTTATAGTTACTGGGTGCTCATAGTTCTCTACAGGTCATGTCAAATCATGTCATGTCCTCCATGCTAGTCCAAGCATGGAGTAGACATAACTGGAGACATGGTTTGCCACGGGACTTCTGCACCTGGAGCTGGGGCCTTGGGCAGTGTGTATGAGAGATACACCTCCCTCTAACAGCCCCCACACATACACACACACACACACACACATACACACACACACACACACACATACACATACACACACACACACACACATTCACACACATACACACACATACATACACACACACACACACACACACACACATACACAGTTAATGTTAAGTTTAAGGTAAATGTATTTGTACCGGCAGTGGCACAAAAAGGGGGTATGCCCCATATGCGGCGCATAGGGGCGCAGCACCCTGGGTGCGCCAAAGCGATGGTATTTAAAAAAAATAAAAATTTTTCCTTTTTTTATGTTTTTGTATTTTTGTGCTATTTCCTAAATGTAGCTTAGCTGCTGTTGTGCATTTCTAAATCATTTCAGTATTTCCTCAATACTATATAACATTTTAGAGGACTAACAGGCTACAGTAGGCGCCCTCAATAGATTCCATAAATACAATCAATTGAATATCACGAGTGGGCGTGGCTGGTGGGGGCCCCGTGAGCGCGCTGAGCGAGCAGGTAACGTTACACAGTTGTCACAGTACGCACACAGTTGTCTTTGGGGCTAAAAAAAATTAAGAAAGAGGGAAAAGGAGATGGCGTGTCAAGGTATGGGACAGCTGACAAGTAGATGGTGAAAGGCAACAGGTAGGATTTAAAGTGAGACCGCTGTGCTTGTAATATTCATGTTAACAGACTGGCTAGCGTTTGCTAACACTGGGAATGTAGCAGCCAAATGGGGTTTAATCTTAATATGCAAAACTGAGGTTACTGAGCTGAAAACTGGAAAATATAAGTCAGCATGCCATGTACAATAAATTACAGTAATTTGGAAAACAACTAGACTACAATGGATTGTTTATAGCGCTCAGGGATTCAACCTGGGTAACTACTGTGAAAAGTCCATGTCAACGCCATGGTGTGCATCAAAAAAAAACAATGGGTGCTCAGTGTGTGTGTATGGATCTAAAAGAACTTGAATGCCAATATAAAAAGAGAGCACTACCAGATTCCAACAAAGGACAAGATAAACAGTGAAATCGCTGGTGCAAGGTTGTTATAAGAATTCTATATGTTAAAAGAATTCTATATCCTTATATTATCCAGAGAGACACGGAGACAGATTATATTATAAAAGCGAAAGGCCAGGTTTTATTCCTTGCAAGGGAAGCAAAGTACACAGATATATACAAAAGGTACATAGTGCGTTTTGCTTACATAAGTAGACAAAACAGGACATTTTATATCACTGCAGTGGGGGCTGTCAGTGGGAGGCGTATCTTGCATACACACTCCCCTCAAGGCCCCAGCTCCAGGTGCAAAAGTACCATGGCAACCCATGTCTATCTAGTTATGTCTACTCCATGCTTGGACTAACATAGGAGGACATGACATGATTTGACATGACCTGTAGAGAACTATGAGCACCTACTAACTATAAACAATATAAACAATTATAATAATAAAATTATTATAACATTCCCCCCTCTTTATGCTGATAACAATTAGCATAAACAACCTACTAGCTTGAGTGTGAGTTGTAAACTATGACAGAAGCGAAAACCCAGCAGGGCGTTGACCTAGCCAGAAGAACATTTTGACCCATTGGTAAAATGACCTAAAGCTGGGAAAAACTCTTCTATCCACCCCTTGCCCCAAAGGCGGTGACAAAACACAAACATCAAGCATCAAACATATGTAATCACTTCAAATGATTAACTTACAACACATGTCAAAACAAACACAACAAAAGATTATAATGGAATATGTTTCAAATCAAATGGGAACCCACAGAGTAATGCACTGATTCTTCAAAGTCAAATTCTTTAAAGTCCATAAATCATAAATGTCCATAAATCATAAATCAAAACACAGTGTCACTCCAAAATAAAGTAGAAAAATTTGCCAGAGGTTAAGCTGGTCGACCCATTGGACTTAAGATCTCTGGCCTGTCCCTGTCTGTCCATTTCTGTCCCTGTAACGAAAAGAAAAACACATGGAGTGAGACATATTCATAATGATTAAAATCAATTCTCTTCAGCATAATCAATTCAATGAACCATACGGCCCTTAGGTCTGTAGTATGATCCGTCCTGGAGCTGTTGTCCCGTTGGTGTACATGCAAACAATAACGTCCCTCAGATATCAAAGTGTTCATCTGAGGTCAAAGCCTTGACCTTAGTCGTTTGGCAGGTGCATGTCAAGGAATGTTGACCCAGCAATGGCCACATTCATCAATCTCACCAACAAGCTCCGGTACATGTAAAGTAACACAAACAAACGTTATTAGACATGGAAGTGCAACAACAAGTACATGTACTGTATCTCAATACAGATTCTAAAATCCCAGTAAATCTTCCAAATATGTTGTAAAACCAGGTCAAAATGAATTTCTCTATACCAGAATATTCTAATTCCTCTGTTAGAGTTTGAAGTCCTTTCTTAAAGGCTTTAGTTCTGCTGTAACTAGTCCTGTGTTACTTTGGAGGAAATCCTTTTGTAGACCCCCCCCTTTTCAGCTAAAAGCATGCTCAGTGCTATGTTGTTCTGTCCAGTCCTTGGACCAGTTTTCTCTCATTTCCAGTTTTAATTAACAGTTACAGCATCTCTCATACAATTCATAAACCTTTGTTGTTTATAAATATACTTAATTAATCTACATTTGCATAAATTTTCCCAAATGGTAAAATTCCAATCCTAATGCTAATTTAATTTTAGCCTTATATTCATTAAGGACACCTTGAAGGACACCACTGTCGTCGATGTAAATGGGGCTCTCAAATGAACCTGAGGGAGCTGCTGTTTGGCTCCTAAAGTGTGAGTTTCGACTCACGATGTTCTCCGTCACATTGTATGTGAACACAAATAAAACGAGGATCCTTTAAGGACGCATGTTTCCGGTCAGCAGGCAACGCTGGTCTAATGGTCTTACTTTCACAAAACCTCCAGACTTCTGCTTTGCACTGCACCTGTCCCTGATCTCTACGTTTGTCAAGTTCAGAGTGATGTCACAGGAAGTCATGTGCCCCCCGTCACTAGCCCTGCTCACAGGTGTGCTTACCTTCATAGGTGTAAACCAAGATGATATAAGTTCAAAGAACTATGTTAATATTAGCTCTTACTGGTGGTGGCTATATTAATTTTCAAAACTCCTTTTCTGAACTGGTATCCTTGTTGTAGTTGGCTTCCATCCAAATAAAGAACAAACAAACAAATCAAAACGTTATCTGACATTATAGACCCATAGAAAGTGCCTCCTAGGTTTTCGTCAAACGAAACCATAAAAGCCCTTAAAATGATCAAACCATAAAATTGAAACAGCAGATAAAACCCTGTTTCCACAGATATGGTCTGCTGGAAATCTACTTTAATCTGAAAAGGTTTAATCAGACTAAACAGTGCTTCTCCAGAAAAGTCCTGTCAACTTTCTTTATTTCATTATTTGATTTAAACTTTTAACTGTATTAAACACTGTTGTTTCAGCCTCATGCTAACCATTAGGTTAACCAAGCATCCCTTCAGCACTTTAACACAGCTTTGTTTAAACCTTCATCTCCCCCCTTTTTGAGACGTGGGACAACCATGGCTCAAAATACCACAAAAATGAACAAAATCAAATAAAAGTAAAAAAATCAAAATAAAATCAAAACAGAAAGGTTATTTCCAATCACCACCTTAAATTGTTATTTCATTAATTAGCATTTCTAATTATTCATCTTCTTTATGTTTTCCAAATAGCATCACTTTTGTTTATGTTATATTTAAAACTTAACTTTGTTTAGTTCAGTTTTATTTTTAGTTACCATTAGTTGTAGGTCTTTACCTGTAACTGTAATTGGTATCATCCACAATTTGATAAATTTTAACTCAGTTGATGCAAACATAAATAATTTATATAGATCAGAACTGGTTTCTCATGATCTATTGTCACAAACTCTTAAACATTCACCTTCAATTCACAATTTATTTCACATATTCTTTTAAATTAGAATATTCTCAAAATATTGTTTAATTTACCTTAAATTACTTTATTCAGAAAGAAAACACAATTTTCTCTTACTTAAAAACAAAATTTCTTAATCACCCTTGGGTTCAGACCCCCCCCCCCCCTCTGGGGTTAAACCAGTAACAGCAGCATGTCTCAGCTGCTTGAACACACCACAAAGCCTCTGCTCTGTTCACACTGCTTTCCTCTAAAACACCATCACCTTTGTGACTGTCGTTTTTTTTTTTTAAAAGGAAAGACCAAACATAAAATCAACAAATTTCCTCTTAAATTCTGCTTTATTTTTAAACTAAATTTCTTCAGGATTGTGTTCAGTATAGATTTGTTCTATACTGTCTCTGTAAAACTCAGTTTTACCACCAGGTGCTAAATACAATAAACCAGTTTGTTTTTGTATTTTTACCATATTAATTTAAACGTAACAAAAAAACAGTTTCATCAATTACTATTTTTATGTTTCCGCTAATTTGGCATTCAGAATTCACCTCACTCAATGTTAAACAGAACCTTTAAACATCAAGTGTAAAATCAAAATTAACGTGTCTCTCTTCATTTATTCAAATTCACCAAAATTGTAATCAGTAATTATCATTACTGTTCATTTAATAAAATGCAACATCTCAATCTCTTTTTTTCTTTTTCTTTAGGTTACAACGACCTAAAGTTTGATCAAAACCAAAACAAAAACTTAACGTCTGTTCAAAAGGACCTTGTGTTAGTCCCAGTACTTAAAAAAAATTCTTAAATCACTTCAAACAGTGATTAAAACCCAGCGAGCCATTGGCATATGCTCTTAAATTTTAACAATTCACCTTGTTAGTTTTAACAATTATCTTTTTTATTTACTTATTTCTCATTTACTTCAAATTTTCCAAATAAAATCTTTAAGATCGTTTTAACAGTTTGAACTGTTTTAACATAGATATGTTTTTAACCACCAAAACCAGATTACCCATTTACATTACAGTTTAAATCTTTATTGTATAGATGACACCATACCTTAATTATAAAGTACCAAAATAAATAATGATTATTATTTATTTTGAACTATCTTCATTTCAATTTTCCAATTACTTAAACTTTAAGTTTTTCTTCTCAAAAACCATATTCAATCTCATTAATTCAATCGTTTAGTTACCAAATCATGTTTCATAGATTCAATAAAACTCAAATGTGGACTTTATACATATCAACAGACCTGTCAGAAGGTCAAACAGTTTTCCTAATTAAGTATCATAAACTTTATTTAACACATTAGTTCAGTGCAGACTGTCTCTGTCACTGACATTTCTAACTCAGCATTTTTCTCAACATTAAAAGTTTGTTTAATGTAAAGGCTCCCGTCTGTGGAGTTAAAAAAAACAAAACCCAAAACATTTCTCGCTCTTGGGAGCAAAAAGGACGGTGCTGTGAGGCCCCTGTTACCTTGACTTGCATAGAATGTTATCTTGTGTTTAAACATTCCTCGTGAATCCAAAACAGTGGTTGCTTTGAATCCACTGTCTCCAAAACTTTGTCAAAACCAAACCAGAGAAATACATAAATGTTTCATTTCTTTACTTAGATTCTGGTAACCTTGTTTTCTTTTAAATATGAGCTTATGGCCCAACTATAAAGTTATATTATCTTTATAAACTTACTCTGCGCACTTCAACTTTAAAACATATATTTAAATTCTTCCAATTACAAAGTAATCATTTTCATTCTTTTATTGGTGTTATACCGTGTATTTGAACCACACTGATATTAAGGACCTCTATTAAGTCTCGTACTAATAGATACACAACATTGTTTAGCAAAACATCAATCACTAATTCTATTTTAGATCCAAGTGTTGGATCTTTAACTTCTTCAAACCTTTAATGTTCACATTTCCATGTCACATAAAATACAAAACCAACTCTGTTCTTTAACAGAATACTCATTATTTTCTCTCATAAACCAAAATCACATCCTTCTCTGTAGATGTGTGTCTCATGTGTCCGTGTTTGTGTCTATGTGTCTGTATTTACATGTGTTTATGTGTGTCTCATGTGTCTTTATGTGTCTTTATGTATTTATGTACCTGACCTGTTAGTTGAAGCGGTCAGTTATCCTCGTCTCTCGTCTGGACCCAGTTTCGACCTCCCCCTCCTCCTCTCAGTGCCCTCTCGTCTGTCACGCCCACCTCCACCTCGCTCTCGTCTCCAATGGCAATTGTGCATTTTTCCTCAGACAAATACATTACATTCATATTAATTTCAAGTTTCATCCAATTTGCAAACACACTTTACAAATACTTTTTTGGTCAATCTCAATAGATCAAAATTTAAAACAAATAAACGTTAGTGTGAATTGGTTTATCTTACCGCTTCCGTGTTTGCTGCTGCTTGGTCTGTCTGCAGCTTTTTTCAGCCGAAGAGGAGCAGGTGGGAGGTGGGGTGCAGAGAAAGGTTGGAGAGAGCACTGTTTTCCGGAGGGAGGGAGGCCGAGACCTAGAGGCTCCCAGAAACATTTAAACAAAATACAAATGATTAGTGTTTTGAACTTCTTTCAAAATCTCTTCTCTACTTCTCTGTTTTTTCTCAAATGGGAAAAATAGCTTATGGAAGCTACCTTTCTCTCTCATGTTGTTCAAACTTTCTCTAAACAAAAACATTACCGTTATTCTGATTCACATCATTAGACTCATTCTTCATCCAACAATGGCCCATTCATAACACATTTATTCTCTCACACACCTTTTATCTTTAACTTTTAGGTCAACAATTCTCAGTATTGCCAACAATTCTCAGTATAAGCCCCGTCACTTTCAGTGGGCTTTTTCCTTTTTTCTCTCACTCACCGCGTCACCAGCAGTGAACATTTTTCAGCAAAAGCTCGTGGGCTTTTAAAATCTCATATTTCATCTGCAGGAATCAATACTACGTAGGCAGGCCTTTTATAGTCACATTGACTTCGGACTCATTCATCTCACCTTTTGTTGTAAGTATCTTGATAATGGTCGGACCTATTCATCTCACTTTTTGTTGTTAGTAAGTATCTTGATAATAGTCCATACTGAGTTTTCCTGTCGTCCAACGCACCATTAAAACCAACAATACTAGCTATGCAAGGCAGTTCGATTGTGGCGTATTACGATACGTGATTATTAATCTAAGACAAATTCTTGTGCTCTCTAGACAAGCTCTTTAGACCTCATACTCCTTCTTGTAATTAGGTGCTCTATCTCGCATAGAGGTTCGCACTTGTCACGGCCAAATGAACTAAACGCACGAGTCAGTTTCAAGAAACACCATAAAGACTTACAAAGCATAAGGTATCTATCAAACTAAAATCCAGCAAGACAACAAGCTTTAACACAGATTAACATCAGAATATCCCGTTTACAATCTCACCATAAACCATATAGGCAGGGTCTCGATCGAAACGCATACTTTTTTCCGGCTTTCAATCTCACCATAAACCATATAGGCAGGGTCTCGACAAAGCGTTATCAGCGTTTAAGAATCTCCTATGCTGGCCAACTTCATGGAACCACATCAACCATGGTGATAAGATTACATGCAGCTCACTCAACACACGCCAGATTTCCAAAACGACTACTTCCGGAAGCTTTGGTAATTACAAACTCACACACACACACCAAAAATAAATTAAACAGCTGTTCCCTGTCAAAAGCTACACTCGATGCTGCGTAGCATTACGCTATGGGGAACATTCTTTGTGTGACCGGTTGTGAAGCACGTGTGTCAAACACGCCAAGAATTGGCTTATAATACCTCTGTTGGTGACGCAGCTCATCAGTGGCAGCTGTGTGATTGCGCGCACCTGAACAGAGGGTATAATAACACGTGACGCGGGAGCGTCCTCAGGTTTCTTTGTCTTCAGATCGCATTGTGTGAAGTGTGAGCAAACCTTTCTCTGTGCCAGTACGAATATATATAAAATAATAAATACAAAAGTATCATGGCTGGGTTCAGAAAGAAATGTGTTCCTCCTTGCCAGAGGCACATTGCTGACGATGATCAGCATGAATTTTGTTTTGAGTGTTTGGGGAAGAACACGCGCCCTCGGACTTTCTGGGGAGTGTGAGCACTGTGATATTTTTGCCTGCCAAGATCCTACGTGCCCGGCTCGCTTTCTTTGCAGAGGAGCGAGCCGCCTCCCACTCCGGTCGTGGGGTTCGGCGTGTTGATCTGGCTGAGGCGCAGGGATCAGATAGTCTTATGCCTCGCGCTCTCACCAGATGAGGCAGACACCGGCTCTGTGCTCGGGCGGGCGCTACACGGCGCTTCCGTGAGCACGTCGATGAAGCCTCATCCCTGGCTTCTGGGGCGCCGCAGCCTCGGAGCGCTCTTCCCGCTCTGACACGGCGTTTGAGGAGCTGCTCGAGGTGGTTACAAGAGCAGTGGCGAGGCTGAATATTGAGTGGCCTCAGGAGCAGGGCCCCTAAATACTCTAAACTGGATGACAGGTTTCTGTCAGGTGGCCAGGGAGGGATCACAGCGGCGGTCTCTCCTTCTTTGGGGACCTCCATGAGGAGCTGGCACGCCATGGAATAAGCCCTATTCGTCCCGTGTTTTTGTGCCTTCGACCGATTTATTCGACTATCGTGGCGCACAGGTGCGGGGCTATGGGTCGATGCCCCAGGTGGAAGAGACGCTAAGAAAACCTACACTCCCCAACAAGCCATGCCGGTTCACGTCATCACTGGTGGGGAAGGCTTTCCAGGCGGCGGGTCAGGCTGGTGCAGCACTGCACACCATGGCGGTTTTACAGGCATACCAGGCTGAGCTGCTCAAAGATTTGAGCACAGGGGGTTCTGTGGACGAGGACGCGTTTTCTGAGCTACGCCGTGCCACAGACCTCTCTCTCGTGCAACTAAAGCAGACGGCCCGCGCTATTGGCCGCTCCATGTCTGCTTTGGTTGCGACGGAAAGACATCTGTGGCTTAACCTCACGGGCATCAAAGAGAAGGACCGCGCCTTCCTCCTGGATGCACCCATCTCGCCTTCCGGTCTTTTTGGCAACGCGTGGACTCCGTCGCCACTAAGTTCCGCGAGGCTAAACGCCTACGAGGAGGCGTTTGTGAGGTTCCTTCCTCGCCGTGCTCAGCAGCCGGGACCGTCGGCCACCCTGTCCCGGCCAGGTCCAGCCCCTTCCAGAGAAAAGCGGGCTGCCCAGAAGGAGAGTGTGGCGAATCGTGCCCCTCGTAAGGACTGGAGGCGGATTCTCTCGCTGCTCAAAAGAACAGACCTGCGGAATGTTATCTCCGCCAGGAAGCAGAGGCCCTGAAATTGGCGCGCCCATGGCCGCGGGGGTGTTCTCCCACCGGGTGGGGCGCAACAAAATCCAAGAGAGTCTAAAGACTCCATGTCGACACCCTCAGGAGTCCGCTGTTTTTCTCCGCCGCCACTGGCGTTCGGGAGCAGCAGTCTCCAGCGCAATTGTAAGTGTCCGGCCGTCTCCTGCCTTGGCTCAGGACGGCGGATGTCTTACATCCCAAGAACCGAGGTGACAAAACTACTGCCCCTTTCAGAGAAATTGGCAGCATGGATGCTCCTGCCAAATATCTCCCGTGGGTAATAAGGACTGTGGCCAAAGGCTACAGACTCCAGTTTGCCAATCGCCCTCCGCTTTCAACGGCGTGGTCTCCACTTCCGTGAAACCGAACGAGCCCATGTATTGACACAGGAACTGCAGGTTCTGCTGGACAAAGGGGCCATAGAACGTGTTCCCCCACCAGACAGACAATCCGGGTTTTACAGCCGATATTTTCTAGTTCGAAAAGATGGGGGCTGCGCCGATTTTAGACCTTGGCGGGTTAAACCGCTACCTCAAAGCATTAAAATTCAAAATGCTCACAATAAAAATGATTGTGTCCCAGATCCGATTAGGCGACTGGTTTGTCACCATCGATCTAAAGGACGCGTATTTTCACATACAAATCCTGCCACAGCACAGAAAGTTCCTGAGGTTCGCCGAGCGAAGTGTACCAGTATCGGGTTCTTCCGCTCGCCTGGCCTTGTCACCCGGACATATACAAAATGCATGGATGCAGCCTTGGCTCCTTTGCGACTCCAGGGCATCCGCATTTTGAATTACATAGACGACTGGCTGATATTAGCTCAGTCTCAGGAGCTAGTGCTTCGACATCGGACGTCGTCCTAGCTCATCTCGACTCTCTAGGCTTGAGACTCAACGCCGAGAAGAGCGTTCTCTCGGCCGCCAAAGGACAACATATCTAGGGGTTGTTTGGGACTCAACCGAGATGCAGGCACATCTGTCTCCTGCACGTGTCGGGTCCATTCTAACTACCCTGAAAGCTATCAGGCTAGGCCAGGAAGTGGCTGTGCACTTCATTCAAAGAATATTGGGTCTCATGGCATCTGCATCCACGGTAATTCCTTTGGGCCTTCTGCACATGAGACCGTTTCAGCTGTGGCTCAGAGCCAGGGGTTTCATCCAAGGGCCAACCCCTGAAGCAAATAAGGGTTACGCGCCGAGGGCTTCAGACTTATCTATGTGGTTCAGACCCCAGTTTCTCACTTTGGGTCCCACCCTAGGTCCATGTTGTCGTCGCATGATGCTAACGACAGATGCATCCTCACGGGCTGGGGCGCGGTCTTAGATGGCCGTCCAGCCCAAGGGATATGGAGAGGCCATCTTCTCGCATGGCACATCAATTGCCTCGAGATGAAGGCTGTATTTCTGGCCCTGAAATACTTCCTCCAGCAGCTAAGGGGCTACCATGTCCTAGTACAAGTAGACAGCACAGCGGTGGTCTCTTACATAAATCGTCAGGGCGGACTGCGTTAGTGCCGCTTGAACAAGCTAGCGCAGCAGGTGCTGCTTTGGGCTCAGGACAAGTTCCTGTCCCTCAGGGCGATTTATATCCCCGGCGCATGAATGTGGGAGCAGATTTATTGTCCAGACAGGCTGTGACACATGGGGAGTGGAAACTCCACCCCGAGGTAGTGAGCCAAATCTGGGAAAAATTTTACGAAGCAGAGGTGGACCTCTTTGCTTCACAGCAGACAGCACAATGTCCCTCTACTTCTCTCTGACTCCTCCAGCTCCTGGGTCTGGACAATGGCCCATGTGTGGCCCAGACTGCGCCTTTATGCATTTCCCCCGGTGGCTCTGCTCCCGGGAGTCCTGGCGAAGGTCCGTCAACGCGGGTTGCGCCTCTTACTAGTAGCGCCCCGTTGGCCAACCAGAGTGTGGTTCTCAGACCTAATATCTCTCCTCGACGGCTCGCCATGGGCGATTCCGACCAGGAGGGATCTCCTTTCTCAGGCACAGGGGACAGTGTTTCATCCCGGCCCGAGCTCTGGAACCTTTACGCCTGGCCCCTGAGGGGACCACTTAAGAGATGTCGGGCTCCCAGCCCCTGTTGTAGAGACTATTCTGAGCGCTAGGTCTCCCTCTACTAGGAGAGCCTATGCCTGCAGATGGCGTGTCTTTGATGCCTGGTGTGCTACACATCATGCAGACCCAGTCCACTGCCAGATTGTTTCAGTGCTGGAGTTTCTGCAGGACAAACTGTCCTCGGGCACTAATCCTAGCACACTCAGGGTTTCGTGGCCGCCATTTCGGCTTGCCACGCCCTGATTGACGGGGTCTCGATAGGGAGACATCCTCTAGTTGCCCGCTTCATTCGAGGTGCCAAGCGGTTGAGACCCCAAACTAGAGCTAGAGTTCCTTCCTGGGACCTAGCTATAGTGCTGGAGGGCTTAGTAAGCACTCCTTTTGAACCACTGGAGTCAGCGTCTGTTAAATTTCTGACTCTAAAAATGGTTCTTCTGGCGGCCATTACCACTCTCAAGAGGGTTGGAGATTTGCAGGCTCTGTCAGTTTCGCCCTCCTGCCTAGACTTTGCTCCCGGGCTGGTCAAAGCCATTTTGCATCCTCACCCTAACTATCTTCCAAAAGTTCCATTCTCGACCTTAAATCCGGTCGTTCTTGAAGCCTTCTGTCCTCCGCCATTTACAACACCGGAGCAGGAGAGACTTCACTTACTGTGTCCAGTACGTGCCCTCCAGACTTATGTCCACCGCACTAGCCAGCGGCGTAAGTCCGAACAGCTGTTTATATGTTACGGGGTCTGCAAGCTGGGGGTTGCAGCTACCAGACAAACTATATCACGTTGGGTGAGGGATGCCATTGCCCTGGCCTATGAGGCGCGGTCAAACTTCGCCCATAGGTGTGAGGGCTCATTCTACTAGAGGGGTTGCAGCTTCAACAGCTCTAGCAAAAGGTGCCCCTCTGCAGCAAGTTTGTGATGCGGCAGGCTGGTCCTCTCCGCACACATTCATCAGATTCTATAGCTTGGATGTTCATGCTACTGTGGGCTCGCATGTCCTTGAGTCATCATCCCAAAACTGTGTTTGAGACCTCTTTTGTGTTTGTGCACACTTCACAACCCGAGGGGTCCAGACACTTACAGTGCGGCGGCGTTGGTATTCTCGTTCCCCATAGCGTAATGCTACGCAGCATCGAGTGTAGCTTTTGACAGGAGCGTCTCGGGTTACTTGACTGTAACCCTGTTCCCTTAAAAAGCGAACGAGATGCTGCGCTGCAATGCCGCACTGGGCGTGTCCGGGCGCTCTTCAGACAAAGTTGACCTGAGGACGCTCCGCGTCCACGTGTTATTATACCCTCTGTTCAGGTGCGCAATCACACAGCTGCCACTGATGAGCTGCGTCACCAACAGAGGTATTATAAGCCAATTCTTGGCGTGTTTGACACACGTGCTTCACAACCGGTCACACAAAGAATGTTCCCCATAGCGTAATGCTACGCAGCATCTCGTTCCCGCTTTTTAAGGGAACAGGGTTACAGTCAAGTAACCCGAGACGTTTACCTGAATTTTCAGTCCAATAGTCCAGTTGTTCCGCAGCCAGACTGTCTGTTCTGTCCTCTCGTCTCTCTGCTCTTCTCATGTTTCAGTCCAGATCTCGTCATCGCGTTCACACACACAGAGGGGATATCTGGCCTTACTGCTAAATAGCACAGCTTGGGACTTACAAGAAATGCTTTCTTTGTGCATTTCTCCGTGCACGTCAGCTCACCTCTTTGTATGAGAAACAACGAATATTGAGATCCGGGTCACGGCACCAAATGTTATAAGAATTCTATATGTTAAAAGAATTCTATATCCTTATATTATCCAGAGAGACACGGAGACAGATTATATTATAAAAGCGAAAGGCCAGGTTTTATTCCTTGCAAGGGAAGCAAAGTACACAGATATATACAAAAGGTACATAGTGCGTTTTGCTTACATAAGTAGACAAAACAGTACATTTTATATCACTGGGGGCTGTCAGTGGGAGGCGTATCTTGCATACACACTCCCCTCAAGGCCCCAGCTCCAGGTGCAAAAGTACCATGGCAACCCATGTCTATCTAGTTATGTCTACTCCATGCTTGGACTAGAATGGAGGACATGACATGATTTGACATGACCTGTAGAGAACTATGAGCACCTACTAACTATAAACAATATAAACAATTATAATAATAAAATTATTAAACAAAGGTTTTTCGGTAAACTTGACGCATCACAAGAATTTGGCAGCTAAAGCTACATGAAGACAGTACAATATACTGAACGCTTAATACACCATTTGAATGGTGTTATTTCTTGAGGATGCCTTTTGGAATCTCTTCAGCTCCAGAGATTATCCACAGGACTGTGGAGCACATGATAGAAGGCATTGAAGGAGTCAGAGTTGATGTGGACAACATCATACTGTGGGGATCCACAACATAATGAGAGACTCATTAGACAGAGACTGATGTAGTAAATCTCTCTCTCTCTCTCTCTATCTATATATATCTTTTTTCATTCATGAATGAATGAATTCATATATATATATATATATATATATATATATATATATATATATATATGTATGAGAGAGAGAGTATATATACTAGGGCCGGGACTCGATTTAAAAAATGGATCTAATTAATTAGAGGCTTTGTAATTAATTAATAGAAATTAATCGCATTTTAATTGCATATAAATTTTTGACCTGAGAACAGTGAGAAGTAATTTTTCACATGGATTTTTAGTATACCATTGAATAATGACTGAATACATATACAGTATAATCGGTCTGTCGAAACTCATTGAAAAACATTCCGCGGTGCAAAAATAAGTCTGGTTAAAATTATGTTATTTATTTTTTGCGGAATTAATCCTAATTAACGCGTTAAAGTCCCGGCCCTATATATATATATATGTATATATATATATATATATATATATATATATATATATATATATATATATATATACAAACCCGATTCTAAAAAGTTGGGACAATACAAATTGTGAATAAAAACAGAATGCAATGATGTGGACATTTCAAAATTCAATATTTTATTCAGAATACAACATAATTAACAAATGTTTAAACTGAGGAAATTAATAATTTTATTGGTAAAATAAGTTGATTTTAAAGTTTATGGCATCAACACATCTGAAAAAAGTTGGGAAATGGCCATGTTTACCACTGTGTAGCATCCTCTCTTCTTTTTATAACAGTCTCCAAACGTCTGGGGACTGAAAAGACAAGATGCTCTAGTTTAGGAATAGGAATGTTGTCCCATTCTTGTCTAATACAGGCTTCTAGTTGCTCAACTGTCTCAGGTCTTCTTTGTCGCATCTTCCTCTTTATGATGTTTTCTATGGGTGAAAGATCTGGCCATGTCAGGACCGGATCCTTCTTCACGCAGCCGTGATGTTGTAATTGATGCAGTATGTGGTCTGGCTTTGTCATGTTGAAAGTGACAACCTCTGAATGAACCTGGATATACCTTTTAGCATTGATGGCGCCTTTCCAGACGTGTAAGCTGGCCATGCCACACGCACTCGTCTTTTTGTCTTCTTTTAGAGATGTAAGATGGAGGTGGCTCCTCAGGTTTTGAGTCTGCTCCTCCGATTAAACATTAAGCATTAACCAATAGAAGAACATGCTCTCTTCAGTGAGACACTCAAAAGCATGTCTCATTTTTATCAAAAATATCAGCTGTTTAATTATTAGCCTTGTAAAACACTATGAGGAGACTATGGTTATTTTACATTATATAATGACTTTTGGCTGGAGGAGAGACTGGGGCGGGCAGCTGACCCTCACACCGACACAGACTCTAATGATTCACTATTCTACATTTTTAGATTGTTAAGAAATGAGAAATAATGTGTAGTGATAGAGGCTTAAGTTAAATGTTGTTTTAGGCAAAGCATGGTCGGCAGTAGCTCAGTGGGTAGAGCGGCCGTTCGGGTGGGCATTTAGATCCCCACTCGAAAAATCCCAAAACATCATAACATCCCGCTCTCCCCACATACTGTTGTTTTTTTTGGGGGCAAGACACTTAACCTATATTGCCTCCAGTGTGTGTTCTGTAACACTGGTAACCCCTAAATCTCGTGATAGGATCCTCACCCTTAGCTGCAGCTCCTCATCTCTCTGCTCTTCTCCTTCCTGCTCACCTCCTTGCTCCACTTTCTTTTTCCTCCTTCTGCTAAGGTTCCTAACCTGAGCTGTAGCTCTAAGCTCTCCTCCCCCTGCTCCTCCTCTCTGCACTCTAGCTCTAGTTTCAGCTCCAGCTCTGACTCTGACTAAAACTCCTCCTCCACTCCTACCTCTCCCATTCTCTCCCCTCTCCCCTTACTCCTCTCACTTCTCGAGGTCTTCTAGGATCCATAAGCGTAGCTCGAGCTCCTTATCCGTCTGCTCTCCTTCTGTCTCTCCTCCTCCTTCTAAGGTTTCTAAGCTGAGCTGTAACTCTAGCTTCCCATCCTGCTCCTCCTCTCTCCCCCCTCACTCCCCCACTCTCTCTCCTCCTTCTGATAATTCCTCTTTTTGAGATCTGATAACCTCTCTTTCTTTTGAGGTTTGATTCACTAAACCACGGGGCAATTCTTGAGGGCAGAAATCTGTGTTAAGTATCAAATTGTAAAAAATAACTTGTTACATTGTAAAATAAGTTGTGTTGTGAGTGTTGTCTGGTGATGGCTTTGTGGTGTGAAAAAAAAGCAATAGAAAAATGGTGATTGTGTTAGTAGCTTGATAAGTTTGTTTTTGTTGAATTGTCAAAAAAAGAAAATAACAAAAAAAAGTTACATTGTGGCAGTGTTAAGTTACATGTCGTATGTTATGTGCAAAATGCTAACGTAAGTATCTTGTTGAGATAAATGTTACTTTTTTTCTTAAATTAAGTGGTTCTGTTTAGTGAAAAATTCACACTAAAGTTATTATTTCAGACTCAGAGAATAGACCAAGTACCACAAGGTTTTATTTCTTAAATACAAAGGAAGATTGATGTCTCTGGTACAAGAAAGAGTTGTGGCAACATTTTTACCTCCTTTATGTGATGAAGAATGGTGCATTTGTTTATTTTACTCTCACCATTTCTTACAGAGTCAAAAATGGAAGACATGCTGTTGTCATAAAGAAAACAGAATTAAGGACAAAGTGGAAAAGTGGCACAGTAATAAAGCCACATGAGGAAGATAAGACATTAAATGCAAAGTAAAGGGGATAAGAAAGAAGAACCAAAACAAAATATATGTTTTTTATCATGTATTTAAATGTTTTAAATAATTATGTTAACTCAAATGTTCAGAAATATTATCCTCAGACTAAACTCACTGGCCTCATCTGTTTTTATGCTTTTAGGAGATGATACACTTATTAAAAGGTAAACTTTTTTTAATGTGTATTTATATATTTAATACATGTGACAGCGTTGGATGATTGTTCCTGATATAGCAGACATGTCTAGATAAATTTGCACTGCATTTGTTTAATTACCGTCCCTGTTTTACAGATGAATATGAGAGCCATGCTGTAAATATGTTGAAGAAAAGCAGAGAACAATAAAAGGAGGAATGAGTGAGAATGATAAGCAAAACAAAATCAAATCAAAGATATGTACCAATTTATGTTTTTATAAATCAAGTTAGTTTTTTATGTTAAACTACAAACTTGAGACACTAAACATTTATTGTTTTAATTCTTCAAAGGAATGAGTCATGATTTTTTGAGTCAAACTGCCTGAAGGGTTAGTTTCATGGTCGTAGCCACCTATGAGACTATATCAGGTCCGGACCTTGGTAAAGATTTAACACTAAACAGGGGTGCACATAATCGTAACCATACGCAGGTACAAATCCGGAGCAAAAATCATTATTAATTTTCTAATTGAATGTGTTTTCCTCTGAGTCAAACCTGTCATTTATTTATCGTCACTTGTTTTGTTTGTGCTTCAGCACTGCCTCTGTCTCTGTTCTCCCTCCGCCCTTCTCTGTCCCTCACACAGCATCAAACTGATCTCAGCCTGGTTGTCAGTTAAACTCCCTCAAAACAGCACTGACTTTATCTGAATTATAAAAGGTATAAAAGAAGAGCAGTTTAAAGTATGGCACATCTTAAAGCACAAAAGGTTGTTCACTGATGGAGGGATCGTAAAAGAGTCTAAGACCGTGATGGCTGAAACTACAAAATGCAAATTAACTAAATGTTTTTTGTTATGTTTTATTTAAATGTAAGTTAAGTGAGTTAATGTTCTGGCAAAACAATTTTTTTTTTTCCCTATCCTTTAGACATATTACGTGGTGTTGTGAAGGTCACTAATGGTCAAGCGGTCAGTTACAATATTCAGGAGTCGCCTCTTCTGTGAGGACTTTCTCCCTGTTATTTCCTATTTTTATTAGACTCTAAAACAGGACTCGCTTCTAAACATTAATGACTTCTGCGGCTGACAGATCACTGTAGGCGGACACCAGACCCGATTGCTAGTCGGTTGGTTAAAGCCTGGCCTAACCCTAAAACAGCTCCGTCTATAAAATTGGGCCCCAAGTGTGTGACTCCTCTAATGAGCGCTATCCCTCAAGACAGTCCCATCTTTTTTATAGAAAATTTTAGTAGAGGACTTACCTTAGGCTTATGTGCGGTCGAATCTCCCTGTTATTCTAATGTCCAGTGGGCGGATTCGGACAGCCTGCCTGTTAGCTAGTCTGATCCTGATAATCAGATAACCTCTGTGCCGATGGGAGAGGCTGGTAGGAGTTTTAAAGAACAATCTGTCTTTATCCTAGTTTGAAACTAGGTTTTTATTAAAGGATTAAACAAAGGTTACAGTATGAAACTTAACATGTAAAATTAAAATACTTGCTCACAATAAAATTTAATTCCTTGCTTACTATAAAACATCTCACACCTTACAATATAACATAGTTATATGCCCTCAACATGTATTTTTTCTGATGGTTTAGAGTGGGTGTCAGAGTGAGTTTTAGAGTGAGAAATGAAAATAGAGAGAAGTAGAATTTAGAATTTGAGAGTCAGTCTTGTCTTCAAACTCAACCCAAAGCAGACGTTAGTGTCTGAGGGAAAGACGATTTTAACCCAGCCAGGAAATCAGTTTCCTTCGGGAGGACTGTTTTTCAACCTCTGAAGTTATAGAAAGAGTGTGAAGCAGAAATTAGAGAGAAGTAGAGAGAGAGAGTCAGAGTCCAGAATGAAAAGCAAGAGTGGGGTCTATGCTGTCCATACTTTGATACAGGGTTGCCCCTGAATCAAAGGGAATCAGCAAGACCCGTTTTGCTGGAGTTTCAAGCCTCCTTTTATAGGTCTGGACAGGGTGTAGGCGTGACATCAACACACATGCGCTCTGACACATTGCCCTCTTTGAACCCCTTCTGTCCCTGTCCTCTGTGAACTGTGTCCCTGTTCTTTGTGAACTTTGTGTGTCCTTGCCGTTTTTGAACTCTGTGTGTGTCTCTGTCCTCTGTGAACTTCATGTGCCCTGTCCTTTGTGAACCTTCTGTGTGTACTTATCGTCTTTAACTCTGTGTGTGTCCCTGTGTGTCATGACTTCCTGTGCTCTGCTCACAGACACAGAATTTGACCTATATTTTAGCTTCCTGATTCTAGGCCTATTTAGATTTAATTTCTTGGTTTTCTTTTACTTCTTAACACATTTTATTCTTCCACACTTCCAAAAACATCATTTAAATATATTTAACTTTAACATTACTCTTAAGCATTTTAATTTTTATTCTTAATTATTTTAAGTCTTCACTTTTAACACAGTGTCCTTGTCGGTTTGTGTCTCCCTTGGTTCTCGAACTTCCACTTAATTTTCCGCATTTACTACAGTGGACATTTTGGAGTATGTTGCATGCTTTATTGATGCATTAAAAGGTGTTTGTATTTAGGCAAGTAAAAGTCCATGTGTTTATTTATTTCCCTTTATTAAACCAGATAAAAATCATTTATATTTTTATTGTGCCTCGTGATAAGGCAACGGAAAATGTAGAATGTTTGCTTTATTTCTAATGTGTTACACAAGTATATTTGCTTTTTAGAATGGTATTGGAGCAATGTCTACTCCTGTCACAAGGGCCACCACCAGGGAGGCACAAGGTAAAAAATCTCTGGTAGGGTGGACATCCAGAGAGGTGTCTGTCCTGTGCCGCCTGTGGCAAGTCCACTACTAGGTTGGACCGTCACTTGAGCGTGCACAAGGAGTTGCAGGCTTTCAGCTCCACACAGTATCATTTGGGCCCTCAAGAGGCTGCAGGCCTGCAAACCCGTTGCTGCCATGGAGTTCGCCCTGGACCTGGATGAGGAGGAGGAGTCATCCCCCGGCCCGCGAACCCACCGATTAACTTCAGCCGTTCCGTCATCCGCAGCCAGCCCCCCAGCACACAGGCGAGCGAGTTTGCTTTGGTAGGTCCATTTAACTGTTTGTGTGATGAGTAGGCGTGTTTGCTGACTATTTGCCTTTTTCATTCTTTGCAGGAAGGACCTAGCCCAGCCAAATGGAAGCTGAGGCTCAGGCACATGGGTAACAAGAGTACAAGAGTAAACTATTGGCTGACTTCCTGTTTGTTCGGCGACATGGTCTTTCCATGACCAAAACGTGTACCAAATTTTGTGACTACATTGTTTGTGTTATACTTTATTATAAATTGCTTAACCCGGGGGGTAAAGAAGTGAGACAGTAGGGAAGGGAGGCTCTGTCTCCAGGGAGACACTGATCATTTATGTCTGAAAGACAGCATTACACACTGTAGTGTAAACGCTTGCATATAAAAGACAACATTAACCTGAATCCTGTGCTTCCAGTCAATAGCCTACTCTACAGCTACAGTTAAGGTTGTAGTAGTACTAGTGCACACAATATGCTGCACGTTTTGCCAATATTGCCCTACATTTGGAGTAGGTCAAGGTCTCAGTCACTGTGCATCCAGCACCCTTCATGCCCTCTTGTGCAGCCCTGCGAAAAAAGCGGTCTAGTGTCGGAGCCTGATGGTAAAGGTGGCCTGGCGGTGGTCCTTTGACCGGAAGGGTGGGTGGTTCAGTCCCACCCCGAATTATTCCAAAACATCATCATAACATCCCGCTCTTCCCCACAGTTCATACTGTCGTTGTGTCCTTGGTCTTGCCCACAACAGTATGAACTTAACCCACTTTGCCTCCAGTGTTGTCACTGGTAAAGCGCTTTGAGTGCCTACTAGGTGGAAAAGCACTATATAAATAAATTTAAAAAACATCAAAACTATGTTTAACAAACACAAGTTAGTATTTGCATACCCGGTTCTCTCTAGTTAATGTAGAGTAAAAAACAAACTGGAAAACTGTGTTTATCACATTTCCTCACAACCACGTAAAACTTATCTCGCTCATCTGCGTTGACAAAAACAAACTTATTATAAACTTCCGCTGCTTGTGGACCAGCTGTAATGATAGCTACACTAGAAGTGTCCAGAAGGTGGCAGTACTGTGTTAGGTTGGTGGCTTCTAGAAGAAAAATGAGTATCAACACGTGTGTATAGAACATGCTGTTCATAAGAAGAAAATTTAAAAAAGCTAGCAACTCACAGAAGCTTGCTACACAATGTCCTGTCTGATTATTTAATAATAGCAGAACATTACATGGTACCAGGATTCGGGTTAAGTAAGAACAAAGAAAAACAGAAGAAAAATGGACTCTGTAAAACCACCATCAAACTATTTCCTGAAAAATACATGTTTTTACAAAAATAAAGGCAGTCTCTCTTGACTTAACATAAATACTTGTTTTAATAAAAAATAAAATTGTCTTTCTTGACAAAAAATGACAAAAATAGTAACGCACAGTGACTTGTTTAAGTAACTTTAATCTGATTACTGGTTTGGAAATAGTAATGCGTTAGATTACTCGTTACTGAAAAAAGTGGTCAGAATAGAGTAGCTAACGCTGCGTTACTAAACGCTGTGGCATCACTGGTGACAAGGCATCTGAGGATTTAGGACTGGTCAAAAGAATCTATCAAATAAATAGTGGCAGTATTAAAAAGGACAAAGAAGGCAAAAGATTGTCACAAAAACAAAGCAAATAGAGCACTCACATAGTGGACAAATATACTTCTGTCTTCAAAGGTCACGGCACACTGCCATACCCGTACAAAATATGGTTGAAGGAAAATGCTACACCTGTAGTTCACGCTCCACGGAGAGTACCAGCACCTCTGAAAGCAAGTTTTAAAAAGAACTGAACAGAATGACACAAATGGGCGTTATTGAACGCCATACAGATTGGGTCAATTCAATCACGTGTCAAAAGAAAAACTCTCTGAACTACGTGTCTGCCTAGACCCTAAAGACTTAAATGAAAATATCAAAAGAGAACACTATCAGATTCCCAAGCAAGAGGAGATCCTGAGTGACATGGCTGGCGCAAAGTACTTCAGCAAACTAGGACGCTTCACACAGATTTTGGAAGCTGAAGCTGGACCCAGAAAGCAGCAGGTATACTACCTTCAACACACCATTTGGTCGCTACTGTTTTCTGAGGCTTCCTTTCGGCATCAAGTCAGCACCAGAGATTTTTTACAAAGCGATGGAGTGGGCAGTAGCTCAGTGGGTAGAGCGGTCGCCCTTCAACCAGAAGGTAGGTGGTTCGATTCCCGCCTCCCCACAGTTCATACTGTCGTTGTGTCCTTGGGCAAGACACTTAACCCACCTTGCCTCCAGTGGCTGTAACACTGGTAATTACATTAGAACAATGTAAGTCGCTTTGGATAAAAGCGTCAGCTAAATGAATAAAAAAAATGTAAAATGTAAAAAAAAAAAAAATTCACGTGGGCTTGGTATTTGAGCGGCAGTAGCTCAGTGGGTAGAGCGGTCGTCTTTCAACCGGAAGGTAGGCGGTTCGATTCCCACTCTCCCCACAGTTCATACTGTCGTTGTGTCCTTGGGCAAGACACTTAACCCACCTTGCCTCCAGTGACTGTAACACTGGTAATGTAATGTAAGTCGCTTTGGATAAAGCGTCTGCTAAATGAATAAATGTAAAATGAATAAATGTGTATCATAGAGGGTCTGGAAGGAACACGAGTGTACATTGATGACTTAGTGGTCTGGGGATCAACAAAACTACAACAAGACGAGAGGCTTGAGAGACTGTTACAAAGAGTGAAACAGTTTGATCTAAAACTAAAAAGGGAAAAATGTCTTTTTGGAGTCACAGAAGTGACATTTTTGGGAGACAAGCTCACAGCAAACGGGTGTAGCCGGATAAGACCAAAGTGCAAACCATACTGGACATGCCAGCTCCAACTGACAAGAAAGGCGTCTTGCGAGCTATGGGGATGATAAACTTCTTGGGTAAATTCATTCCCAACCTCTCCTCAAAGACTACACACTTGAGAGAACTGCTGCATCATAATGTGGTGTTTGAATGGACAACAAAACATGAGAAAGAGTGGCAAGAATTAAAAAGAACAGTGACAGTTGAGCCAGTTTTAACTTTTGATCCGACTAAACCAATCAAGTCTCCACTGATGCCTCTAAAGACGGGCTAGGAGCTGTTCTGTTACAAAAGACTGATGAGAAATGGCAGCCAGTGGCATATGCTTCAAGATCGATGACTGACACGGAAAAACGATAGGCCCAGATAGAAAAGGAGACGCTGGGTTTAGTGTTTGGGTGTGGAAAATTTCACAGTTATATTTATGGATTACCTACATTCACAGCAGAGACAGATCATAAACCACTCATATCAATCCACAAGAAGAACCTCAATGACATGTCACCTAGAATACATGATGATGACATTACAGCGCTATGATTTTGAACTAATATACACACCCGGAAAATGCATAGTGCTGGCTGATGCGCTTTCACGAGCACCAGCTCCAAACAGTGACACAGTGTGCATTACAACAGATGAGGCAGAGCAACACATCAACAAAGATAACTGCCTCTTTGCCAGCAACAGAAGCTATACTGCAACAGATAGTTGAAGAGACAGCAAAGGACACTGTACTGGCAAAGGTTATTCACTGTATCAACAATAGCTGGTCAAAGGGTACTGCCCACAGTTTTTCCCTGTGCGGGCAGAGTTGTGCATGTCAAATGGTATTATGCTAAGAGAAAACAGGATTGTTATTCCACAAACCATGCACAAGGACATGCTCCATCGTCTGCACAAAGGACACCTTGGAGTGGAGAAATGCAAAGAAGGGCTCGTGAATATACCACCATCTTCAGGCTATTGAAGGTACTGAATGCTTTTTGCCTAAATGCATTACTCCGTTGTGAACGTAAATTAGCAGCCTGCCGAATGCCAGGTGTTTCACAAAAATAATCTATGACTGCAGCCACTGATGAAGCTGAAGCCAGCTCTTCATGCAGTTTGTTTTGTTTTGTTTTTGTTTGTCCATTTTACTGAAAATACCTTTTTTTTTTATGTTTTACGTATGCCTTTTTTGAGCACTTGAGTTTGACTTGGACAGACTCTGTGTTTTTGTTCTGCCGTGTCGAAATATTGAGGTGTTCAATTTCTTTTCTATATTAGGAAGTAAAACCTCATAAATAAACTTTCTTCTATTTAACTTACCTACAATATTTCTTTGTTTTGAGGACTAGTGCATCTTTGAGCCATCATTCAGTACGAGTAAAATACTTAAGTACATTTAAAGTCCTACTTTAGGACTTTTACTCAAGTCGTATTTAAATTGGTGACTTGTAACTTGTAGTGGAGTAATTTTTACAGTAAGGTATCTGTACTTTTACTCAAGAATGGCTTTCAGGTACTCTTTACATCTCTGGAAACAATAATTTTCAGATAGCATACACAGAGTTGTCATGTAGTAAAAACTTAGCTTTAGAGACCAGAGCAATCTTTTGTACCCGGCTGTAAACATGATTTTTACACTTGTAAAGTCCCCATTGGGTTTCTCCTTATATTTCCACTTTTGGAGACTGCCCTCTGGTGGAACGGCTGTATATCACTGTATGGTGGCGCCCTTACTCGAGGACATTTTAAGGGGTTGCATGAGAGAGGCTCGGTTGGTACAAATACATTTACCTTATACTTAACCTTAACTGTGTATGTGTGTGAATGTGTAGTCAGGTTAGCACTGGTGTTTTCCAGCAGGACCTGACGGGGCTACTTTGTTCTTTCAGTTCAGGCAGCCTTACACAAGCTTCACTGAGTGTTACTGATGAGGACTAGAAGTGCTGTGAGGACAGTGTAGCTCAAAGGCTTAAAGGGTTGTTTTGGGCCTGTACCTCCCTCCTTTGACCCCACACTCCCTCCTTTAACACTGGTTGGATCAGCTTCTCAATACATATGCAAACACTGTGTAAATAATGGCTTTAACACCCGGGCAGCAGAGGCATATTTGAATGCTGATTGGGAAGTACATTTGCAATGCGCTAAATTGCAAAGAGACTTAACCCTGGTCACTGCTGCTGTAGGTGAGTTTATTCTTCACACATTTGGAAGGATTCAAACATTTAACAGTGATCTTTAACCAAAGATGTGTTTTTTTTGTTTATGATGTGAAGATTATGATATATTGTCTTATTGAAAGGCTCTCTCAAACATGGATATTAAAGTGCTTTCATTCGACCTGCTCTGTGGTAAGATTCTCTGTAGTTAAAGTAAAGTACTAACATAAAACTAATGTAACGGTGACTCTACATCCTTTTACAGTCTTCCAAATGATTATCCTCATCCCACTTGTACTTTGTCGAATCGATGAGTACTACTTCATCAACATTAACATGACCTGGACAGATGCTCAAAAGTACTGCCGAGATAAATACACCGACCTGGCCACAGTCGAAAGTGCAGACGACCTGAACAGGATGATTGTACCTGTGGGTCCAGCCGTGTGGATCGGACTGTTTGATGACCCTGCGTCCTGGAAAGTGATGACCGCAGACTCTAACTCATGGAAATGGTCTGCCACTGGGACAGTGGCAATCAGCACCAGTCAATATCAGAACTGGATTGGAGGTCAACCCAATGATAAATCTGCAAGAGAAAGATGTATCTCTTTTTTTCAAAGCCTATGGTACGACAACGACTGTCAAGGAGAAACCTATCCTGTTTGTTACACAGGTGAGACTTTATTGATTCTGTTAAATTAACATTGTAGGCAAATTAAATTTGTCCTACAGCGCCATGGAACAAAAGAGCTTTACATTTTAGTGGCTCTGACAATCACTCAACGAACCTTTTGTTAACAAGCTGAAGACTTGATTTTCCATTGTACCTTTAGGGCGCTTTCCAAAACCAAATGTTCAGGTGAAAGCTCCAGGACCTGGTTCAGACCAAACAGCTGCTCTCTGGTCTCGGTCCAGACCAAACTGAACCAAGGTTCATTGTGAAAGAGTTTAGAGACAGTTCAGACTTTAGACCAAATGCAGGTTAATACTCTGCTGCAGACGGCTTCTGTGAACGATTTCCTAAAAAGAGTTCTTGTGATTTAAAACCTGTCTGTATATTAACTCTAATGGAAAGTTACATTGAGAATCTAAGGTTGTTTCTATTTTCAGTTCAATCAGGTGTAAAGCAGTTTTTTCTTGGGAACACTTCATTGAACTGGACTGACTGTTTGGCCTACTGCAGACAACACTATTACGACCTGGCCATGATCGAGAACTCAGCTGAAAACCAAGCTGTTGCTGATTTGACATTGTATGCATGGATCGGCCTGTACCGTGAGGCGTGGAGGTGGTCTGACAACAGCAACAGCAGCTTCAAAAACTGGAAAACTGGGGAACCTAATAATGAAGGTGGCAATGAGTACTGTGTCGGCGTTACTTCAGATCATCTTTGGATGGATCTGCCCTGCTCAGATAAGAGGCCATTCGTCTGCCACGGAGGTAACAACTGAAGTCCCAAAGAACTATTTTATCAAAACAATAGGTAAAAAAGGGTTTAGAGATGCACTGTAAAAAATGAAAGCCAGTGAAAACATGAAGGACTTTGATAAATACACTAAGAGTGAAACACAATGGGCCATATCTTCCCGTTCAAAACACAGGTGTCTAGTGGAGATGGATGTTCACTGCGCTCAGTGGTAGAGCGGTCGTCCTATAGCCGGAAGGTTGGTGGTTCGATTCCCACTTTTCCCATAGTTCATTCTGTTGTTGTGTCCTTGGGCAAGACACTAAACCCTCCTTGCCTCCAGTGGTGTTCCAGCTGTAACACTGGTAAATGGAAGCTTCATGTAAGTTGTCTTGGATAAAAGCTTCTGCTAAATGTAAAAGTAAAGTATTTTCTACAAAGTGCTGGGTTTTAGACAATTTTAATTTGGTAGTGGACTAAAGACAGGGTTGTGAGTTCAAAAAGCCAACTCAAACCTCCTCTGGTCTTTCTGTGAGAAGTCTGCATATCCTCAAAGTGTTACTGTGGGTTCTCTCCGGGTACTCCGCTTCCTCCCACCGCCCAAAGACAACTCTAAAGTGTCCTTATTGAGTGAATAGTTATCTGTCTCTAAATGTTAGACCTGTGACTAACTGGCCACTGTCCAGGTTGTACCCCGCCTCAGGGCCATAGATGCTGGGATAAAGGGACAAAGCGGTAGAAAATGAATTAGTAATTTGTTAGTAATGTTTCAAGTTTTAAACAGATATTATTTATGAGAGTATTTTAAATTATGTCTTATTTATTTAAAATACATTAAACATAAATTAAACCATAAATTAAATTATACTTAATTAATAGTAATTAAACAAAAGGCAATTTGAAAAAAATTATAATTTTTCTATTTTTGTTAAACCAGAGCATTAAAAATGTGTGTGGCAATAACTTAATGTCCTAATTAATTTGAATAATGTCTGCATTTAAAGAACAAACACACTGCTGCTGTTGTTCCCGTCTGTGCCACGCCTCGCTTTTTTAACCTCCACCCCTTGCGGCGCTGGCAGAGTCCCAGACGGGCAGGAGGTAGCTGCATCGAGCACAAGATATAAATATACCACCGTCTTGATCACCACCAGGCCTGCTCCGCCGCAAGATACGGCCCAAAAACACTTTTCAAAGCAACAATTGACACAAAGCAAATGAGAAAAAGTGGAATCACCTGCAACAAAAATATCCACTTTGGTAGAGACCCTCGTTCAGAAAATGCACCTGTCATGTCCCTTTAAAGTGAGACCATTCATTAATCTGTCCAGGACATATGTGTGGACTGCAGTTTTTAACCAAATTATATTTCTTCATATATTTTCTGTCCAGTGAAAAAGAATACCTCAAAGATCAAGATGCAACTCCAGAGTGATGCTGACCTCAGTGATCCTGCCATCATGGAGCAGATTTTAGAACAGGTGAGTCTTCGGACAGTTCTTTGTAAACTGAACTCTGTCTGATCTGACCAATGACTGTTAAAGGGTCCTTATACCCCTTAAACCATCAATGGCTCTGACACACTTTCTTCCTTTAGCTTAAACAACGGCTTGAGGAACACAACATTGGGACAGATTTGAAGCTGAAATGGAGCATGCCACCAGCCAAAGAGAAGAAACCTGAGGATAAACAGGAAGTCTGCCCTGCTGAACATAAGAAAATATAAGACTCTATGACCTTAATCTTTCTTTAGACTTAAGGAGCCTTCACTTTTCCTCTTGTCCTCATATTGTCCTGAGGATAAACAGTCCTGAATGTGAGGAAGAAAACTCATTAGAGTAGTGTGTTTTTTAGGGAATCATATTTAAAAAGATTGATTTTTTTTAGTCTTTTTGACTTTTGTGTTAAATACATTTCATTTTTATCACACTTTTTTCCCTTCCCAAGAGATTTAAAGCACACACATTATTCATTCACTCCACAGTCACAAACTGGTGGTGGTAAGCTACTTCTGTACCACAGCTGCCTTGGGGTGGACTGACAGAGACTTCTACGTTCTTTCTGACCCCCACCGAACACACTCACACATTCATTCACCAGAGCTACAGACACTGGAGTTTGTTTTATGATTATTTTTAGTGTCCTTTCAATTATTCTTTGCATCATATGTTTTGACTATTATTTATAAATCTACATAAAACCTGTTTATATCCAGTTAGAACCTGTTCTTCTATTCTTATATCATGCATTTAATTTATGAATTAGATTAGAGCCTAATAATAATAATATGATTATGGTGTAAAGTGTTGAAATAGACTATTTCTTATTGTCCTGTTGTGTGTGTTTGTGTGACCTTATTATCTGGCAAAAGTCTAATAAATGAAATGAAAGAAAGTCAAACGTTTTAAAATTTAAGAGTGCAAATATCCAGCAGTAGGCCCAAATGTGGAACTTGTCTGCTATGTCGGGTGTTAATGCTGCCACCTTGTGGTTTCACTTGGCCATGCTTCACCTCTCCACCTGTAGCCGGGACATTTATGCTGCATTAGCAGAACACTCGCCTCTTAAAAATATTTAACTTAAGCCTCTATGTCACTACACATAGTGTAGTATTTCTCATATTCTCTCACAGTCTTCTGGAGGCCTACAGGTCCTGCACAGATGGGAGGCTGCAGCCGATCACCCTCTCTGCAGAGCGTCTGTCTCTGTCCCATAGATAGTATAAATATGGATGATATCCGCCCATTGGTCCCCTATTCACCAATATTGTCATTACGAATGGGCAATAAAATGGCCGTTACATCCGGGCTTTTTCCATAGTAAAACAATAGTTTTTAGATAGGATAAACAAACATATTAATCAAAAATTCACCCCACCCAGAGTTGTCATGTAATAAAAACTTAGCTGTAGAGACCGGAGCCATCTTTTGTACCAGGCTGTAAACATGAGTTTTACTCTTGTAAAGTCGCCATTGGGTTTCTCCTTATATTTCCGCTTTTGGAGCCTGCCCTCTGGTGGACGGAGGTATATTGCTGTATTTCGCTGTAAAATCACCGTATGGCGGCGCCCTTACACGACGACCATTTTAGAGGTTCCATGAGAGAGGCTTGCTCTGTCCCTGGCAGCGGCTGCAGCGTCATACGATGGACGAGGTGAGGATAAACTCGATGATGTCAGTGTAGAAATGTACCAACATCTTGTAATATTTAAATACAAGTTTCCAAATGAAAACATATTACTCTTATCAAATTTGATCATTAAATCATTTTAACAGGACTATGTATCAGTAAAAAACAACTTGTTTCTTGTATTTAATGTTTATAAAACTCAAGCAGCAAAATAACTTAAAGGCTGGAGTGGATAACATTAATCTTAAGATGACAGGGCTGATTCCTGGAGAAAGCTCAGCCAAAAAGTGATTATGTAATGGAAAATAACCATAGTCTCCTCATAGTGTTTTACAAAGCTAATAATTAAACTGATATTTTTGATCAAATGAGACATAAACAGGCAAATCCTTTTACGCAGTTATTTTATTTACGTGTTAAAATGAGGCATCCAGGTATTGACTTTCTCTTTTCTTTTTTGGTGCGTAATGTTCTTGCCATGCTTTTGAGTGTCTCACTGAAGAGAGCATGTTCTTAAAGTGGTTAATGCTTAATGTTCAATCTTTGGAGGAGCAGACTCAAAACCTGAGGAGCCACCTCCATCTTACATCTCTAAAAGAAGAAGACAAAAAGACACCTTTTGTAAAATCAATGCTAAGAGACAGAAACACTTATCTTATTCAGGTTACAGGGCCTATCCCAGATTCTTTGGTCTTGTCTCACAAGTAAAAACAGACACTAACAGACAGACTGTTCACCTTCACACGGGCAATTCAGAGTCACCAATTCATCCGAATTGCTCACAGATCCCACATTGGGTGCCACAGTAGTTGTACTCCAAAAAATCATGAAACATCCCCAGAATTAAAATACTGAAAGTTTAGTGTCTGAAGTTTGTAGTTTAACTTAAAACTAGCATGAATTATAAAAACCCTAATTGGTACATTGGTTTGATTTTATTTTGCTTATTATCTTCACTTAGCATTCCTCCTTTTATTGTCCTCTGCTTTTCTTCAACATATCTACAGGATGACTCCTATTTTCATCTGTAAAACAGGGACAGTAATTAAACAAATGCAGTGCAAATTTATCAAGACACGTCCCCTATATTATGTACAATTATCCAACGCTGTCACATGTATTAAATATATAAATACACATTTTAAATAAATCTTGTGATGTTTACTTTTTAATAAGTGTATCATCTCCTAAAAGAATAAAAACGAGGAGGCCAGTGAGTTTAGTCTGAGGAGAATATTTCTGAACATTTGAGTTAACATAATTATTGAAAACATGTAAATACATATGTTTTGGTTTTTCTTTCTTATCCCCTTTACTTTGCATTTGATCTCTTTTATTCTTCCTAATGTGGTTGTGGACAGCATCATGTCTTCCATTTTTAACTCTGTAAGAAATAGTGAGAGTAAAATAAACAAATGCACCATTATTCATGACAGCATCACATAAAGAAGGTAAAAATGTTGCCACAACTCTTTCTTGTATCAGAGACACCCATCTTTCTTTGTATTTAAGGAATAAAACCTTGTGCTACTTGGTCTATTCTCTGAGTCTGAAATAATAACTTTAGTGTGAATGTGATGACTCCTCCCCCTCCTCCGCTCCATCACTCCACTTTCTTCACTAAACAGAACCACTTAACAGTAAGAGAAAAGAGATCAATTCATTTATTTCACTTGAATTAGACCGACCTGCTTCCTTCAAATGTGTTTATAAACCTGATTATTACTATCATTATTCCCACATGTCTTTGTACTTTCTTTCCTCTCGTTCATGTCTCTTGTATGTGCTTTAATTCTCAATGCTGTCCCCTTTCATTGCATTTACTCTTCTCTTGTCGATTCACAAGCTCTTAGACTATATTAACTGCTGTCTTTATTGTCTATCACCTTTGTAAAAGCAAAAGAGAAAAAATGGCAAGTGAAACTGTAAAGAAAAGTTAATCAAACTTTTACAGGCTTATGTATTTGAGGACAGTATTTCCTTTTAATCTATTGTTTTTATGTTACTATTTATATTTGTGTTTTATAAATATATCTAGATTCAGACACTCAGTGTTCATTCCAGTTTAAAACTAACACTGTTGCTGCTTAAACTGAGCTGAACAGAGGCAGCTATAGCAGCAGATTTCTCAAAGAAACATGTTGTAGGCTCTCATTAGCATCTGAGTAAAGTCTAAAATAAATAAAATTGTGTGGTTAACAAGAGTTAAAATGTTTTACAACTTTTATAAGTAAAAACTTAACATTTATCTCAACAAGACACTTACTGCACAAAACATACGACATGTAACTTAATGTTTATAGAAGCACATTTCCGAACACAGGTCAAATTCTATTCCTTCAGATTAATTGAGACTTATAATAAATATAATCAGTTTTCCCAGAACTTATCTGGGTGGTGCCCTAACGAGACAATTTTGATAATAAAAATATTAATTGACAATTTACCCAAATTAATAAATTAATATTTCTATAATCATCTACAGTACAGTAGTCTACACAGTACTAATCCTACAATATGCAGAAGAGGACAAGTGTGTCATTTAAGGTCCGGCAATGGAACAAATTTTACTGGCCCAGAAAAGAATTGAAAAGAGCACTTGCAGAGTTGAATCAAAATAAAGATAACGTTTGTCTGCAGATTTAGGTCAGTGGGAAGAGAATTTCACAGTCTAAGCCCTTTTAAAGGAGAAGCAAGACTGTCAAAAAGATGTTTTAAACTTTGGAACTATACAGTCCCCACTGACAGAGGCGTGTTTGTAGGATCTGAGAGAGCTCTGGCGTCTGACAGTGAGAGCAAAAAGAAGTGGTGAAACAGCCTTCCATAGGTGGATAAGTTACTTGTGTTCTTTGCCAGTCGTGCGCAATCCTGATTTCAGCCAACGTTTCTTGGTGCAGGTGGATGCTCTGACAGTGGGCCTGGGAGCAGTCTTCACACAGGTTTATGTTTGTAGTCAGACACCGGTCTGACAAGACTACTTCTCCAGGCTGCCAAGAATTTTTCAACCTCTGGAAGAAATTTGTGACAGTTTCTTGCTGGAAAACACTGTTGCACACACAGTCACCACTGACCTGTTTGTACATTAACCCTGTCTCCCGGCCATTCACAGTAATCATAAGTGCACAAGTGGCCACTGGTAAACTGCTTTCATCCCATAGTTTTATCAGTTAACAAACTTTCAGCAAGTATCCACTTTACATTTGCAGTGGCTGTGTCTGAATCAACACACTAATACACTAAATAGTGATTACGTCATTTTGTAGTGGTGTCCGAATGTCTAGTGACTGAAATGTAGTGCACTCAAAGTTTTCCACAATGCATTAGTAAAAGTAGTGAGCATGGTGGTTGCTAGACAGTCAAAATAGACCATATGCTCAGCAAATTGTCAAAGGAGAGCAGTGCAACCGTGACATGTCAATAAAGTGTACACAACAGGTTTGAATGAAATGAGTTAGAGGCACAAGTTTGACTTTTTGTGGAAACTTAATCCTCATTATTATCAATAAACCATTACAATGTAAAATCACTGACGTTAGCTTATCTTAAATCAGACAGACATATGAGAGATTCCCTTGAGACATAAAAGAGTAGCAATAATCCAGTCAGATTCAGTTATTGAACAAGAGTTGTTGAATAAAGCACATAAGCGTATTTATATTAAAGCTTTTTATTAAAAAAACATCCAGCCATTTTAGGGACACATTAGTACAAGTAAAGCTTGCATTTTCGAAAATGTTATAATGTGAGAATATGTTGTAATTGTGGAGATGTGGCCAATTTTGAGTGTAATTACCTTGGGGGAGGGGCCCCAATGTTAAAAAGAAGGCCTTTTTCCGGCATTGAGCGGGATAGGTCCTGGAGGCCATGCCTCATCTTGGAACTATAGAAACTGAAGGCTATAGCATCATCGTGGAGACAAACCTGTCCTGGACTCTTCCTCTGCCTCAAACAATAGACACTACAGCAGTGTGTTAAGTACAATGTTAGGTTTGTGAGTTTTTGGGTTTGATTAGTTCTTAAACAAAAACAAATTCAATGTTTTTTTGTTTTCAGGAGCAAGCAAACTCTGAATTTCCTGTGTGAAGGTGAACAGTTGTCTGTTAGTGTCTGTCTTTAAATGTGAGACAACTATACCTCAAGACCAAAGAATCTGGGATAGGCCCTGTAACCTGAATAAGATAAGTGTTGCTGTCTTTTAGCATTGATTTTACAAGAGATGTATTTTTGTCTTCTTCTTTTAGAGATGTAAGATGGAGGTGGCTCCTCAGGTTTTGAGTCTGCTCCTCCAAAGATTGAACATTAAGCATTAACCACTTTAAGAACATGCTCTCTTCAGTGAGACACTCAAAAGCATGGCAAGAACATTACGCAACACAAAAGAAAAGAGAGAGTCAATACCTGGATGCCTCATTTTAACACGTAAATAAAATTGCGTAAAACTGTGTAAAAAGATTCTTTGTTTATTTCTCATTTGATCAAATATATCAGCTGTTTAATTATTAGCTTTGTAAAACACTATGAGGAGACTATGGTTATTTTCCATTACATAATGACTTTTTGGCTGAGCATTCTCCAGGAATCAGCCCTGTCATCTTAAGATTAATGTTATCCACTCCAGCCTTTAAGTTATTTTGCTGCTTGAGTTTTATAAACATTAAATACAAGAAACAGAAGTTGTTTTTTTACTTTACATAGTCCTGTTAAAATGATTTAATGATCAAATGTGATAAGAGTAATATTTTTTCATTTGAAAACTTGTATTTAATATTACAAGATGTTGGTACATATCAACACTGAAATCATCGAGTCCATCCTCACCTCGTCCTTCGTATGACGCTGCAGCCGCTGCCAGGGACAGAGACAGACGCTCTGCAGAGAGGGTGATCGGCTGCAGCCCTCATCTGTGCAGGACCTGTAGGCCTCCAGGAGACTGGGGCAGGCAGCTGACCCCTCTCACATCGAACACAGACTCTAATGATTCACTATTCTACATTTTTAGATTGTTAAAAAAAGAGTAACACTACACTATGTGTAGTGACATAGAGGCTTAAGTTAAATGTTGTTTTTAAGAGGGAAGTTTCCTGCTATTGCAGAATAAATGTCCTGGCTACAGGTGGAGAGGTGAAGCATGGCCAAGTGAAACCACAAGGTGGCAGCATTAACACCCGACATAGCAGACAAGTCCCACATTTGGGCCTACTGCTGGATATGTGCACTCTCATGATTTTAAAACATTAGACTTTCTTTCATTTCATTTATTAGACTTTTGCCAAATATTAACACACACGACAGGACAATAAAACATAGTCATTTCAGCACTTTACAACATGATCATATTATTATTAGGCTCTAATCTAATTCAAATCTTAAATGCATGACATAAATACACCGACTATACACAGCGGTGCACGTGCTGACGTAACCACGTACAGGTGCTGGTTGCTAAGTGCAACTCCTCGAGCGTAAAAGCGTCATTGCAAAACTTAAAGAAAAAGTTAAAGCAAAGGCATCTGGACTTAGTTTAAAAGGGGTTTAAGGGGGACTTTATTATTTCTGAGATCAACTGGTAGGAGAGCTGAGCTTTATCTCTGGAGGGAGGGGTTTGGGCTGAAACTTAACCTAATGGGACCAGGCTGTTCTGGTCTCATAGTCTGTAACTATGAAGCATGACTCGAGAGTCGTTAGTGTCACTGTTCCACTCAGCTGTTGTTGTTGTTGTTGTTCTACAGTGAAACTGTTTTGGTTTAGCTTTTAACACAGTTTTGTAAAAAGTGGGCAATAGCTCTTGTTTTGATGCTTCTGATGTAAAAGGATATCAGCAGAAGTTAGATTAGGTAAATATAATTACATTTCTTGCTCAGCATTGTCTCAGTTGCCAATATTAATTTCCCTCTTTTAGAAACACATTTATGAAACTAATGCACACAATAACTTCTCACCTCCTGCTCTGTAATGCACTGCTTCACAAACATATTGGTGTCACCAAAAATTAAATAAAAACCCTCAATAATTTCAAAGATTTTGAAAAATATTTGTAGAAGTCATCGTGCACACGTTTATTGTAGATGAACGAACAGATAGAACAAGTTCTATCTGGAGTTTTGAACAGGTTTTATGTAGATTTATAAATAATAGTCAAAACATATATGATGCAAAGAATAATTTAAAGGACACTAAAAATAATGATAAAACAAACTCCAGTGTCTGTAGCTCTGGTGTATGAATGTGTGAGTGTGTTCAGTGGGGGTCAGAAAAAACGTAGACGTCTTTGTCAGTCCACCCCAAGGCAGCTGTGGTACAGAAGTAGCTTACCACCACCAGTGTGTGACTGTCGAGTGAATGAATAATGTGTGTGCTTTGAGTCTCTTGGGAAGGGAAAAAAGTGTGATATAAATGAAATGTATTTAACACAAAAGTCAAAAAGACTAACAAATCAAAAGAAAATCTTTTTAAATATGGCTCCCTAAAAAACACACTGCTCTAATGAGTTGTCTTCCTCACATTCAGGACTGTTTATCCTCAGAACAATAAGAGGACAAAAGGAAAAGTGAAGGCTACTTAAGTCTAAAGAAAGATTAAGACCATAGAGTCTTATATTTTCTTATATTCAGCAGGGCAGACTTCCTGTTTTTCCTCAGGTTTCTTCTCTTTGGCTGGTGGCATGCTCCATTTCAGCTTCAAATCTGTCCCAATGTTGTGTTCCTCAAGTCGTTGTTTAAGCTAAAGGAAGAAAGTGTGTCAGAGCCATTGATGGTTTAAGGGGTATAAGGCCCTTTAACAGTCATTGGTCAGATCAGACAGAGTTCAGTTTACAAAGGACTGGCCGAGGACTCACCTGTTCTAAAATCTGCTCCATGATGGCAGGATCACTGAGGTCAGCATCACTCTGGAGTTGCATCTTTATCTTTGAGGTTTTCTTTTTCACTGGACAGAAAATATATGAAGAAATATAATTTGGTTAAAAACTGCAGTCCACACACATGTCCTGGACAGATTAATGAATGGTCTCACTTTAAAGGGACATGACAGGTGCATTTTCTGAACGAGGGTCTCTACCAAAGTGGATATTTTTGTCGCAGGTGATTTCAATTTTTCTCATTTGCTTTGTATCAATTGTTGCTTTGAAAAGTGTTTTTGGGCCGTATCTTGCGGCGGTGAAGGGGGTGGAGGTTAAAAAAGCGAGGCGTGGCACAGACGGGAACAACAGCAGCAGTGTGTTTGTTCTTTAAAGCTCATTGCAGGTCAATTTAGGAGCAGGACCACAAACTGGTGCAGACATTATTAAGTTTAATTAAGACATAAAGTTAATGTCACGCACATTTTTTATGCTCTGTTATAATAAATGAAAAAAAAAAGTTTTTCAAATTACCAATTGCTAAATTACTATTAATTAAGTATGGTTATTGGTTTAATTTATTTTAAATAAATACATATTTTTCTGAAATATTACTAACAAATTACTAATTCATTTTCTACCGCTTTGTCCCGTTAGGGGTCACGGGTGACTGGAGCCTATCCCAGCAGCTTTGGACCTGAGGTGGGGTACACCCTGGACAGTGGCCAGTTGACTAACAGGTCTGACATTTAGAGACAGACAACCATTCACTCACTAAAGGACACTTTAGAATTGCTAATTGGACAGTGGGTGGAAGGATCTATAGAAAACCCACAGTAACATATGGAAGACATGCAAACCAGTGGTAATTTTGACAAGAGATTTTAATTTAGTTTTAGTCTTTATCTTTTTTAGTCTTTAAAATAATTTTTAGTTTTAGTTTAATTTTAGTCATTATTATTTGTTTTAGTTTTAGTTGACTAATATGTTATGCAATTTTAAAATAAAATACAAATTCATGAGGTAGTAATTTTGACCGACATAAAACTATACCTTCTTAGAATTGAGATTTAAATGTGCAAACATATTTTATTTAACATAGTTTATTTCAACACAACTGAAATTTGTTTAAATCAATGAAAAACAATATGAGTAGTAAAAATAAATATTGCTGTCTATTGTAATATGTACAAAAAGACATCAATGTGTATCAAAGAGATGCAAAATACATATTCAAAGCTTATTTTAAATGTAAATTAAATAAATGTGCAATTATCAAAAAGCTCTTACAGCTTAATAAAGATAAATAATAATAAACATACCATCCAAACCATCTTTGAACTTAAAGTGCATTGAACAGGAGGATATTCCTTATGCTACATAAACACTGGCATCATAAATATCAAATGCAAGGGCGCAACTACCCAGTGCTAGAGGGGTATGCTAGACGGGGTACCATCAATTTTGGCTTTTGGCGCTTGGCTATAAACATTTACATTTAGTAGACGCCTTTATCCAAAGCGACTTACATGTTACAGCTGGAACACCACTAGAGGCAAGGAGGATTGTGTCTTGCCCAAGGACACAACAGTATGAAAAGTGGGGAGAGTGGGAATCGAACCACCAACCTACCAGCTATAGGACGACCGCTCTACCAGTGAGCACAGTGGTAGAGTAATATAATTTAATAATAATAATTATTGGCGTTGTACTGGAGGAAAGTCCTGTGAATGGTTAAGAGTAAAATACTCTTTACACATAAATCGTCTCGGGTTACTTGACTGTAACCCTGTTCCCTTAAAAAGCGGGAACGAGATGCTGCGTAGCATTACGCTATGGGGAACATTCTTTGTGTGACCGGTTGTGAAGCACATGTGTCAAACACGCCAAGAATTGGCTTATAATACCTCTGTTGGTGACGCAGCTCATCAGTGGCAGCTGTGTGATTGCGCGCACCTGAACAGAGGGTATATATAACACGTGACGCGGGAGCGTCTTCAGGTCAACTTTGTCTGAAGAGCGCCCGGACACGCCCAGTGCAGCATTGCAGCGCAGCATCTCGTTCCCGCTTTTTAAGGGAACAGGGTTACAGTCAAGTAACCTGAGACGTTCCCTGTCAAAAGCTACACTCGATGCCGCGTAGCATTACGCTATGGGGAACGAATACCAACGCCGCCGCACTGTAAGTGTCTGGACCCTCAGGTTGTGAAGTGTGCACAAACACAAAAGAGGTCTCAAACACAATTTTGGGATGATGACTCAAGGACATGCGAGCCCACAGTAGCATGAACATCCAAGCTATAGAATCTGATGAATGTGTGCGGAGAGGACCAGCCTGCCGCATCACAAACTTGCTGCAGAGGGGCACCTTTTGCTAGAGCTGTTGAAGCTGCAACCCCTCTAGTAGAATGAGCCCTCACACCTATGGGCTAAGTTTGACCGCGCGTCATAGGCCAGGGCAATGGCATCCTCACCCAACGTGATATAGTTTGTCTGGTAGCTGCAACCCCCAGCTTGCAGCCCCGTAACATATAAACAGCTGTTCGGACTTACGCCACTGGCTAGTGCGGTGGACATAAGTCTGGAGGGCACGTACTGGACACAGTAAGTGAAGTCTCTCCTGCTTCGTGTTGTAAATGGCGGAGGACAGAAGGCTTCAAGAACGACCCGGATTTAAGGTCGAGAATGGAACTTTGGAAGATAGTTAGGGTGAGGATGCAAAATGGCTTTGACCAGCCCGGGAGCAAAGTCTAGGCAGGAGGGCGAAACTGACAGAGCCTGCAAATCTCCAACCCTCTTGAGAGTGGTAATGGCAGAAGAACCATTTTTAGAGTCAGAAATTTAACAGACGCTGACTCCAGTGGTTCAAAAGGAGTGCTTACTAAGCCCTCCAGCACTATAGCTAGGTCCCAGGAAGGAACTCTAGCTCTAGTTTGGGGTCTCAACCGCTTGGCACCTCGAATGAAGCGGGCAACTAGAGGATGTCTCCTATCGAGACCCGTCAATCAGGGCGTGGCAAGCCGAAATGGCGGCCACGAAAACCCTGAGTGTGCTAGGATTAGTGCCCGAGGACAGTTTGTCCTGCAGAAACTCCAGCACTGAAACAATCTGGCAGTGGACTGGGTCTGCATGATGTGTAGCACACCAGGCATCAAAGACACGCCATCTGCAGGCATAGGCTCTCCTAGTAGAGGAGACCTAGCGCTCAGAATAGTCTCTACAACAGGGGCTGGGAGCCCGACATCTCTTAAGTGGTCCCCTCAGGGGCCAGGACGTAAAGGTTCCAGAGCTCGGGCCGGGATGAAACACTGTCCCCTGTGCCTGAGAAAGGAGATCCCTCCTGGTCGGAATCGCCCATGGCGAGCCGTCGAGAGAGATATTAGGTCTGAGAACCACACTCTGGTTGGCCAACGGGGCGCTACTAGTAAGAGGCGCAACCCGCATTGACGGACCTTCGCCAGGACTCCCGGGAGCAGAGCCACCGGGGGAAATGCATAAAGGCGCAGTCTGGGCCACACATGGGCCATTGCGTCCAGACCCAGGGGAGCTGGAGGAGTCAGAGAGAAGTAGAGGGGACATTGTGCTGTCTGGTGTGAAGCAAAGAGGTCCACCTCTGCTTCGTAAAATCTTTCCCAGATTTGGCTCACTACCTCGGGGTGGAGTTTCCACTCCCCATGTGTCACAGCCTGTCTGGACAATAAATCTGCTCCCACATGCATGCGCCCGGGGATATAAATCGCCCTGAGGGACAGGAACTTGTCCTGAGCATAAGCAGCACCTGCTGCGCTAGCTTGTTCAAGCGGCACGAACGCAGTCCGCCCTGACGATTTATGTAAGAGACCACCGCTGTGCTGTCTACTTGTACTAGGACATGGTAGCCCCTTAGCTGCTGGAGGAAGTATTTCAGGGCCAGAAATACAGCCTTCATCTCGAGGCAATTGATGTGCCATGCGAGAAGATGGCCTCTCCATATCCCTTGGGCTGGACGGCCATCTAAGACCGCGCCCCAGCCCGTGAGGGATGCATCTGTCGTTAGCATCATGCGACGACAACATGGACCTAGGGTGGGACCCAAAGTGAGAAACTGGGGTCTGAACACATAGATAGGTACGAAGCCCTCGGCGCGTAACCCTTATTTGCTTCAGGGGGTTGGCCCTTGGATGAAACCCCCTGGCTCTGAGCCACAGCTGAAACGGTCTCATGTGCAGAAGGCCCAAAGGAATTACCGTGGATGCAGATGCCATGAGACCCAATATTCTTTGAATGAAGTGCACAGCCACTTCCTGGCCTAGCCTGATAGCTTTCAGGGTAGTTAGAATGGACCCGACACGTGCAGGAGACAGATGTGCCTGCATCTCGGTTGAGTCCCAAACAACCCCTAGATATGTTGTCCTTTGGGCGGCCGAGAGAACGCTCTTCTCAGCGTTGAGTCTCAAGCCTAGAGAGTCGAGATGAGCTAGGACGACGTCCCGATGTCAAGGCACTAGCTCCTGAGACTGAGCTAATATCAGCCAGTCGTCTATGTAATTCAAAATGCGGATGCCCTGGAGTCGCAAAGGAGCCAAGGCTGCATCCATGCATTTTGTATATGTCCGGGTGACAAGGCCAGGCCGAACGGAAGAACCCGATACTGGTACGCTTCGCTCCCGAAAGCGAACCTCAGGAACTTTCTGTGCTGTGGCAGGATTTGTATGTGAAAATACGCGTCCTTTAGATCGATGGTGACAAACCAGTCGCCTAATCGGATCTGGGACACAATCATTTTATTGTGAGCATTTTGAATTTTAATGCTTTGAGGTAGCGGTTTAACCCGCGAAGGTCTAAAATCGGGCGCAGCCCCCATCTTTTTCGAACTAGAAAATATCGGCTGTAAAACCCGGATTGTCTGTCTGGTGGGGAACACGTTCTATGGCCCCTTTGTCCAGCAGAACCTGCAGTTCCTGTGTCAATACATGGGCTCGTTCGGTTTCACGGAAGTGGAGACCACGCCGCTGAAACGCCGGAGGACGATTGGCAAACTGGAGTCTGTAGCCTTTGGCCACAGTCCTTATTACCCACGGGAGATATTTGGCAGGAGCATCCATGCTGCCAATTTCTCTGAAAGGGGCAGTAGTTTTGTCACCTCGGTTCTTGGGGGATGTAAGACATCCGCCGTCCTGAGCCAAGGCAGGAGACGGCCGGACACTTACAATTGCGCTGGAGACTGCTGCTCCCGAACGCCAGTGGCGGCGGAGAAAAACAGCGGACTCCTGAGGGTGTCCATGGAGTCTTTAGACTCTCTTGGATTTTGTTGCGCCCCACCCGGTGGGAGAACACCCCGCGGCCATGGGCGCGCCAATTTCAGGGCCTCTGCTTCCTGGCGGAGATAACATTCCGCAGGTCTGTTCTCTTTGAGCAGCGAGAGAATCCGCCCTCCAGTCCTTACGAGGGGGCACGATTCGCCACACTCTCCTTCTGGGCAGCCCGCTTTCTCTGGAAGGGGCTGGACCTGGCCGGGACAGGGTGGCCGACGGTCCCGGCTGCTGAGCACGGCGAGGAAGGAACCTCACAAACGCCTCTCGTAGCGCGTTTAGCCTCGCGGAACTTAGTGGCGACGGAGTCCACCGCGTTGCCAAAAAGACCGGAAGGCGAGATGGGTGCATCCAGGAGGAAGGCTCGGTCCTTCTCTTTGATGCCCGTGAGGTTAAGCCACAGATGTCTTTCTGTCGCAACCAAAGCAGACATGGAGCGGCCAATAGCGTGGGCCGTCTGCTTAGTTGCACGGAGAGAGGTCTGTGGCACGGCGTAGCTCAGAAAACGCGTCCTCGTCCACAGAACCCCCTGTGCTCAAATCTTTGAGCAGCTCAGCCTGGTATGCCTGCAAAACCGCCATGGTGTGCAGTGCTGCACCAGCCTGACCCGCCGCCTGGAAAGCCTTCCCCACCAGTGATGACGTGAACCAGCATGGCTTGTTGGGGAGTGTAGGTTTTCTTAGGGAGGACGATGTCCCGGGGGAGAGATAGCCCGCGTCTCTTCCACCTGGGGCATCGACCCATAGCACCGCACCTGTGCGCCCACGATAGTCGAATAAATCGACGTCGAAGGCACAAAAACACGGGACGAATAGGGCTCATTCCATGAGCGTGCCAGCTCCTCATGGAGGTCCCCAAAGAAGGGGAGAGACCGCCGCTGTGATCCTCCCCTGGCCACCTGACAGAAACCTGTCATCCAGTTTAGAGTATTTAGGGGCCCTGCTCCTGAGGCCACTCAATATTCAGCCTCGCCACTGCTCTTGTAACCACCTCGAGCAGCTCCTCAAACGCCGTGTCAGAGCGGGAAGAGCGCTCCGAGGCTGCGGCGCCCCCAGAAGCCAGGGATGAGGCTTCATCGACGTGCTCACGGAAGCGCCGTAGCGCGCCGCCCGAGCACAGAGCCGGTGTCTGCCTCATCTGGTGAGAGCGAGGGGCATAAGACTATCTGATCCCTGCGCTCAGCCAGATCAACACGCGAACCCCACGACCGGAGTGGGAGGCGGCTCGCTCCTCTGCAAAGAAAGCGAGCCGGGCACGTAGGATCTTGGCAGGCAAAAGATCACAGTGCTCACACTCCCCAGAAAGTCCGAGGGCCGCGTGTTCTTCCCCCAAACACTCAAAACAAAATTCATGCTGATCATCGTCAGCAATGTGCCTCTGGCAAGGAGGAACACATTTCTTTCTGAACCCAGCCATGATACTTTTGTATTTATTATTTTATATATATTCGTACTGGCACAGAGAAAGGTTTGCTCACACTTCACACAATGCGATCTGAAGACAAAACCTCAAGACGCCTCCCGGCGCGTGTTATTATACCCTCTGTTGAGGTGCGCGCAATCACACAGCTGCCACTGATGAGCTGCGTCACCAACAGAGGTATTATAAGCCAATTCTTGGCGTGTTTGACACACGTGCTTCACAACCGGTCACACAAAGAATGTTCCCCATAGCGTAATGCTACGCAGCATCGAGTGTAGCTTTTGACAGGGAACCTGCCGCTTTATATCTGCACTGGCTGAGGTCCTGTCTAATCGGAAAAAGTAGATTTGAACAATGAGCTTCCATCTCCACAAGACACCTGCGTTTTGAACGGGAAGATATGGCCCATTGTGTTTCACTCTTAGTGTATTTATCAAAGTCCTTCATGTTTTCACTGGCTTTCATTTTTTACAGTGCATCTCTAAACCCTTTTTTACCTATTGTTTGGATAAAATAGTTCTTTGGGACTTAAGTTGTTACCTCCGTGGCAGACGAATGGCCTCGTATCTGAGCAGGGCAGATCCATCCAAAGATGATCTGAAGTAACACCGACACAGTACTCATTATGCCCTCCGTTATTAGGTTCCCCAGTTTTCCAGTTTTTAAAGCTGCTGTTGTTGTTGTCAGACCACCTCCACGGCTCACGGTACAGGCCGATCCATGCATATGAGCTTCCCAAAGCAGCAACAGCTTGGTTTTCAGCTGAGTTCTCGATCATGGCCAGGTCGTAATAGTGTTGTCTGCAGTAGGCCAAAGAGTCAGGCCAGGTCATTGTAGTGTTTCCAAGAAAAAACTGCTTTACATCTGATTGAACTGAAAATAGAAAAAAACTTAGATTAAATCACAAGAACTCTCTTTAGGAAATTGTTCACAGGAGCCGTCTGCAGCAGAGTATTAACCTGCATTTGGTCTAAAGTCTGAACTGTCTCTAAACTCTCTTTCACAAATGAACCTTGGTTCAGTTTGGTCTGGAGTGAGACCAGAGAGCAGCTGTTTGGTCTGAACCAGGTCCTGGAGCTTTCACCTGAACATTTGGTTTTAGAAAGCGCCCTAAAGGTACAATAGAAAATCAAGTCTTCAGCTTGTTAACAAAAGGTTTGTTGAGTGACTTTGTCAGAGCCACCAAAATGTAAAGTTCTTTTGTTCCATGGCCCTGTAGGTCAAATTTAATTTGCCTACAATGTTCATTTAAAAGAATCAATGAAGTCTCACCTTTGTAACAAACAGGATAGCGGTTTTCTTGACAGTTGTCATCGCACCATAGGCTTTGACGAATCAAGATACAACCTTCTATTGCAGAGGAATCACTGGGTTCAACATCCGCCCAGGTCTGATATTGACCGGTGCTGATTGCCACTGTTCCAGTGGCAGACCATTTCCATGAGTTAGAGTCTGTGGTCATCACTTTCCAGGACGCAGGGTCATCAAACAGTCCGATCCACGCGGCTGGACCCACAGGTACAATCATCCTGTTCAGGTCGTCTGCACTTTCGACTGTGGCCAGGTCGGTGTATTTATCTCGGCAGTACTTTTGAGCATCTGCCCAGGTCATGTTAATGTTGATGAAGTAGTACTCATCAATTCGACAAAGTACAAGTGGGATGAGGATAATCATTTGGAAGACTGTAAAATGATGTAGAGTCACCTTTACATTAGTTTTATGTTAGTAGACTAGTGTTTACTTAAACTACAGAGAATCTTACCACAGAGCAGGTCGAATGAAAGCACTTTAATATCCATGTTTGAGAGAGCCTTTAAATAAGACAATATATCACAATCTTCACATCAAAACAAAAAAACACATCTTTGGTTAAAGATCACTGTTAAATGTTTGAATCCTTCCAAATGTGTGAAGAATAAACTCACCTACAGCAGCAGTGACCAGGGTTAAGTCTCCTTGCAATTTAGTGCATTGCAAATGTAATTCCCTATCAGCATTCAAATATGCCTCTGCTGCCCGGGTGTTAAAGCCATTATTTACACAGTGTTTGCATATGTATTGAGAAACCTATCCAAATCACCAGTGTTAAATCACTGTTGGGTCAAAGGAGGGAGGTACAGGCCCAGAACAACTCTTTAAGCCTTTGAGCTACACTGTCCTCACAGCACTTCTAGTCCTCATCAGTAACACTCAGTGAAGCTTGTGTAAGGCTGCCTCTACTGAACTGAAAGAACAAAGTTGCCCCATCAGGTCCTGCTGGAAAACACCAGCGCTAACCTGACTACACATTCACACACATACACAGTTAAGGTTCAGTTTAAGGTAAATGTATTTGTACCAGTGAGTCAGTTCAATTTATACAACTTCCAAACATCAAAGGACAGAGCAAAGTAACAACAGTGTGCTGATTGGAGTATTGTTTATAGAGGGTACATCACCAGGTGGCAGCCAGAGGCTAAACAGAACTTAAATTAAAAGAAGTGTACAGCACTTGAAAGGAAGTTGTTGTTGAACACTGCTGCAACGAGGTTTATTAAAAGAATAATTTACTAAAAACCACGTCTACTTTTTATGCTTTATTGAAAACATAACATGGTACCAGGAGTGGCCTTGTGAAAACAGATGTCATTGAAAGTGAGAAGCCATTTGACGCCGTCAACTGGACTGGAAATGTGGACCGTGAGTGGCAAACCTTTTAACAGCGGTTCATGCTATACTTGTCAGCTATCGGTCTGGATGGCAGCTGTATGCACGGAAGATATTTCTGTAGCTGGTCCACAAGCAGTGAAAGTTTATAATACATTTGTTTTTGTCAACGCAGATGAGCGAGATATGTTTTACGTGGTTGTGAGGAAATTTGGTGTACTTTTTTGCTCACGTAGGCTTTACAGCAGCCTGCGGAGAGTTTTGATGAATATTTATATAGCGTTTCTTTACCTAGTAGGCACGTAAAGCGCTTTACCAGTGTTACAGTTGACACCACTGGAGGCAAGGTGGGTTAAGTGTCTTGCCCAAGGACACAACGACAGTATGAACTGTGGGGAGAGCGGGATGTTATGATGATGTTTTGGGGTGTTTCGAGCGGGGATCGAAGGACGGCCGCTCTACCACTGAGCTACTAACGGATCTGAAGCTGAAAGCTAAAACATGCAACTTTGGGGTACTGCAGGAGTCCATGGTAAGAGACCAGATAGTGTTTGTGTGACACTCACAAAATAAGTTTTGTGAAGATTATTACTTTTTGTTTCTTACCTTCAAATGCAATTGTATGTTATTTTATCCTGATTTATATAATTTAATACCAATGAAAGATTACAGAAAAAGCACACAATGACTTGTATTTCATACAATGGACAGGGCAGCGTCACACTGGGACATAGCGATGCGCAGAGCAAGATGAGCTCTCAGCTCATAATTCAAGTGAATGGAGAATGAGCACCTGTTGTCCTGTGTCACTGATTTCTCTGTTATATTTCTAATATTTCCAGGTTAGTTACACACTTTTTATGTGACCACAGATGTTTATAAACTAAAATATATTCCTAGTGATGTGTGTTCTGTAAGCTAAAAGTATGTTAAATGGGTTAACAGCTAAGTTTGACAGTACGCAGTAAAGAAAATGGCGGCCAACCTACGCAGATTGTTTAATTGATTTGTTCCTTACGGCTCCGGGGCATTTGTGGGTTATTTCAGTATGTGTGAGAAACAGCTATGTGTGTAGCACAGTGTTAAAAGTGTAAAAAGTAAATGTGAATATACAGTATAAGGCCAGTTACGGCTGCCTTGTTCTAAGGCGCATGTACGTTAATATCACGATGATACAGATTCAGTTCAAACAAATAAGCGCCAAGTTATAAGGCAGATATGTTTATTATTAAAGTGTTTGTTCTTATAGTGTAAATTTAATACAATTTAACTGCAAATGAGGCTGATTCTGTTGTATAAAGTGAACACTTATAAAATGTAAAGTTATTACAAAATTACTCTTTTGATAAGAGGACAAAGATGACAGTTGTTTGAAAGAAGAAGTGCAGACAACAATGTGAGTTAAATGGAAAATGTTTGTTTTTTGGTTTCATACAAAAGGATTTTGTGGATTTATGTAAAAAAAAGACCTTTGAAGGAAATATGTCTTCATGTTATCCAAATGTGGATATATACCTGTGTTTAAACCCCTTATTAACTGCCATATAAACAAGTACGCCAGAGCATTTCTTAGATTTTAACATGCTGTTGGGCCATTTTTTGGAGTATTCTAACAATCTATACATCAATACAATCCCTAAATCCCATATTTTAAGAATATCTGAGAAGTAAGTTTATAGTAACTAAAGAAATTGATAAAAGTTAAATTAACCACAAAAAAATTTAAAATTGTTTTTTTATTTTCACATATTTTCCCCAAAAAATGAAATTTCCTAGCTATGTCCCTCAAAATTCTGAGTATAAAAAATGTGCAGAAGATCATTTCAAACTCCACAAATTTTATTTGAAGTGTCTACCTAATTCAGTTTTTGAGAAAGACATATTTTTATAAACTGTGAAAAATCGAAAATATAATTGATATTTTTCCCCAATTTGCAAAAAAAAAACAGCATGTACAACAAAATACTATTTACAATACTACAATCAAATGTCTAAATGTAACAGAAACATAGGAGCACACTTAACTTTGTATAAGACCATGTTCATTCATAAAAGTACAATAAGCAACCAAAAAGAAATTGATTCAGCGGATCAGAGAAGTCAACTGTAGCGTATGAGCTATGATATAATGTAATAAGAAATATTAATTTATTAATTTGGGTAAATTATCAATTAATATTTTTATTATCAAAATTGTCTCGTTGAAAGGGGGCACCACCCAGATGAATTCTGGGAAACTGATTACATTGATTAAGTCTCAATTAATCTGAAGTAAGAGAATTCTGACCTGTTTTCGGATATATTTCTGAGATAATCATAAAAACCATATCAAAATCTTTAACGTTTATGGGGTTTTTATTAAAGATTATACAAAATTAACATGATGGATGGGAAAGGACACAAAGGATGAATTATTGACATATAATGGGAATAATGGTTAAAACAAAATGAGAAACAACAAAATTATCGACTAGAACTTTGTGGAGGAGAATGTTTTGTCTGATTAAAACTCGGCTGGGAGTTTAATTGATTATTACGACGGGTTTAGAGAGGAGATAGGTGAATGTATGGATATGAATGAAGTTCTGAATGGACCTTTACTAAAGGCAGTGTACAGTTTTATAACGCCAAACTTCAGTGTCACGTGCTCAACTCACTCTAGTCGTCTTGCGAACCTCAGCATTCAGGCCAAAGATCCAAAGTGATGCTCCAGAACTTTAGCGGCTGCTCCAGCTGGTTGTTGGTGACGACAAGATGGCGGCACGTGTACGCTGATCCCAAAGAAGCCGTGCAGCTCCGGGGTAGGATAGAGAAGGCGTTCTGTCACTGTCTGGAAGTGTAAGGCAGGCTCCTACCCGTTGTTGGGACAAGAGTCTTTTAACACAAAAATTGATCACTGGAAAAGAGTCTCAGGAATTGTTTTCCTCTGGCTTAAAGCGTCTGTGGCCCACGTGGAGTTCTCGGTCTGTCTCAAGAACTACAAAAATGTCTTCCTCCTCGTGCAGGTTACGTTACGAGAGTTTTACAAAAATCATTAATGCGTGGCTGTTAAAACAAATAAAAGCACGTTGCTTGGTGGCACAACGGGTCTAAATCTTGAAAGTAAGTTCGGTTACAAAGAGAGGGTCCGAGGCGGACAAAGCGAAGAAAAACAAACGCGAAGAGCGCGTTGAAGAGAACAAGAGCAAGTTTCTGGCGTGTGCCAGAGTTTTGTTCTGCTGAAGGGGGTGTGTCTTTGGGGGCGTTTCTGTTCCGGGGGAACGGGAACGAAATTTAATTCAAACACCATTCTCCACAAAGCCACATATTAAATAGTTAAACACATATACCTCCACATTGCTGTGTGTACTTTAGAATCCATTCCTAACAAATACAATTCTGAGCATATTATGGGAGCATGTATTTAATTCACTTTATTAACAATGCATGCTGGGAACCTTAAAAAGGGAAGATAAGAGTCTTGTTGTCCTTTGTCCGGGAGCCATCCTGAAAAAGGACACATTAATCCAATCATTTAAACCTTTTCTTTTTATTAAACAAACATGTTCATTTGTGAGAAGTCCGATTCCTTTGTAAACTTTTCGTTTACAAAGAAGTTAAAAGTCAGTTTTGATTGAGAAGGTATTTCGCAGAGTTCCTCCGTGCTGTCGCTAGGGGGCAGTATTGTATCATTCAGACAGTCTCAGAGTTCCTTGACACTTCAAAAGCATTCCAGTGTTCAAACGGAACGGTCATAAAAGTTTCTCTGGAGAGCTGGATAAACTAGAGTTGTGACGTTCGCGAACGAACCGATTCTTTTGAACGGCTCACAAACATGAACGATGGGAGCCGAGTCGCGGCTGGAGGGGAGCCGTTCTTTCTGTCGTTCTTTTTTCCTATGCCTGTCTCACACAGATGAGCTCCTCCGCGAGACAGAACGGTTATAGAGGGAGGGGCGCACCCAGCGCAGGCCGACCCTTTATAGCGTGATGATATTAGTTATTAGTTGTGCACGCATCCTTCACGTGAGTACTCCAGTGGAAAAAAAACCCTGCGTGCCTCTGTCATTGGGTAGGACATTAAAAATGTTCTTTTGTGATACTGTTCTTGTATAGAAATTTTTCACTAAAAGCTGTTTTGCACAGACATTCATTGCAGCCCACTTTGCTATTGTTCATTGACTTGAAGGGGCTGATGTCCTATTTGCAATATATTATATATTTTTTGTTTTCTATCAGAATGTTCTTGTGTGATAATGTTCTCGTGAGGAAGTGTTTGTAGTAAAAGCTGTTTTGCACAGAAATTCATTGCAGCTGGCTTTGTTTTTGATGTTTATTTGTGAGTAGGTATTGTATGAATAATATAAGTCAACGTAGCTTTACACACACACACACACACACACACACACACACACACACACACACACACACACACACACACACACACACACACACTTTGTACTAAATATAAATCCAAAATAGTGATGTCACTGTCCAAGCAGAGGGATTTGTGCAACACTATGGAATATAGTCCACACATGACAAATGAGGTAATAATCAATATTTTCAGAATAATTCAAACTCAGATATTGGTGTGTGATATCTGAGTTTTAATTATTTGACTACAAATCTCACCCCATCATTATTTCCAGGATAAACTGAGATGCCCCCAAGCTGGCTTCTTAAAACTGACTAAATATTTAAAAAGAGCCAAAGAGCCGTTCTTTTGAACGGCTCTTTGAAAGGAACGGATCGCGAAGATCCGGATCCCCTCAAAGAGCCATAAATCCCATCACTAGGATAAACAGTTTTATCTCAAAGGATTTACAACTGGGAGGACAGGGCGCCAAGCACCAGCCATCTAGGATCGTAAACCGGTTCACTCCTGACTCAATGACAACATTGGGACATCTGGATTTGTTTAAAAAGTCCTTTTGGTTGGCAAAAACAAACATTTCCTGGGTCTTGGAGGAGGGTTTTACGGCACAAATTGTCAGGGCTTGACATTTATGCGCTGTAAACCTTGGCGTGACCTGGATCTGGTGTTCTGGTCACTACACCCCCATGAACTGGTAGTAGTCCTTCACAGCTGATCGCACCGGCCCCTCCACTGGTGTCTACTTTCTCCCAACCTCTCCCAAAATGCCCAGATACAGCATGTACAGTGTACTGGAGCAGCTCATCTTCTCTGAGCTCTGCCCATTTGAATTTTTTACCTGCCACAGCAATATTTTTTGCTGGATTTTTACTGATGTTTTCACACAGTGTTTTATCAAAGCGCATCTTGAAGAGTTCTGATGAATATGGAATGTCCACACATTGTGACAGGTGGCTGCACACCTGGCTGTCTTTTAGGGAGAGGATGTGGCATGGGGTGTGGCAAGCTATCAGGCTCCTCTTGGCTCTTCCAGCTCCAGGAAGTGCATCTGAATGAGGGCTGCTTCTGTGTGCCTGCAGCAGACTCCTTCTTCTCCCTGTCCTCAGTGAAGTGAAGTGGGGTGTTGCAGGGGAGCAGAAGACCCCCTCTCCTCCTCAATAACACTGCAGACAGAATAAGACATAAATATGAAACTCAACAGTACTGATTATATACATACACTAATGCATAACTAGATCTAAACCTAAAACTATCAGTAAAACTAAATCTCAAGAGGTTTGGACCTGCTCTGACTGTGATTTATATATAAACAAGTGCAGTTGAATTGAAAATATAAATGACTGACAAGTTTGTCAGTGGCATTATAAATACTTTCAACACAACACACATGAAGTTACACGTATTATTGGACGCATTACGCACAACAACAATAAAACAATGATGCGCACAATGATTGGCACTACTTTTCTCCAACTCAAACTCAAAACATGTCATGAAATATATACTTACATGTCATAGAAGTGATCTATTCCTTGGGTGAAGTGGACTTATTCATAACTGTCGGCATTATCTGGGTCAGACGAGGAGTAAAAACCCGTCTTCATCATCCGACGCAGTTACCAGATTTGGCCGAGAGGTGGTGCCATTTAAGCCGGGTTTTCGCGGATCCATAATTATCCGTGATGGTGTGGGGAGTTAGTGCAACGTGTGTGGTGAGTGTCTGGAGTATGTGTGATGTTTGTTTTTGTAAAAGAGTGAGATATAGAATAAAAAGCTGCAGAAGTCTGCCGCGTAGTAAGTACTGCGAGCAAAGAGAAAGTTTCCCGCGGGAAATTCGTTAATTTCCGGTTCCACGACCAATCATATAATAGTTTATGCTCACAACTTGTAGACGTATATTCCTACGTAGTAAGTGCTGTGAGTGCATATCAGAGCTGTAGAACACCTTGAGAAGCCGTGGTCCGTTTGTTATAATGATTTTACTGTGAGCGGTATTGCTAGACATTTGCAAACTCCTCAGAGGAACAAAACAGCGGAACTGAGACATGTAGAAAGCGTGACATCAAAGTATAACTTCTCCACTTTCATATGCAAAAAAAAAAATATTGCTCTATCTTATTTCGTTGCAAATCTACAGGCATCTAAAAATAGGTATGCAAATGGGATCGCGGGCGCTCCATCCGTCTTTAAAGGGTTATGTAAAGCAGACAAAAATAACAGAAAACAATTCATGATTGCAGTTACAAAGTTAAAAATAAATATAATTCAAGTGAATGGAGAATGAGCGCCTGTTGTCCTGTGTCACTGATTTCTCTGTTATTTTTCTAATATTTCCAGAGTACTCCTATCCAGGATTTATCTATATATCTGCCAGAGGAGACCTAGCCGGGACCCGCTACATTTGGAATAAAGAATAAGAGACTTTTGTGTGAAACTATGTCAAGCCAGTGAGCTGGCCCTAAAACACGCCGAAAGTGTCAACAGCAGGAAATTAAACACAAGAAAAGACCAAAGGAAACAGACACTTTTAATTGCAAATCATGCTGCACAAGACATGCAAAAAAAACAGTGCCCGCCTTATTCTCTCTCTCAGATAGATAGATAGATAGATAGATAGATAGATAGATAGATAGATAGATAGATAGATAGATAGATAGATAGATAGATAGATAGATAGATAGATAGATAGATAGATAGATAGATAGATAGATAGATAGATAGATAGATATTATTTTGAGTACATTTAAGCCAAACGCTGATGAGTTACAGAAGGTCAAACAAACTTTTTGACCGTGCTGTGTGTGCTGTGTTGGAGGTGCAGGAAATTGTGGTCGTACCTCTTAACATTTTGTTTAAATAAAAAAAATGTATAACTATTTGTTTATTAGTTAAGAAACAATGTTACGTTTAAAGTTATAGTTTTGCCTTTATTTATTTTTTTTTTTATTTCATAATAAAGTCATATCTGTCTTTATTTTGGACAATGTCTTGATTTATTGAAGGTAAAGCACATGTCAGAAACAGACTACTAAATTCCATCTGCGCCCCTACAATTTAAGTAAAAAGGTTTGACTGGGGGACTTACATAAAAAGTCAGTCGGATGATGCACATTCATGACCGTTTTGTTTGATGGATTTACTGTGGATTATTGCTTTGATTGATTGAGGATTTCAAAGGACTACAAACCCGCACATGTAAACAAAAAGGTTACAGCGCACACAAATGCCAAAGTTTTCAGCCTTCAGCGTTTCTGGAACTGAGGTATGAAAAGCACTTGCACTTGAACTTAACTTGAATGGCTATAAAAATCATTTTAAAAAATGTGCGCACAAAACAAACAAACAAAATCCGTTGGTGGGTTAAAAAAGGGTATTTGTGAAACTAAGAACTGTTTTATCTTTTAAAATTATTATTTACCCATGTTTATGATGTCTGAGGTGAAGTTTATGTAAATATGCAGTGAGTATTTAAAGGTTCAAAAATGTCAGATGAAAAGATGTTTTATGAAATCGAGCATGATGAGGCTCAAACTCAGAATGCAGCAGGTGAAAATGTTGAATCCTCCGTACAAAAACGAGAGGTTAAGCTTACTGCAAAGGGGTTAATGGCAAAACTCAAAATTTGACAAACCATCCCAAATAAAAAGACTATACAAGGGTAACAGAAAATTAAAACAAGGTCAAATGTTTGTTGGAAAGGTTTACAACGCACAAAGAAGCAAAAGTTTTATTGCCTGATGAAGAGAAAGACACGCATAAAACCTGGTTCAAAGCAAAAATGTCATGGGCTGTGGAATTCAACACTGTGGTAAATAAATAGTTGGATAAACTACAGGAGGAAAGTGATCATGCTAACAAAAATCGTGAAATTTAACTCAATAATAGCATTTCAAATAAAGGAACAAGGGTCAGCAGTCGCACTTCAAGCTACAAAGGTTGCCACCACAGTTCACACCAGCAAATCCAATGCCTCCAAGGCCGATCTTGTCACTCAAGCAAAGTCTTTAAACGCAAGCATGATATTGAGCAGTTGGAACAGAAATGTTACAAAAACGTAAGGAACAAATGGATCTCGATGCAAACATCGCAGCCTCCAATGCAAAGCTATCTGTGCTTAGGACTTTTGAGCAGATAGCATTGCAGTGGATGGAATAGAATCCTATGTCTTCTGCCCTCGTACTTAAACCCTAAAACAACTGTCTTTTAGTTAATGATCTGTAAGAATGGGAACTTATTAGTGCTGTTCATTGATTTGAGTAAAAGTTTTGACATTTGAGTATAAAGTATATTAATTTTACAATATATGGTGTAAAACCGTCTAAGTGCTGCCCTCTTCAGGTTGAACGGTGGTTACTGCAGTTCGTAGTTGTTTCCTTGTGTGACGTAAGCGGGCTCACCACCCACGCCCCTGGCACGACCCCACCACACTCTTCTCTCCATCTTTGCGCTTCTCACAGCTGTCAATCAATCTGCCTCTGTTGGGTTTCAGGTCCTGCCCCCGGCTCAGCCCCACCCTCGGTTTGTCCCCTCTGTCTCTGCTGAGCTCTGCCCACTTTGGTAAACACAATCAAATAACCAATGACCAAATGACAATGCTGACCTCTTGTGACTGAACAGGGAATAGAACATTACTTCACAACTGAAGGACAGAATACTATGTCAGCAGACAAGCAACTGCATCTCTTCATCCAGAAGTTAAGACAAAGTCAAGGACTACAATGCAAAGCAGCACAGATGTTTCCTCACAACCTGCTTTATCTCATCATGTACAGCAACACGTATCTTCAAGAACTATTTCAGCTGCTTCAGTACGTAGATGGTGGAAGTTTTGGTTTCACACAGAATTTACTTTAAAAACATCAAGAAATTACAGAACTGACAATACAGCAACAAAGGTCTCAACACTTGCCACCACATGAGATTCCAGTGTTTGAAGGGGATTCATGGCAATTGTGTTTGTTTACCAAAGCTTTTTGTATTTGTATTTTATTAAAAGGTATACAAGAGAGCGCCCAAGAGCATTTGTTCGAAGCTGAATGAATATGGCACCTGAAAGAGGTTATGATACAGCTAAAGCTATGCTTAAACAGCAGTTTGGAGAGGATTATTTTGTTTCTGCTGCATATATGGAAAAGGTGATTGGATGGCCTATGATCAGGTACGAAGATATCACAGAACAACTTCATTGAATACCAAGTTAAAATCATTTCAGATCCAATATTTGGGTCCATTCAAAATGTAGAGATGAGAACACTCGGTAAACCCAAAGATGTCTACAAATGGAAATCACAATCCCAGTCAAAGCCTAAGTTGAAAGGGGACAGTTTTGCTACCAGTGTCACTAACGTTAACAAAACCCTTGTTGGTGAAATCTAAAAGGCAAATACTGAACAGTCAATCAGCTTGTTAAATAAAAAATAACTTTGCCACACACATATTCACATTCACAACTCTGCCCAGATAGGCCTATTAAAGATAACGTTTGTCTGCAGTTTTAGGTCAGCGGGAAGAGAATTTTAAAGGAGAAGCAAGACTGTCAAAAAGATGTTTTAAACTTTGGAGCTATACAGTCTCCACTGACAGAGGCGTGTTTGTAGGAGAGAGCTCTGGCGTCTGACAGTGAGAGCAAAAGAAGTGGTGAAACAGCCTTCCATAGGTGGATAAGTTACTTGTGTTCTTGCCAGTCCGCAATCCTGATTTCAGCCAACGTTTCTTGGTGCAGGTGGATGCTTTGACAGTGGGCCTGGGAGCAGTCTTCGCCCAGGTTTATGTTTGTGGTCAGACACCGGTCTGACAAGACTACTTCTCCAGGCTGACAAGAATTTTTCAACCTCTGGGAGGAGTTTTTGACAGTTTCCTGCTGGAAAACACTGTCGGTAACCTGACTTCACACACACAGTCACCATTTACCTGTTTGTACATTAACCCTGTCTCCCGGCCATTCACAGTAATCATAAGTGCACAAGTGGCCACTGGTAACCTGCTTTCATCCCATAGTTTTATCAGTTAACAAACTTTAAGCAAGTATCCACTTTACATTTGCAGGGGCTGTGTATGAATCAACACACTAATACACTAAATAGTGATTACGCCATTTTGTAGTGGTGTCCGAATGTCTAGTGACTGAAATGTAGTGCACTCAAAGTTTCCCACAATGCATTAGTAAAAGTAGTGAGCATGGTGGTTGCTAGACAGTCAAAATAGACCATATGCTCTGCAAATTGTCAAAGGAGAGCAGTGCAACCGTGACATGTCAATAAACTGTATGTGACCGGTTAGAACTCTGCGATGTGTAGATTTTAATTGTTGAGCAGTCTTCAAGACTTTATCTTTAATCTGATCAACATGAAAATAACACAATCAACATGTGCCACAATTCTCCGGTCCAGCCCAAACTCTTCCCAACACGGGATTTTCAAAAGGGCTTAAGAGGAAACATACCTGATCAACATGAAAATAACACAATCGACATGTGCCACAATTCTCCGGTCCAGCCCAAACTACAAAGGAAATGAATATAATTAGCACCCACCGCATTTTCCCATCAATAAAACAAAACATCGACGTGACATAAGTGCTCATTATAGACTTTAAAACAACTACAATAGCACAACAGTGATAAATAAAGACAAAATAATAACAAGAGGACACTTAAAACAAAGGATTACAAAAGATGACTGATCTCTTCCCAACACGGGATTTTCAAAAGGGAAGAGGAAGTCGTGACAATGGGATTTATAACAATGCACTGAAGGTAACACACGAAGAAGAAACAATATGCAGAAGGAGTGGCTGGACCAAGACAGCACAGCATTTCAAAACACCAGGTATATACACAACACAATGATAAGTAGAACGACAATTTTGTGTAATTATAATAAAGTAATAAATGAACTGGTTACAGTACACAACAGGTTTGAATGAAATGAGTTAGAGGCACAAGTTTGACTTTTTGTGGAAACTTAATCCTCTGTTAATTGTTGTCAATAAACCATTACAATGTAAAATCACTGACGTTAGCTTATCTTAAATCAGACAGACATATGAGAGATTCCCTCTTGAGACAAAAGAGTAGCAATAATCCAGTCAAATTCAGTTATTGAACAAGAGTTGTTGAATAAAGCACATACGTGTATTTATATTAAAGCTTTTTATTAGATTAGCCATTTTAGGGACACATTAGTACAAGTAATGCTTATATTTTCGAAAATGTTATAAAGTGAGAATGTGTTTTAATTGTGGCCAATTTTAAATGTAATTACCTTGGGGGAGGGGCCCCACTGGCACTGAGCGGGATAGGTCCTGGAGGCCATGCCTCATCTTGGAACTATAGAAACTGAAGGCTACAGCATCATCGTGGAGACAAACCTGTCCTGGACTCTTCCTCTGCCTCAAACAATAGACACTACAGCAGTGTGTTAAGTACAATGTTGGGTTTGTGAGTTTTTGTGTGTGATTAGTTCCTAAACAAATTCAATGTTTTTTTGTTTTCAGGAGCAAGCAAACTCTGAATTTCCTGTGTGAAGGTGAACAATTGTCTGTTAGTGTCTGTCTTTACATGTGAGACAACTATACCTCAAGACCAAAGAATCTGGGATAGGCCCTGTAACCTGAACAAGATAAGTGTTGCTGTCTCTTAGCATTGATTTTACAAAAGGTGTCTTTTTGTCTTCTTCTTTTAGAGATGTAAGATGGAGGTAGCTCCTCAGGTTTTGAGTCTGCTCCTCCAAAGATTGAACATTAAGCATTAACCACTTTAAGAACATGCTCTCTTCAGTGAGACACTCAAAAGCATGGCAAGAACATTACGCAACACAAAAGAAAAGAAAAAGTCAATAACTGGATGCCTCATTTTAACACGTAAATAAAATTGAGTAAAACTGTGTAAAAAGATTCTTTGTTTATTTCTCATTCGTTCAAAAATATCCACTGTTTAATTATTAGCTTTGTAAAACACTATGAGGAGACTATGGTTATTTTCCATTACATAATGACTTTTTGGCTGAGCTTTCTCCAGGAATCAGCCCTGTCATCTTAAGATTAATGTTATCCACTCCAGCCTTTAAGTTATTTTGCTGCTTGAGTTTTAAATACAAAAAACAGAAGTTGCTTTTTTACTTTACATAGTCCTGTTAAAATGATTGAATGATCAAATGTGATAAGAGTAATATGTTTTCATTTGAAAACTTGTATTTAATATTACAAGATGTTGGTACATTTCTACACTGCCATCATCGAGTCCATCCTCACCTCGTCCATCGTATGACGCTGCAGCCGCTGCCAGGGACAGAGACAGACGCTCTGCAGAGAGGGTGATCGGCTGCAGCCCTCATCTGTGCAGGACCTGTAGGCCTCCAGAAGACTGGGGCAGGCAGCTGACCCCTCACACACCGGACACAGGCTCTAATGATTCACTATTCTACATTTTTAGATTGCTAAAAAAAGAGTAATACTACGTGTAGTGACACAGAGGCTTAAGTTAAATGTTGTTTTTAAGAGGAAATTTTCCTGCTATTGCAGAATAAATGTCCTGGCTACAGGTGGAGAGGTGAAGCATGGCCAAGTGATACCACAAGGTGGCAGCATTAACACCTGATATAGCAGACAAGTCCCACATTTGGGCCTACTGCTGGATATGTGCACGCTCATGATTTTAAAACGTTAGACTTTCTTTAATTTCTTTTATTAGACTTTTGCCAAATAATAACACACACGACAGGACAATAAAACATAGTCATTTCAGCACTTTACACCATGATCATATTATTATTAGGCTCTAATCTAATTCAAATCTTAAATGCATGACATAAATACAACTATACACGTGCTGACGTAACCACGTACAGGTGCTGGTTGCTAAGTGCATCTCCTCGAGCGTAAAAGAGTCATTGCAAAACTTGAAGAAAAGGTTAAAGCAAAGGCATCTGGACTTAGTTTTCAAGGGGTTTAAGGGGGACTTTATTATTTCTGAGATCAACTGGTAGGAGAGCTGAGCTTTATCTCTGGAGGGAGGGGTTTGAGCTTAAACTTAACCTAATGGGACCAGGCTGTTCTGGTCTCATAGTCTGTAACTATGAAGCATGACTCGAGAGTCGTTAGTGTCACTTTTCCACTCAGCTGTTGTTGTTGTTGTTGTTGTTGTTCTACAGTGAAACTGTTTTGGTTTAGCTTTTAACACAGTTTTGTAAAAAGTGGGCAATAACTCTTGTTTTGATGCTTCTGATGTAAAAGGATATCAGCAGAAGTTAGATTAGGTAAATATAATTACATTTCTTGCTCAGCATCGTCTCAGTTGCCATTATTAATTTCCCTCTTTTAGAAACACATTTATGAAACTAATGCACACAATAACTTCTCACCTCCTGCTCTGTAATGCACTGCTTCACAAACATTGGGTCGGGACACAAAAGTGGTTCTTTATTTGTGTCACCAAAAAATAAAATAAAAAGCCCTTAGTAATTAAAAAAATGTAATAACATTTTTGTAGAAGTCATCGTTCTATCTGGAATTTTGAACAGGTTTTATGTAGATTTATAAATAATAGTCAAAACATATATGATGCAAAGAATAATTGAAAGGACACTAAAAATAATAATAAAACAAACTCCAGTGTCTATAGCTCTGGTGTATGAATGTGTGAGTGTGTTCGGTGGGGGTCAGAAAGAACTCAGACGTCTTTGTCAGTCCACCCCAAGGCAGCTGTGGTACAGAAGTAGCTTACCACCACCAGTGTGTGACTGTGGAGTGAATGGATAATGTGTGTGCTTTGAGTCTCTTGGGAAGGGAAAAAAGTGTGATATAAATTAAATGTATTTAACACAAAATTCAAAAAGACTAAAACAAATCAAAGGGAATCTTTTAAAATATGGCTCCCTAAAAAACACACTGCTCTAATGAGTTTTCTTCCTCACATTCAGGACTGTTTATCCTCAGAACAATAAGAGGACAAGAGGAAAAGTGAAGGCTACTTGAGTCTAAGGAAAGATTAAGGTCATAGAGTCTTATATTTTCTTATATTCAGCAGGGCAGTCTTCCTGTTTTTCCTCAGGTTTCTTCTCTTTGGCTGGTGGCATGCTCCATTTCAGCTTCAAATCTGTCCCAATGTTGTGTTTCTCAAGCCGTTGTTTAAGCTAAAGGAAGAAAGTCAGATCCATTGATGGTTTAAGGGGTATAAGGCCCCTTTAACAGTCATTGGTCAGATTAGACAGAGTTCAGTTTACAAAGTACTGGCCGAAGACTCACCTGTTCTAAAATCTGCTCCATGATGGCAGGATCACTGAGGTCAGCATCACTCTGGAGTTGCATCTTGATCTTTGAGGTTTTCTTTTCCACTGGACAGAAAATATATGAAGAAATATAATTTGGTTAAAAACTGCAGTCCACACATATGTCCTGGACAGATTTATGAATGGTCTCACTTTAAAGGGACATGACAGGTGCATTTTCTGAACGAGGGTCTCTACCAAAGTGGATATTTTTGTTGCAGGTGATTCAACTGCAGGTGAAAAGTGTTTTTCAAAGCCTTGCGGCGGCGCAGTCCTGGTGGTGATCAAGATGGTGGTATATTTATATCTTGTGCTCGATGCAGCTACCTCCTGCCCGTCTGGGGCTCTGCCAGCACCGCAAGGGGTGGAGGTTAAAAAAGCGAGGCTTGGCACAGACGGGAACAACAGCAGCAGTGTGTTCTTTAAAGCTCATTGCAGGTCAATTTAGGAGCAGGACCACAATGCAGACATTATTAAGTTTAATTAAGACATGAAGTTATTGCCACGCACATTTTTAATGCTCTGGTATGATAAAAAAGAAAAAAAAATATATTTTTTCAAATTGCCATTTGCTAAATTATTATTATTTAGGTATAATTATTGGTTTAATTTATTTTAAATAAATAAGAAATCCCAGCATCTATGGCCCTGAGGCGGGGTACACCCTGGACAGTGGCCAGTTAGTCACAGGTCTAACATTTAGAGACAGACAACTATTCACTCACTAAAGGACACTTTAGAGTTGCCAAATAACCTCTACATGTACGTCTTTGGACGGTGGGTGGAAGCCGGAGTACCCGGAGAGAACCCACAGTAACACTTTGAGGACACGCAGACTTCTCACAGAAAGACTAGAGGCGACCAGAGGAGGTTTGAGTGTGCTGGGTTTTGAACTCACGACTCTGTCTTTAGTCTACTACCAAATTAAAAGAGTCTAAAACCCAGCACTTTGTAGAAAATACTTTACATTTACATTTAGCAGAAGCTTTTATCCAAGACGACTTACATGTTTTCACTGGCTTTCATTTTTTTACAGTGCATCTCTAAACCCAGCCCTGCGACTAACTGGCCACTGTCCAGGGTGTACCCTGCCTCAGGCCCAAAGCTGCTGGGATAGGCTCCAGTCACCCGCAACCCCTAACGGGACAAAGCGGTAGAAAATGAATGAATGAATGAATGAATCTCTAAACCCTTTTTTACCTATTGTTTTGATAAAATAGTTCTTTGGGACTTAAGTTGTTACCTCTGTGGCAGACGAATGGCCTCGTAAAAGTGCAGGGCAGATCCATCCAAAGATGATCTGAATTCTCGCCGACACAATACTCATTAAACCCTCCGTTATTAGGATTCCCATCTATCCAGTTTTTGAAGCTGCTGTTGCTGTTGTCAGACCACCTCCACGCCTCACGGTACAGGCCGATCCATGCATCTGCTGGGCTTCCCAAAGCAGCAACAGCTTGGTTTTCAGCTGAATTCTCGATCATGGCCAGGTCGTGATAGTGTTGTCTGCAGTAGGCCAAAGAGTCAGGCCAGGTCATTGTAGTGTTCCCAAGAAAAAACTGCTTTAGACCTGATTGAACTGAAAATAGAAACAACCTTAGATTCACAATGTAACATTCCATTACAGTTAATATACAGACATGTTTTAAATCACAAGAACTCTTTTTAGGAAATTGTTCACAGGAGCCGTCTGCAGCAGAGTATTAACCTGCATTTGGTCTAAAGTCTGAACTGTCTCTAAACTCTCTTTCACAAATGAACCTTGGTTCAGTTTGGTCTGGACCGAGACCAGAGAGCAGCTGTTTGGTCTGAACCAGGTCCTGGAGCTTTCACCTGAACATTTGGTTTTGGAAAGCGCCCTAAAGGTACAATGGAAAATCAAGTCTTCAGCTTGTTAACAAAAGGTTTGTTGAGTGACTTTGTCAGAGCCACCAAAATGTAAAGCTCTTTTGTTCCATTGCACTGTAGGTCAAATGTAGGCCTACAATGTTCATTTAACAGAGTGCTGTTACTGTGAATCAATAAAGTCTCACCTCTGTAACAAACAGGATAGTGTTGTGCTTGACAGTTGTCGTCGCCCCATTGGCTTTGACGAAACAAGATACAACCTTCTATTGCAGAGTTATCATTGGGTTCACCTCCAATCCAGGTCTGATATTGACTGGTGCTGATTGCCATTGTCCCAGTGGCAGACCATTTCCATGAGTTAGAGTCTGTGGTCATCACTTTCCAGGACGCAGGGTCATCAAACAGTCCGATCCACGCGACTGAATCCCATGGTACAATCATCCTGTTCAGGTCGTCTGCACTTTCGACTGTGGCCAGGTCGGTGTATTTATCTCGGCAGTACTTTTGAGCATCTGCCCAGTTCATGTTTATGTTGATGAAGTAGTACTCATCAATTCGACAAAGTACAAGTGGGATGAGGATAATCATTTGGAAGACTGTAAAAGGATGTAGAGTCACCTTTACATTAGTTTTATGTTAGTAGACTAGTGTTTACTTTAACTACAGAGAATCTTACCACAGAGCAGGTCGAATGAAAGCACTTTAATATCCATGTTTGAGAGAGCCTTTAAATAAGACAATATATCACAATCTTCACATCATAAACAAAAAAAAAAAACACATCTTTGGTTAAAGATCACTGTTAAATGTTTGAATCCTTCCAAATGTGTGAAAAATAAACTTACCTACAGCAGCAGTGACCAGGGTTAAGTCTCCTTGCAATTTAGTGCATTGCAAATGTACTTCCCTATCAGCATTCAAATATGCCTCTGCTGCCCGGGTGTTAAAGCCATTATTTACACAGTGTTTGCATATGTATTGAGAAGCTGATCCAATCAGCAAAACCTCCATCCAAATCACCAGTGTTAAATCTCTGTGGGGTCAAAGGAGGGAGGTACAAGCCCAAAACAACTCTTTAAGCTTTTGAGCTACACTGTCCTCACAGCACTTCTAGTCCTCATCAGTAACACTCAGTGAAGCTTGTGTAAGGCTGCCTGAACTGAAAGAACAAAGTAGCCCCGACAGTTCCTGCTGGAAAACACCAGCGCTAACCTGACTACACATTCACACACAGTTAAGGTTAAGTTTAAGGTAAATGTATTTGTACCAGTGAGTCAGTTCCATTCATACAACTTCCAAACATCAAAGGACAGAGCAAAGTAACATTAGTGTGCTGATAGGAATATTGTTTACATTTACATTTAGTCATTTAGCAGACGCTTTTATCCAAAGCGACTTACAAGTGAGGATAACAATGGAAGCAATTTTAACAACACAATTTACAAAAAGCATGAGTGCACAAAAAACTAGTCAGTTTAAACCCAGCGCAGTATACAATGCTAAGAATAAGAGAATTTTATTTATTTTTTATTTTTTTTAAAGAAAGGAATCGATAGTGTAGTGTACTGAATGTAATAAGAAATATTAATTTATTAATTTGGGTAAATTATCAATTAATATCTTTTCTTATCAAAAGTATTTCCTCGCACGGAGGTACCAAAATATACTGTAGCGTACAATGGTATGTTTGTATAAACATATAGAAGATTAAGTTTAATAATTTTAATAATTAATTTTGATATTAATATTAATTCATTAAAATTAATTTCTGATTAAAGGGGCACCACCCTGGTTTTAACAGGTCCAGAGAAACTGTTTAATCTAGTCTCGTTAATCTAAAAGGAAGAGAATTCTTTTGAACATTCCTTAATATAAACAGAGAAACATTAATGTCTTTTATGGGATTTTATTAAAAATTACACAGATCTATAATGATAACTAACATTGGAACAGGGAAAGGATAAACACAAAAAGGGATAAACACAGGAATAAAATACAGGGATAAATATCTGCTTTCAGAGGGTTTGTGAACCAAAGGAATGTTTAGGCCTGTTAATCTAAATGATGGAACTAAAACAAAGTGGCTTTTAACGGAGAAGGGAATGTAGATTTTGGGCAGAGGGCAGTTAACGACACCAAGGCCTTTGTGTCACGTGCGGACTTACTCTGTAGTCAGCGGGGCTGACTCGGTTAGGTGGGTCGCTATCAGCGGTCCGCGGCGTCCTGAATGTTCTCCAGAAAGTTCGCCGCGCTTACTGATGAAGCGTTCCCACACCAAGGATGCCGTCGCGTGCACATCTCGTCCCAGAGGGTTTGCAGCCGGGGTAGAGAGGCGTCCGGTTGTTGTCCAAAGCACCTGGGCCTCCGTGTACCGTTAAAAGTTTGAGGTTGTGCAAGTCATTGCGATGTCCATGAAAGAGTTCTTAGCTGGTGCTGGTTAAAACTTGCTTCTGCGCGCGCTCCTTTGGAGGAAGAGCAGGTGCTTTAGCAGGCACGGTCTTTGAAACAAAGAAGTTTACTCGTGCTTACACGAGGCTCGAAGCTTTGGCCATGGTGGCATTAACGGTCCTGATGGACCGGCCCTTGTGGGGTCAGCGAAGGCGGAGAGGCAAGAGCCAAGAGAGCGATTTTTGGCTAGCAGCCGGCTTTTATCACCTTTGAGTCGGGGGCGCTCTTCCGGCGGAAGAGGAAGTTGTTTGGAAACATTTAAACTAAAGTTTAACTAAAGTTTTTAAAACATTCCTTTTGTTTCACCATATTCTCATAACACACACCAAACATTTATACTTGTAGGGTTATACAAAGAAAAGTAGAGTATCATGAATATGTAGAATATTGTTGAAAAATTAATTACATTTCATTTAAAACAAAACGGAAACCATAAAGGGAGTTATTTGGTCACAACTCTGTGTCCTGGAAGAGAACAGTATAAACAACACAATATCAAAAATACATTTTCCTTTAATGTAATAATTACAAAATTGTCTTTTGATGATTGGATAGAGTCATGGGGGGGTGGTGTTTTGACCATTGTAGAAGTCTGTTTTCAAAGACACACTGGCCGTCCTTTTAGTCTGAAAGAAAACAGTGTTAACCCAGTCCTCCTTCAGACTTTGGATACAAGCTTGTCTCTGAAGGCCTCTGGCAATGATAGAAAAGACAGGACAGTTAATCCGTGGGGATTCCGAGGGTTATTCTGCTACAATAGAAAGGAAGTAGAACTGAGTGTTTGTCAATCAGGAGTTAACGGAAGAGATGTGTTTTCAGGCGTTTTTTAAAGATGGCTACAGAATCTGCTGATCTTGTAGCAGCAGGTAGATCATTCCACCAATGTGGAACAGAGCCAGAGAAGGTACGTGAGAGTGATCTTTTACCTTTTTGGGACGGTACCACCAGACGTTGTTCATTTGCAGAGCGCAGGGATCTGGTAGGAACGTAGGTCTGTATTAGTGAGTGAAGATATGAGGGTGCAGAACCAGTGGTGGTCTTGTAGGCCAAGAGCATAGCTTTGAACTTGATGGACGTCAACCGGGAGCCAGTGTAACCTAATGAATAGAGGAGTTACGTGCGCTCTCTTTGGTTCATTAAAGACCACTCTTGCCGCTGCATTCTGGATCAGCTGCAGAGGTTTGGTTGTGCAGGCAGGAGTCCAGTCAGTAGAGCATTGCAATAATCCAGTTTGGACAAGACAAGAGCCTGGACTAGAATTTGCGAGAGTGCTCTGATAGGAAAGGTCTAATTTTCCTAATGTTGTAGAGGATGAATCTACAGGACCGGGTGGTGCTGGCGACATGACTTGTGAAGTTTAACTGATCATCAATTACCACTCCCAGATTTCTGGCAGTGCTGGACGGTGTAATGGTTGATGGGCCTAGTTGAATGGAGAGGTTGTGGTGGGTTTTTGGATTGGCCGGAATCACAAGCAGTTCTGTTTTTGCAAGGTTCAGCTGCAGGTGATGGTCCTTCATCCAAAGTGAGATGTCACTCAGACATGCCGAGACGCGAGCAGAGACCGTCGGATCGTCAGGTTGAAATGACAGGTGGAGTTGAGTGTCATCTGCATAGCAGTGATAGGAAAAACCATGCTTCTGGATGACAGAGCCAAGGGATGTCATGTATATGGAAAAGAGTAGCGGTCCAAGCACTGATCCCTGTGGCACCCCTGTATTGAGATGTTGGGACTCAGAAATACTCTGAATGACCTACCCGAGAGGTAAGACTTGAACCATTGCAACGCCATTCCAGAGACACCCATTGCCCTGAGAGAAAACAGGAGGATGTGATGATTAACAGTGTCAAAAGCAGCAGACAGATCCAGTAAGATGAGTACAGATGACTTGGATGTTGCCTTTGCCAGTCTCAGAGCTTCGATGACTGAGAGCAGGGCAGTTTCGGTGGAATGTCCGCTCTTGAACCCAGACTGGTTCTGGTCCAGGAGGTTGTTCCGTGTGAGAAAGGATGAGAGCTGAGTAAACACAACTCGCTCCAGAGCTTTGGCAATGAAGGGAAGGAGGGAAACCGGTCTGTAGTTTTCTAGCAGTGTAGGGTAAAGAGTGGGTTTCTTCAATAGTGGTGTGATGCGGGCCTCTTTGAAAGCTGTGGGAAATGACCCAGGGGAGAGAGATGAGTTGATGATGTAGGTGAGAGCAGGCACGACAGATAAAGAGATGGCCTGAAGGAGATGTGTGGGGATGGGATCCAGCGGGCAGGTAGTAGGGTGGTTAGAACTAATGACCTTGGAAACATCTGCTTCAGTTAGAGGAGAGAAGGAAGTGAGCAAACACATATCAGGGGTCTGAATGAGCTCGACAGGTGGTGGCGCAGAGAACTGACTGCTGATGATGGTCGTTTTCTTTATAAAGAAAGACGCGAAATCATCAGCTGTTGGTGGGGGAGCAGGCGGACAAAGGTGGGCAGAAAAGGTTTTAAAGAGAGTGCGCGAGTCAGGTGAGTTGATTAACCTAGAATGGTAGTAGACAGTTTTTGCAGAGGTGACATCAGCGGAGAAAGTAGAGAGGAGAGACTGGTAGATACAGAGGTTAGTAGGATCTTTTGACTTGCGCAATTTTCTCAGCTGACCGGAGGCTGGCGTGCTCGCAGAAACGTCGGATAACCAGGGGCAGACGAGGATGTACGGGCTGGTCTAGATGTAAGAGGGCATAAGTTGTCCAAGCAGGATGTAAGCGTGGAGCACATAGTGACGGTGGGGTTGTTTGTGTTCATAAGAGAGAAGTGGGGTGCAGATGAGACAGCAGAGGAAAAACGGAGGGACTGAGTGTACGCAGGTTGCGTCGGAAAGTGACCAGCGGTAAAACAATTGCAGTGTCTGGAGAAGTTAGGTCAAGGTCGAGAGTAATGCAGAAATGATCGGAAGTGTGCAGTGGCGTGACCTGAGTGTGCAGAGTGGAGCAGTATCTTATGTAGATAAGCTCTAGTTGGTTACCAGACTTGTGGGTTGCCGATGTGGAAACCTGCTTGAGGTCAAATGATGCAGTCAGGTTAATGAAGTTAGCAGCCTGTGGCTTTTCAAGGTGGATGTTGAAGTCTCCTAATACCACCAGAGGAGTACCATCCTCAGGGAAGGATGAAAGAAGTGCATCCAACTCCTCCAAGAAATGTCCAAGCTGACCTGGGGCCGATAGATAACTACAAAATTACTTTTAACAGGGTGGGTGATGGTAACAGCATGGAACTCGAAGGAGCTGTTGTCACACAAGGGTGATAGCTGTTTGAACTTCCAGTCGGTAGGAATAAGTAGTCCGGTCCCTCCGCCCCTTCCAGTGAGGCGAGGACTGTGGGAGAAAGTGTGATTATGGGAGAGGGCAGCGGGAGTGGCAGAGTCCTCTGGTTTGATCCATGTTTCTGTTTATAGAGGGTACATCACCAGGTGGCAGCCAGAGGCTAAACAGAACTTAAATTAATAGAAGAAGTGTACAGCACGTGAAAGGAAGTTGTTATTGAAAACTGCTGCAACAAGGTTCATTAAAAGAATAATGTGCTAAAACCCACGTCTACTTTTATGCTTTATTGAAAACATAACATGGTACCAGGAGTGGCCTTGTGAAAAAGATGTCATTGAAAGTGAGAAGCCATCTGACGCCAACTGGACTGGAAATAAGGACCGTGAGTGGCAAACCTTTTAACAGCGTGCCATACTTGTAAGCTATCGGTCTGGATGGCAGCTGGATGCACGGAAGATTTTACTGCTTATTTCTGTAGCTGGTCCACAAGCAGTGGAAGTTTATAATACATTTGTTTTTCTCAACGCAGATGAGCGAGATATGTTTTACGTGGTTGTGAGGAAATTTGATTGGTACTTTTTTGCTCACGTAGGCTTTACAGCAGCCTGCGGAGAGTTTTGATGAATATTTATATAGCGTTTCTTTACCTAGTAGGCACGTAAAGCGCTTTACCAGTGTTACAGCTGACACCACTGGAGGCAAGGTGGGTTAAGTGTCTTGCCCAAGGACACAACGACAGTATGAACTGTGGGGAGAGCGGGATGTTATGATGATGTTTTGGGGTGTATCGAGCGGGGATCAAAGGACGGCCGCTCTACCACTGAGCTACTAACGAATCTGAAGCTGAAAGCTAAAACATGCAACTTTGGGGTACTGCAGGAGTCAATGGTAAGAGACCAGATAGTGTTTGGAATAAAGAATAAGAGACTTTTGTGTGAAACTATGTCAAGCCAGTGAGCTGGCCCTATAACATGCCAAAAGTGTCAGCAGCAGGAAATTAAACACAAGAAAGGACCAAAGGAAACAGACACTTTCAATTGCAAATCGTGCTGCACAAGACATGCAAAAAACGAGTGCCTGCCTTATTCTCTTTCTCTCTCTCAGATAGATAGATAGATAGATAGATAGATAGATAGATAGATAGATTTATAGATAGATAGATAGATAGATAGATAGATAGATAGATAGATAGATAGATAGATAGATAGATAGATAGATAGATAGATAGATAGATAGATAGATAGATAGATAGATAGATAGATAGATAGATAGATAGATAGATAGATAGATACTATTTGAAATTGTGGTCGTACCTCTTAACATTTTGTTTGAATAAAAAAGATATATAACTATTTGTTTATTAGTTAAGAAACAAGGTTACGTTTAAAGTTATAGTTTTGCCTTTATTTTATTTTTTATTTCATGATAAAGTCATATCTGTCTTTATTATGGACAATGACTTGATTTATTCAAGGTAAAGCACATGTCAGAAACAAACTACTAAATTCCATCTGCGCCCCTACAGTTTAAGTAAAAATGTTTGACTGGGGGTAGGGTTGTGCCGATGGCCGATATCATCGTCCATCGGCGATGGCTGACCAACATCATGCCCCGCCCCCGCCCCGCTGCGAGTATGTGAGCGGAGCGGCGGCAATTTCCCCTCCGCTCTATGCATTCAAGAATCACTCCGCTCCAGCTCCAGCTCCGTCGGGTTTGCCATCTCCCGCTCCCGCTTCACTCCCTATGCATTCAAGAATCACTCCGCTCCAGCTCCAGCTCTGGGTTTACCATCTCCCGCTCCACTCCTCGTTCACTGATATCAGAAACACCGCTCCATCTTCGCTCCAGTCTAGTGATCCATCTGTATTAAGCTGGTTGTTTACTGTGGTGTGTGAGTTCTGAACACTGCACTATGCTTATTTAAATCTTTTAGTCTCTACACATATTAGGCTACATATTTCTCATGTCTGTAAGGCAAACCTGCTGAGTTTCAGTTTATTTGAGACGCGCTCCAGTTCATGAGCAATTAAAGCGATCGCGTCCACGACCTCATAGTCTACTTATTTGCTTCTTATTTATTAAATAAATGCAATTGGCCGAAGAACCCTTTATTAAAATTAAGAGACAATTTGTACAAAAAGAAAGGCTTTTACAAAACAAAACTTAATATTAAACTAAATATAACCACCAAAATCATTTCTGACCCACTCGCATCTTTGCACTTATAGTCTATCATAATCAGATGAAATTTATTTTAAATGAAAATATTTAAACATAAATATGAAAGAAAAAAAACATTGTTTAATGGCTACAACAAGTATAGTAAGCTAGAGATTTATGTCATGTCTGAGCTGGATTTGAACAACATAATTTTACAGGTGGGTTCATGAGCGCGCGCCTGCGGATTATTGAGCTGAGTCACACCGGCTCCGCTTTGCTCATTAGTCATTACAGGCTCGTTCTCCTCAGAACGCCCACGTATTAAAAAATGGTCGGGTTTAAATCGGGCTCGGGCTTATTATTAAAGTTAAGGTGTAGGGCAGGGCCGGTCTCTCGGGTGGGCTCGGGTAGGGTCGGGCTTGATTTTTTTTTGAGCCAGACCTAAGCTCTAGTTCTGGCTAAAATGTAGTTATTATTTGCCGGCCGTTGGCACGAATTGTACTCGTGATGGAGCGGCAGTGGAGCGCTCTCAGAGCGAGTGAAAACCACAACACTCCGACTTTAAAAAAAATCTTTGCTCTTTCTTTTATTTTTATTTTTTATGGTAGTGGTCAGTCTGCGTCTTTTGTTTGTGTTTTTGAATTGAAACAACCGCTGCTATTGGACTATTGTGTATTGGCAATGGGTTTTCAAGATTCAAAGATTCAAAGTGTTTATTGTCATGTGTACAGACAGAAAGCATGTTTCCCTATACAATGAAATTCTTACTTTGCCGTCCACAGTAAAATGTCACACAATTAAGTAAAAATAAAAAATAAAAAAAATAAAAAAATAAGACAAATATACAAGTAATAATAATGGAAGTATACCAAAAAAAAAAATACAAATATACAAAAAGTGTAAAGTGTAGTAAGGTGAGGTAGTGCAGTTGTGATGGTGTAAAGTGACGTGTAAAGTAAAGTGACGGTGTAAAGTAAAGTGAGGTAGTGCAGTAGGTAAACAATTGTTCATGTAATGTTGTAATTGTGATTGTAGACTCCTATCTGCTGTTTAGGAGTCTTATGGCAGAGGGAAAGAATGAGTTCTTCATTCTGAAGTCCTGCATTTCACACTTCTGTACCTCCGTCCTGAGGGTAGAAGTGTGAACAGACCATGTTGGGGGTGGGAGGGTCTTTGAGGATGGAAGCAGCTCTTCTGTGGACCCTGCGATGGTAGATGCTCTGCAGAGAGGGCAGTGGAGTCCTGGTGATCTTCTGCGCAGTCTTCACCACTCTCTGCAGGCGTTTGCGGTCCATGACAGAAGTGCTGCCGTACCACACAGTGATGCAGCTGGTCAGGACACTCTCAATGGTGCAGCTGTAGAAGTTGCTGAGGATCTTGGGCGACATGCCAAACTTCCTCAGCCTCCTCAGAAAATACAGCCGCTGTTGAGCCTTCTTGACCAGCTGTGTGATGTGAGGTGTCCAAGTGAGGTCCTCATTGATGTGGACACCCAAGTATTTGAAGTTGCTCACCCTCTCCACTTCAAGCTCCCGGATGAACAGTGGCTGAGGCGTTCTCCTCTCCCTCCTCATGTCCACTATCATCTCCTTTGTCTTGTCCGTGTTGAGGGTGAGGTTGTTGTCTTCACACCATGACACCAGACTGGCCACCTCCCTCCTGTAAGCTGCCTCGTCACCGCCAGCGTCGTCCTATCACTGCGTCCTATCACTGCGGTGTCGTCAGCAAACTTCAGGATGATGTTGTCCTTGTGAGAGGCGACACAGTCGTAGGTGTACAGGGTGTAAAGGATGGGGCTGAGTACACAGCCCTGTGGAGTACCAATGTTTGTGATGGTGCTGGCTGAAGTCCTATTACCAATCCTGACAGACTGAGGCCTGCCAGTCAGGAAATCTAGGAGCCAGTCACAGAGGGTGGGGTGCAAACCAAGTGTGGACAGTTTGTGGGTGAGTTTGTGTGGGATGACCGTGTTGAAGGCGGAGCTGTAATCTATAAAAGTATCCGTATGTATGAGTCTTTGTTCTCCAGGTGTGACAGGGAGTAGTGGACAGCAGTAGCGATAGCATCCGAGGTAGATCTGTTGGGCTAGGCATACTGCAGGGGTCAATGGTGTCGGTATGCTGCTCTGAATGTGGGCCAGCACCACTCTCTCGAAACACTTCATAATGATTGGAGTGAGTGCCACTGGCCTGTAGTCATTCAGGCAGGTGGGTGGGTTCTTCTTGGGCAGGGGACGATGGTCGTGGTCTTGAAGCATGATGGTACAATGCGCTGGCTGAGAGGTTGAAGATTGAGGTGAAAACATCAACCAGCTCGTTGGCACATGCTCTGAGGGCCGCCCAGGAATGTTGTCTGGTCCTGCTGCGGGGTTGATCTTCCTCAGAGCTCTGTGTACCTGTGTTGTTGAGATGGTTGGTGGAGGGGAGGGGGTTGGGTGAACCAGGTGTGTGAGCTCCTCTCTGCAGTGTTGCTGGGAGCCTCAAAGCGGGCGTAGAAATTGTTGAGGTCATCCGGCAGGCTGTCTGTTGTGGCGATGTTGGTTGGTGGTGGTCCTGTAGTCTGTGATGTGCTGCAGGCCTTGCCACATCCGCCCTGAATCTGCAGTAGAGTAGAAGCTGTCCAGCTTCTCTCTGTACTGCCTCTTGGCCGCTGTGATGGCTTTTCTCAGTCCATACCTCGCAGCTTTGTACTCGTTCTCATTGCCTGATCTAAATGCAAGAGAGCGAGCACGCAGCATGTGACGTGCCTGACTGTTTATCCAGGGCTTCTGGTTAGGAAACTTCCTGATTTGTATGGTGGGCACGATGTTATCAACACAAGTGCTGATGTACCCAGACACATACTCAGCATAATCCTGTACGCTAATGAAAGAGTCCTCCACAGTGGCTGCAGCTTTAAACACATCCCAGTCTGTCAGTGCAAAACAATCCTGCAGGGTGATCTCGCTCTCCGGGGTCCAGAGTTTGATCTGTTTGGTGACAGGGTGTGCTTGTTTCAGTCTTTGTCTGTAAGCAGGGTACAGGAACAAAGAGATGTGGTCCGAGTGTCCGAAGTGGGGCGGGTGCAGCCCTGTATGCACCACGTATGTTGCTGTAGACGTGGTCAAGAGTGTTTTTATCACGGGTGGGAATGTCAACATGCTGGTGGTATTTGGGGAATACAGTCCGCAAACTACAGTGGTTGAAGTCACCAGCACTTTTATGAATAACGGTTGCTGTGTGTGTGTGTGTGTGTGTGTGTGTGTGTGTGTGTGTGTGTGTGTGTGTGTGTGTGTGTGTGTGTGTGTGTGTGTGTGTGTGTGTGTGTGTGTGTGTGTGTGTGTGTGTGTGTGTGTGTGTGTGGTAAATGTTTTATTGGTGTAGAGCTAACAATTTAATTATTGTCACTGTAAAATAAAGCTTGACTCGATGTACCGTGGCTGTCGTATGTTCAGTGGTGAAGCTATGCGTGCCTTAAAGGGGGGGTAAACAATCTGATTCTTCAGGTGAAATTCCTGAGGTGGCGTAGTTGGACTAAGTAACTTAGTATAGCCTATTTGACCAATTGTAGGCCTAGACAAGCTCGCGCGCACGAGCAACCCTCCTAACACACCCTCCATCCTGCCACACAAGAAACAGAAGTTGTTTTTTTACTTATACACAGTCCTGTTAAAATGATTGAAAGATCAAATATGATAAGAGTAATATGTTTTCATTTGGAAACTTGTATTTAATATTACAAGATGTTGGTACATATCAACACTGAAATCATCGAGTCCATCCTCACCTCGTCTATTGTATGACGCTGCAGCCGCTGCCAGGGACAGAGACAGATGCTCTGCAGAGAGGGTGATCGGCTGCAGCCCTCATCTGTGCAGGACCTGTAGGCCTCCAGGAGACTGGGGCAGGCAGCTGACCCCTCACACCGGACACAGGCTCTAATGATTCACTATTCTACATTTTTAGATTGTTAAAAAATGAGAAATACTACACTATGTGTAGTGACATGAGGCTCAAGTTAAATGTTGTTTTTAAGAGGGAAGTTTCCTGTTATTGCAGCATAAATGTCCTGGCTACAGGTGGAGAGGTGAAGCATGGCCAAGTGAAACCACAAGGTGGCAGCATTAACACCCGACATAGCAAACAAGTCCCACATTTGGGCCTACTGCTGGATATGTGCACTCTCATGATTTTAAAACATTAGACTTTCTTTCATTTCTTTTATTAGACTTTTGCCAAATAATAACACACACGACAGGACAATAAAACATAGTCCTTTCAACACTTTACACCATGATCATATTATTATTATTATTATTAGGCTCTAATCTAATTCAAATCTTAAATGCATGACATAAATACACCGACTATACACAGCGGTGCACGTGCTGACGTAACCACGTACAGGTGCTGGTTGCTAAGTGTTTCTCCTTGAGCGTAAAAGCATCATTGCAAAACTTAAAGAAAAAGTTAAAGCAAAGGCATCTGGACTTAGTTTTCAAGGGGTTTAAGGGGGGATTTATTATTTCTGAGATCAACTGGTAGGAGAGCTGAGCTTTATCTCTGGAGGGAGGGGTTTGAGCTTAAACTAAACCTAATGGGACCAGGCTGTTCTGGTCTCATAGTCTGTAACTATGAAGCATGACTCGAGAGTCGTTAGTGTCACTGTTCCACTCAGCTGTTGCTATTGTTGTTCTACAGTGAAACTGTTTTGGTTTAGGTTTTAACACAGTGTTGTAAAAAGTGGGCAATAACTCTTGTTTTGATGCTTCTGATGTAAAAGGATATCAGCAGAAGTTAGATTAGGTAAATATAATTACATTTCTTGCTCAGCATCGTCTCAGTGGCCATTATTAATTTCCCTCCTTTAGAAACACATTTATGAATTTAATGCACACAATAACTTCTCACCTCCTGCTCTGTAATGCACTGCTTCACAAACATATTGGTGTCACCAAAAAATAAATAAAAACCCTCAGTAATTTCAAAGATTTTGAAAAATATTTGTAGAAGTCATCGTGCACACGTTTATTGTAGATGAAGAACGGGTTCTATCTGGAATTTTGAACAGGTTTTATGTAGATTTATAAATAATAGTCAAAACATATATGATGCAAAGAATACTCGAAAGGACACTAAAAATAATCATAAAACAAACTCCAATGTCTATAGCTCTGGTGTATGAATGTGTGAGTGTGTTCGGTGGGGGTCAGAAAGAACGTAGACGTCTCCGTCAGTCCACTCCAAGGCAGCTGTGGTACAGAAGTAGCTTACCACCACCAGTGTGTGACTGTGGAGTGAATTAATCAAGATTCAAGATTCAAAGATTCAAAGTGTTTATTGTCATGTGTACAGACAGAAAGCATGTTTCCTGTACAATGAAATTCTTACTTTGTCGCCCACAGTAAAATGTCACACAAGTAAGTAAAAATAAAAAATAAGACAAATATACAAGTGATAATAATGCAGTACAAAAAATACAAATATACAAAAAAAAAATACAAGAGGGCAAAAGGAGTAAAGTAGTAAAGTGAGGTAGTGCAGTTGTGATGGTGTAAAGTGACATGTAAAGTAAAGTGACGGTGTAAAGTAAAGTGAGGTAGTGCAGTAGGTAAACAATTGTTCATGTAATGTTGTAATTAGGATTGTAGACTCTATCTGCTGTTTAGTCTTATGGCAGAGGGAAAGAATGAGTTCTTCATTCTGAAGTCTTGCATTTCACACTTCTGTACCTCCGCTGAGGGTAGAAGTGTGAACAGACCATGTTGGGGGTGGGAGGGTCTTTGAGGATGGAAGTTCTGTGGACTCTCATTGGTAGATGCTCTGCAGAGAGGGCAGTGGAGTCCTGGTGTAATAATGTGTGTGCTTTGACTCTCTTGGGAAGGGAAAAAAGTGTGATATAAATGGAATGTATTTAACACAAAAGTCAAAAAGACTAAAACAAATCAAAAGAAAATCTTTTTAAATATGGCTCCCTGAAAAACACACTGCTCTAATGAGTTTTCTTCCTCACATTCAGGACTGTTTATCCTCAGGACAATATGAGGACAAGAGGAAAAGTGAAGGCTACTTGAGTCTAAAGAAAGATTAAGGTCATAGAGTCTTATATTTTCTTATATTCAGCAGGGCAGACTTCCTGTTTATCCTCAGGTTTCTTCTCTTTGGCTCTCCATTTCAGCTTCAAATCTGTCCCAATGTAGTGTTTCTCAAGTCGTTGTTTAAGCTAAAGAAAGAAAGTGTGTCAGAGCCATTGATGGTTTAAGGTGTATAAGGACCCTTTAACAGTCATTGGTCAGATCAGACAGAGTTCAGTTTACAAAGAACTAGCCGTAGACTCACCTGTTCTAAAATCTGCTCCATGATGGCAGGATCACTAAGGTCAGCATCACTCTGGAGTTGCATCTTGATCTTTGAGGTTTTCTTTTTCACTGGACAGAAAATATATGAAGAAATATAATTTGGTTAAAAACTGCAGTCCACACACATGTCCTGGACAGATTTATGAATGGTCTCACTTTAAAGGGACATGACAGGTGCATTTTCTGAATGAGGGTCTCTACCAAATGGATATTTTTGTTGAAGGTGATTCCACTTTTTCTCATTTGCTTTGTCTCAATTGTTGCTTTGACAGGCCTGGTGGTGGTCAAGACGGTATATTTATATCTTGTGATGAGGTCAATTTAGGAGCAGGACCACAAACAAGTTTAATTAAGACATAAAGTTAATGTCACGCACATTTTTATGCTCTGTTATAATAAAAGAAAAAAGTTTTTAAATTGCCAATTGCTAAATTACTATTAATTAAGTATAGTTATTGGTTTAATTTATTTAAAATATATATATATTTTCCTGAAATATTACTAACAAATTAACAATTCATTTTCTACCGCTTTGTCCCGTTAGTCAGCGGGACTGAGCCTATCCCAGCAGCTTTGGACCTGAGGCGGGTACACCCTGGACAGTGGCCAGTTGACTAACAGGTCTAACATTTAGAGACAGACAACCATTCACTCACTAAAGGACACTTTAGAATTGCCAATTGGACAGTGGGTGGAAGGATCTATAGAAAACCCACAGTAACATATGGAAGACATGCAAACCAGTGGTAATTTTGACAAGAGATTTTAATTTAGTTTATCTTTATCTTTTTTAGTCTTTAAAATAATATTTAGTTTTAGTTTAATTTTAGTCATATTATTTGTTTTAGTTTTAGTTGACTAATATGTTACGCAATTTTGAAAAAAAATACAAATTCATGAGGTAGTAATTTTGACCGACATTAAACTATACCTTCTTAGAATTGAGATTTAAATGTGCAAACATATTTTATTTAACATAGTTTATTTAAACACAACTGAAATTTGTTTAAATCAATGAAAAACAATATGAGTAGTAAAAATAAATATTGCTGTCTATTGTAATATGTACAAAAAGACATCAATGTGTATCAAAGAGATGCAAAATACATATTCAAAGCTTATTTTAAATGTAAATTAAATAAATTTGCAATTATCAAAAAGCTCTTACTGCCCAATAAAGATAAATAATAATAAACGTACCATCCAAACCATCTTTGAACTTAAAGTGCATTGAACAGGAGGATATTCCTTATGCTACATAAACACTGGCATCATAAATATCAAATGCAAGGGCGCAACTACCCAGTGCTAGAGGGGTATGCTAGACGGGGTACCATCAATTTTGGCTTTTGGCGCTTGGCTATAAACATTTACATTTAGTAGACGCCTTTATCCAGCGACTTACATGTTACAGCTGGAACACCACTAGAGGCAAGGAGGGTTGTGTCTTGCCCAAGGACACAACAGTATGAAAAGTGGGAGAGTGGGAATCGAACCACCAACCTACCAGCTATAGGACGACCGCTCTACCAGTGAGCACAGTGGTAGAGTATTATAATTTAATAATAATAATTATTGGCGTTGTACTGGAGGAAAGTCCTGTGAATGGTTAAGAGTAAAATACTCTTTACACATAAATCCTGTCGCTTTATATCTGCACTGGCTCAGGTCCTGTCTAATCGAAAAAGTAGATTGAACATGCCCTCAATGAGCTTCCATCTCCACTAGACACCTGCGTGAGCTTTGAACGGGAAGATATGGCCCATTGTGTTTCACTCTTAGTGTATTTATCAAAGTCCTTCATGTTTTCACTGGCTTTCATTTTTTACAGTGCATCTCTAAACCCTTTTTTACCTATTGTTTGGATAAAATAGTTCTTTAGGACTTAAGTTATTACCTCCGTGGCAGACGAATGGCCTCTTATCTGAGCAGGCCAGATCCATCCAAAGATGATCTGAAGTAACGCCAACACAGTACTCATTAAACCCTCCATTATTAGGTTCCCCAGATTTCCAGTTTTTGAAGCTGCTGTTGCTGTTGTCAGACCACCTCCACATCTCACGGTACAGGCCGATCCATGCATCCAATGGTCTTCCCAAAGCAGCAACAGCTTGGTTTTCAACTGAGTTCTCGATCATGGCCAGGTCGTGATAGTGTTGTCTGCAGTAGGCCAAACAGTCAGTCCAGTTCAATGAAGTGTTCCCAAGAAAAACTGCTTTACACCTGATTGAACTGAAAATAGAAACAACCTTAGATTCTCAATGTAACTTTCCATTAGAGTTAATATACAGACATGTTTTAAATCACAAGAACTCTCTTTAGGAAATCGTTCACAGAAGCCGTCTGCAGCAGAGTATTAACCTGCATTTGGTCTAAAGTCTGAACTGTCTCTAAACTCTCTTTCACAAATGAACCTTGGTTCAGTTTGGTCTGGACCGAGACCAGAGAGCAGCTGTTTGGTCTGAACCAGGTCCTGGAGCTTTCACCTGAACATTTGGTTTTGGAAAGCGCCCTAAAGGTACAATGGAAAATCAAGTCTTCAGCTTGTTAACAAAAGGTTTGTTGAGTGACTTTGTCAGAGCCACCAAAATGTAAAGCTCTTTTGTTCCATGGCGCTGTAGGTCAAATTTAATTTGCCTACATTGTTCATTTAACAGAATCAATCTTACCTCTGTAACAAACAGGATAGCGGTTTCCTTGACAGTTGTCGTCGCCCCATTGGCTTTGATAAAACATGATACAACCTTCTATTGCAGAGTTATCATCGGGTTCACCTCCTTTCCAGTTCTGATATTGACCGGTGCTGATTGCCACTGTTCCTGTGGCAGACCATTTCCATGAGTTAGAGTTTGTGGTCATCACTTTCCAGGACGCAGGGTCATCAAACAGTCCGATCCACGCGGCTGGACCCACAGGTACAATCATCCTGTTCAGGTCGTCTGCACTTTTGACTGTGGCCAGGTCGGTGTATTTATCTCGGCAGTACTTTTGAGCATCTGTCCAGGTCATGTTAATGTTGATGAAGTAGTACTCATCGATTCGACAAAGTACAAGTGGGATGAGGATAATCATTTGGAAGACTGTAAAAGGATGTAGAGTCACCGTTACATTAGTTTTATGTTAGTAGACTAGTGTTTACTTAAACTACAGAGAATCTTACCACAGAGCAGGTCGAATGAAAGCACTTTAAAATCCATGTTTGAGAGAGCCTTTCAATAAGACAATATATTATAATCTTCACATCAAAACAAAAAAATACATCTTTGGTTAAAGATCACTGTTAAATGTTTGAATCCTTCCAAATGTGTGAAGAATAAACTCACCTACAGCAGCAGTGACCAGGGTTAAGTCTCTTTGCAATTTAGTGCATTGCAAATGTACTTCCCAATCTGCAGTCAAATATGCCTCTGCTGCCCGGGTGTTAAAGCCATTATTTACACAGTGTTTGCATATGTATTGAGAAGATGATCCAATCAGCAAAACCTAACCAAATCACCAGTGTTAAATCACTGTGGGGTCAAAGGAGGGAGGTACAAGCCCAAAACAACTCTTTAAGCCTTTGAGCTACACTGTCCTCACAGCACTTCTAGTCCTCATCGGTAACACTCAGTGAAGCTTGTGTAAGGCTGCCTCTACTGAACTGAAAGAACAAAGTAGCCCCGTCAGGCAGGGCTGGACTGGGACAAAAAAAAGGCCCTGGCATTTTTGCTCAGACCGGCCCACCACAATCGGTCAGACACAACCAACTAGTACACCATTCTTGCGGTCCCTGTAGATATGCATATCTACTGTTCCATTCCAAAAACCCCTACAAAGCTGAGAACTAAGTGCCATGGACCAGTGTACCAGTGCAAGTGGACCAGTGTACTCACTCTCTTGACAGACTCCTGGTGATCAAAGGTTCCTCCCTGTCTCTCTCCTCCACTGCTAACTCAACCTGGCTTGACTATACATAAGGACAGAGAGAGAGAGGATTACAATTATTTGGAAGAGTTATTAAAAGTACACTTAGTATGGATCCATTTTGGTTATATAATCCTGTATTCTTGAAGAGCAGGATTTCTAGATGGACAAAGTGCTCCATGTTATAAAAGATAGTTAACCCTTTAGAACCCAATATAATGTCGATGTAGAATACTGCTAATTCTAAAAATAATTAAAAAATAAAACCAACCTATACTACCAAATTACTCACACAAAACGTCCTAAAAATATATGATATTCATATTATTCACTCACCGTAAATATTGCATATTAATGATGTTGGAAATTCATTAGAAACGAGCAAATATCTACTTCGTTGAATATACAGCTAAACAAAAATATACAGCTTTCAAAATGCAAGGCGGGTTTTAATCCCCAAATAACATGCCTTACTCGTCGTGGGCGCTTTGACGCAGCCATTCTGAATAATAATTAAAATAATCAAATGGCATCATTTAAGTTTTTCTAGAGAAGGGCCGTACGGCCATTATGGGTATTAAAGAGTTAACATTAGAATAGTCAGCCAAAGTTGCAATTGAATAAGTTAACTCTGCTAACCTAGCTTATGCTGTGTTATTTGACTTTAGCTGTGAGTGGCTAGTGCAGTGGGTGACAATCTGACAGACTATATAATGGCAACAACGATTAAGTTGTCTTATTATAATATTCATTCATTTAGGTAAATCATCATCTTCGTCGTGGCCCAACCAGGCCCCCCCACACACACACACACACACACACACACACACACTTTCCTCCTGCACCCGCCCTGATTAACACTCCCTCCCTGTTAATCATGTAGCTAACATGCTTACCGTTTCAATTACACTCTCCATGTTTCTGCAAATGTCGTCAGGTACTGTAGGCTTGGATACTGAAGCTACAGCACTAAACATGTCTGTTATTTTTGAACATGTTGAGGCATCAACCTCTAGCATTTTTATTTTTTTGGCCTGCAACTTCTCCGCACCCCCCTTGCACTTTTGTTTCTCCATCCTAAATCCACAGATTTCTGGCTCTGAGCCACTAACTGCCTCTGACACAAGAAACAGAGTAGGAGGGGTGGAGCCTGTTAAGAGATGATTGGGCCAGCCCAGTGTCAGTATGAAAAATGAACCAATGGGCCGCTGTCCCTGCTTTATTGACCGGTCATTGGCCAATTAAAAAAAAAAAAAATCATATTATATGGACCGCCCCCAAGTGCGCCCAACCGGGCATTTGCCCGGTATGCCAGATTACCAGTCCAGCCCTGCCGTCAGGTCCTGCTGGAAAACACCAGCGCTAACCTGACTACACATTCACACACATACACAGTTAAGGTTAAGTTTAAGGTAAATGTATTTGTACCAGTGAGTCAGTTCCATTCATACAACTTCCAAACATCAAAGGACAGAGCAAAGTAACAACAGTGTGCTGATTGGAGTATTGTTTATGGAGGGTACATCACCAGGTGGCAGCCAGAGGCTAAACAGAACTTAAATTAATATAAGAAGTGTACAGCACTTGAAAGGAAGCTGTTGTTGAACACTGCTGCAACGAGGTTTATTAAAAGAATAATGTGCTAAAACCCACGTCTACTTTTTATGCTTTATTGAAAACATAACATGGTACCAGGAGTGGCCTTGTGAAAACAGATGTCATTGAAAGTGAAAAGCCATCTGACGCCGTCAACTGGACTGGAAATGTGGACCGTGAGTGGCAAACCTTTTAACAGCGGTTCATGCTATACTTGTCAGCTATCGGTCTGGATGGCAGCTGGATGCACGGAAGATTGCACTGCTTATTTCTGTAGCTGGTCCACAAGCAGTGGAAGTTTATAATACATTTGTTTTTGTCAACGCAGATGAGTGAGATAAGTTTTACGTGGTTGTGAGGAAATTTGGTGTACTTTTTTTCTCACGTAGGCTTTACAGAAGCCTGCGGAGAGTTTTGATGAATATTTATATTTATTTATATAGTGTTTCTTTACCTAGTAGGCACGTAAAGCGCTTTACCAGTGTTACAGCTGACACCACTGGAGGCAAGGTGGGTTAAGTGTCTTGCCCAAGGACACAACGACAGTATGAACTGTGGGGAGAGCGGGATGTTATGATGATGTTTTGGGGTGTTTCGAGCGGTGATCGAAGGACGGCCGCTCTACCACTGAGCTACTAACGGATCTGAAGCTGAAAGCTAAAACATGCAACTTTGGGGTACTGCAGGAGTCAATGGTAAGAGACCAGATAGTGTTTGGAATAAAGAATAAGAGACTTTTGTGTGAAACTATGTCAAGCCAGTGAGCTGGCCCTACAACACGCCAAAAGTGTCAACAGCAGGGAATTAAACACAAGAAAAGACCAAAGGAAACAGATACTTTTAATTGCAAATCGTGCTGCACAAGACATGCAAAAAACGAGTGCCTTCCTTATTCTCTTTCTCTCTGTCTCTCAGATAGATAGATAGATAGATAGATAGATAGATAGATAGATAGATAGATACTATTTTGAGTACATTTAAGCCAAACGCTGATGAGTACAGCAGGTCAAACAAACTTTTTGATTGTGCTGTGTGTGCTGTGTTGGAGGTGCAGGAAATTGTGGTCGTACCTCTTAACATTTTATTTGAATAAAAAATATATATAACTATTTGTTTATTAGTTAAGAAAGTCATATCCGTCTTTATTATGGACAATGACTTAATTTATTGAAGGTAAAGCACATGTCAGAAACAGACCACTAAATTCCATCTGCGCCCTACAGTTTAAGTAAAAGTTTGACTGTGGGACTTACATAAAAAGTCAGTCGGATGATGCTCATTCATGACCGTTTTGTTTGATGGATGCACTGTGGATTATTGCTTTGATTGATTGCATATTTCAAAGGACTACAAACCCGCACATGTAAACAAAAAGGTTACAGCGCACACAAACGCCAGCATTTCTGGAACTGAGGTATGAAAAGCACTTGAAAATGTGCGCACAAAACCAACAAACAAAATCCATTGCATTTGTGGGTTAAAAAGGGGTATTTGTGAAACTAAGAACTGTTTTATCTTTTGAAAGGATTATTTACCCATGTTTTTGATGTCTGAAGTAAAGTTTATGTGAAAAGAAGTTTTATGAAATTGAGCATGATGAGGCTCAAACTCAGAATGCAGCGGGTGAAAATGTTGAATCTTCCGTACAAAAACGAGAGGTTAAGCTTACTGCAAAGGGGTTAATGGCAAAACTCGATATTTTACAGAAACAAAGAAAGTCAAAATTTGACAAACCATCCCAAATAAAAAAGACTATACAAGGGTAACAGAGAAAATGAAAACAAGGTCAAATGTTTGTTGGAAAGGTTTACAACGCATTGCAAAGAAGCATTAAACAGCAGTAAACCTTGTTGCCAAGATGGCAGCATGATGGCAACATGTCTCGTGTCTGTTCAATGTGTATTTGTTTTTAACTTATTTAAATGGTTTTAGATTATATTTTATTACAGTAGCTGCAATCTGATAAATACATTTTGTAATCTTGACGAGTGGGGTTTCTATACCCTGTTCTTTATGGACTTTTTTCTCTTGCTGGGCCCTGTATTACTGGCTTGGGCCTGACACACCACACCAAGCCTGTGCTATGCTACCGCTTGGGTCCAATACATCGCACCGAGCCTGTGCTAGGCTACCGCTTGGGCCCGTTACATCGCACCGAGCCTGTGCTGCCGCTTGGGCCCGATACATTGCATCGAGCCTGTGCGCACCGAGCCTGTGCTGCCGCTTGGGCCTGCTGCATCGCACCGAGCCAGTACTAGGCTACCGCTTGGGCCTGATACATCGCACCGAGCTTGTGCTGCCGCTTGGGCCGGCCACTCCACTCCGAGCCCGTGCTGCTGCTGGAGTCTGCAGCGCTATTCTGGGCCTTGGATAAACTGAGATCTGTACGGTATGGAAACTGCCACAACGGTCAGCATGTATCCGTCTATTTTTCCTCTTTTCCTCTTTTTGGCTGTACTATGTCCATGTGAGGTAGAAGTCAAACGTGGATATCAAAGTTGTCCTTATGTTTTTTCTGCTTCTAAAGTCACTGACTGGGATCACACCTTTTTTAATGAATTGAGTTTTAATAGGAGTCCTGCAAACTGGCTTTTACTGGTTACAGAAAATATTTTGACTGTGCACTCTTGTGTCTTGTATGAACCATACAACTGGTTACTGACTTTTTACAGTAGGTCCTCTATCTGGACGAGGCACAAGAAAATCAATTTTATACCGATACACAATTCTGTAAAGAAAAAGTGTGTTATTTTATTGCTGCTTTTACTGTCAGGGAAAGTTGAATCCAACCCTGGTCCAGAACCTTCATGTTTGAGTACTCCTGATGATTTTAAAGCTAAGTCTGGCCTTGGAATTGCTCATGTAAATGTCAGAAGTCTTCTCCCTAAATTAGATTTGATAAAAATCTGGGTTGACAGATTGAACACTGATATTCTGGTTTTGTCTGAAAAACATGGCTGACAAAATCAATCACAGATAATGACATTGCTATCAGAGGTTACAATGTTTTTTGCTGTGACCGTCCCCAGAAAAGCAGTGGTGTTGCTCTTAAGGAACAGATTTTTGGTAACTGTTCTGTCATTGTTGTCTATTAGTAAAAAGTTTGAATGTTTTGCTTTGAAACTAGAACTTTATGAGGGCCATTCTATCACAGTTGTAGGCTGTTACAGACCTCTCTCAGCAACAAATGATGCTTTGTCCTTATTGACTGAACAGCTAGCAATGTTAAACTTTAATGAGATTCTTCTTGTCGGGGATTTTAATCTGGATTGGCTGACGTCTGTTTCTGATCATTTTAAAGTAATTTGTGATTCTTTTAATCTCACACAGCTGATCAGTAAGCCAAATCTTAAACAGCCAAAAAAAATCCTCCATCCTTGATCTAATTTTTACAAATGTTCCACATAAATATACTGCTGTTGGAATATTTGCCAATGATTTAAGTGACCATTGTGTTATCACCACTGTCAGACAAACAAAAATTATTAAAAGAAGACCTCAAATTGTGTTTAAACGGGATTTTAAACATTTCTGTGAACAAGCTTTTTATCATGACTTGTGGATCTGTGACTGGAAAAAGATTTTTCTTAGTAATGATGTGGAACTAGCTTGGAAATATTTTTATAATGCTTTGTCTGAAATTATCAACAAACATGCACCGTTTCGCAAATTTAGAGTGAAGGGTCGTAACAATCCCTGGTTCTCCTGTGAGCTGTCTGAACTTCTGAAGGAAAGAGATGATGCTTGGGCTAAGGCCAGAAAAACTCATGGAAGTCTCAGGTTGACTGTCTGAGTTTTAGACAACTCAGAAATCGCTGCACTTCCCCTATTAAAAAGAGTAAATCTGAATATTACTTGTCTAAAACCACAAGTAATCTTAATGATCCCAAAAAATTTTGGAAAGTTATTAAATCATCTTATGGAAACATACAGACTAATAAACTCCCAACATGCATTGTGGAAAATTCACTTCTTCTCACAGATAAATCTGAAATACTAAATTGTTTTAACAAACATTTCATCAGGTTGTCTATATGAGACATTGAATCCAATTACCAAAACTTTTGAACAAAAAGGGCATTCATCGCCCCCTCTATTACCTTCCTCAAAAACTCGTTTGTTTTCAGGCCAGTGACTGAGGCAGAGGTCTGCAGAGCTCTTAAAGAGCTGGAAACAAACAAATCTGCAGGTCCAAACAATCTTGATCCTTTTTTTCTTAAAATTTCAAAAGATTTTATAACTGAACCTTTGACATATCTTTTTAACTTTAGCCTTTTAAACAATGTCATCCCTATGGTCTGGAAGTCTGCTTTTGTTCTTCCCTTGTTGAAAGGAGGGGACTCGAACGATCTTAATAACTACAGGCCGATATCAAAGTTATGTATTCTGGCAAAGGTCTTTGAGAAAATTGTTTCTGAACAGCTTAAAAAATTTATTGAGGTTCATGAAATTTTATCAAACAATCAATTTGGTTTTCGAAAATTACACAGTACAATAACTGCTGCAGTTAAAGTAGTTAATGATATCATTGAGGCTCTTGATTGTAAAAAGTTTTGTAAGTGTTGTTTATTGACTTGTCAAAGGCCTTTGACACCGTCGATCATGTCACCCTGTTAAATCGGCTTCATAAAATTGGTCTGTCTGACACTGCTATTGGCTGGTTTTCTATCTATCAGGTAGACCTCAGTGTTTACACCTAGTTGGCATGTCTTCCTCCTTTCTTTCAATAACTAAAGGAGTACCCCAGGGTTCTGTTTTGGGGCCATTGCTGTTTTCTATTTATGTGAATGATCTTTGTGAAAAGGTGTCAAATGCTTTTTTTCACATTTATGCTGATGACACAGTTATCTATTGTTCCTCTCCTTCAATTGAACAAGCCTTTGATTTCTTACAGTCTGCGTTTGATGCTGTTCAGTCTCATCTAAATCAGCTGAGGCTAGTGTTAAATGCGGACAAATCTAAAGTTATGGTTTTCTCAAATAGAAAACAGCTACCCTCTCAGCTTCCTAAAATAAAAACAGCTGATGGAAAAGAAATCCAAATGGTTTCTTCTTATAAGTATTTAGGCTTTGTTATTGATGAAAATTTGTCCTTTAAACAACATATTGAGCATCTTGTACGTAAACTGAAGCTAAAGCTCAGTTTTCTTTTCAGAAATAAATCATGTTTCTCTGTTTATACAAGGAAACGTTTAATTTCTGCAACTTTTTTACCTTTATTGGATTACGGCGATCTCCTTTTTATGAATGGATCTGACCGTCTTTTAAAAAAGCTGGACACTGTTTATCATTGTGCTTTACGTTTTATGACTGGTTGTGGAAATCGTTATCATCATTGTACATTGTATGCTACAGCTGAGTTTCCGTCCCTGTATGTTCGCAGGTGGTCTCATTTGTTGACTTTCATCTATAAATGTATTCTTGGGCTCCACCCATCTTACCTCTGCACATACATGTGTAAAAATCAACAACAGTATGCTCTGCGTTCAGAAGAACATACTAATGGTGGTTCCCAGAGTCAGAACGGAGTTGGGTAAGGCAGCATTTCAGTACACTGCCCCCTGTGCATAGAATGAACTGCAAATTGACCTAAATCTTTCTGAACTTGTGACTTTGGGAGAATTTAAATCTATTCTAAAGAAGCGTGAACTCAATGAACTTGGAAAATGTAACTGTTTTTAAACTTGTACACATTGACTGTAAATATCATTTGTTTTGTTGATGTCATGTATGTTTTTTAAATTTGTATGTAAATGCTGTTGTCTTGGCCAGGTCACTCTTGAAAAAGAGATTTTTAATCTCAATGAGTCTTTTTATCTGGTTAAATAAAGGTTAAAAAAAAAGTATTATTTCCTGATGAAGAGAAAGACACGCATGGAACCTGGTTCAAAGCAAAAATGTTATGGGTTGTGGAATTCAACACTGTGGTAAATAAATAGTTGGATAAGCTACAGGAGGAATGTGATCATGCTAACAAAAATCATGAAATTTAACTCAATAATAGCATTTCAAATGTAGGAACAAGGGTCAGCAGTCGCTACAAAGGTTGCCACCACAGTTCACGCTCCAGCAAATCCAATGCCTCTGTGCAACTTGCACGCATTCAGCTTGAAATGGAAAAGGTCGCTCTTGTCACTCAAGCAAAGTCTTTAAACGCAAAGCATGATATTGAGCAGTTGGAACAGTTGGAAATTTTACAAAAACGTAAGAAAAAAATGGATCTCGATGCAAAAATCGCAGCCTCCAATGCAAAGCTTTCTGTGCTTAGGACTTTTGAGCAGATAGCATTGCAGTGGATGGAATGTAATCCTATGTCTTCTGCCCTCGTACTTAAACCCTAAAACAACTTTTTTTTAGTTAATGATCTGTAAGAATGGGGCCTTATTAGTGCTGTTCATTGATTTGAGTAAAAGTTTTGACATTTGAGTATAAAGTATATTCATTTTACAATATATGGTGTAAAACCGTCTAAGTGCTGCCCTCTTCAGGTTGAACGGTGGTTACTGCAGTTAAATTTCTCTTTTTGTAGTTGTTTCCTTGTGTGACGTAAGCGGGCTCACCACCAACGCCCCTGGCACAACCTCACCACACCCTTCTCTCTATCTTTGTGCTTCTCACAGCTGTCAATCAATCTGCCTCTGTTGGGTTTCAGGTCCCGCCCCCGGCTCAGCCCCACCCTCGGTTTCTCCCCTCTGTCTCTGCTGAGCTCTGCCAACTTTGGTAAACACAATCAAATAACCAATGACCAAATGACAATGCTGACCTCTTGTGACTGAACAGGGAATAGAACATTACTTCACAACTGAAGGACAGAATACTATGTCAGCAGACAAGCAACTGCATCTCTTCATCCAGAAGTTAAGACAAAGCCAAGGACTACAATGAAAAGCAGCACAGATGTTTCCTCACAACCTGCTTCATCTCATCATGTACAGCAACACGCATCTTCAAGAACTATTTCAGCTGCTTCAGTAGATGGTGGAAGTTTTGGTTTCACACAGAATTTGCTTTAAAAACATCAAGAAATAACAGAACTGACAATACAGCAACAAAGGTCTCAACACTTGCCACCACATGAGATTCCGGTGTTTAAAGGGGATTCATGGCAATAGTGTTTGTTTACCAAAGCTTTTAAACATTGTGTGGAGGAAAAAACAAAAAAACAAGGGGAATTGTATTTTATTGAAAGGTATACAAAAGAGCGCCCAAGAGAAATTGTTCGAAGCTGAATGAATATGGCACCTGAAAGAGGTTATGATACAGCTAAAGCTATGCTTAAACAGCAGTTTGGAGAGGATTATTTTGTTTCTGCTGCATATATGGAAAAGGTGATAGGATGGCCTATGATCATGTACAAAGATATCACAGAACAACTTCATTGAATACCAAGATAAAATCATTTCAGATCCAATATTTGGGTCCATTCAAAATGTAGAGATGAGAACTATCGGTAAACACAAAGATGTCTACAAATGGAAATCACAATCCCAGTCAAAGCCTAAGTTGAAAGGGGACACTTTTGCTACCAGTGTCACTAACGTTAACAAAACCCTTGTTGGTGAAATCTAAAAGGCAAATACTGAACAGTCAATCAGCTGTTTTTTTAATTTTATTTCATTTTTGTTTTTTTCCACCTAGTAGGCAACTCAAAGCGCTTTACCAGTGTTACAGCTGGAACACCACTAAGGGCAAGGTGGGATAAGTGTCTTGCCCAAGCAGGGCCGGCCCTGGCCAATTTGCTGCCCTAGGCAAGATTTCACCTGGTGCCCCTGGAATTTGTAAACTGATGCTGAAGCGCTGGGCAGTGCTGAAGTGGAGGGAAGAGGTGTGCTTGATGCGGAATCGCTGGGCGGTGCTGAGATGGAGATGTCTGCAACAGGTGGCCCAGGATTTGCAGGGACGGGGTTCAGATATTTCAAAAGTGCATCTGAAGAGAGAAGAGGAGGATTATATGTGACCATTGGGTGTTACATTTTATTATTAAAAAGCTGATGATGATGAACTATAAAAATATGGCAGCACCTAAACCACATTATAGCTTAAACACACAAACAGCAAGAATAATTACATCTGGTATTCATGCACAAAACTCTATTCATTGAGCACTTCTCTAGCATACAGTAGTTACATACAGTAGTTACATACAGTAGTTACATTACAGTAGTTTCAAAATTAATTTTGAAAGTGTTTGTTTTCCAGTATATCTGGCATGGCAGCAATGTCCTACTAACTACACTTTATGATGTTATAACCATGAAACAGAGGAGAAACGTAAATCTTTATTTAAATTGAATTTTAAAGTTGCTAAATCCATATATATAATACATATATATAAAAACATTTTATGTAGGACTCAGTCATTTTAAATAAAGATTTACGTTTATATAGCAACATTTTATGCAGAACTCATTTTAAATAAAGATTGATATGTCCCTCTGCCTGTGTACTCGTTGTGTTTTCTGGATCATCCTTCATTAAAGCCTGCGTTTGGATCACCACTGTCTGTCTCTACCGTGCAGTTCATGACACTATGTCATAAGCTAATTCAAATTAGCGAACGTTACAGGCATCGTTGAACTAACTTAATGCAACATAGATAAACTGATCATCATTACCTACCTCTGTCTTTCTCGCGTTTTTCTTCCTCTTCTCTTCTTTTTTTTTCTTCCCTGGGCACCAGATGGCTTCGGTCTTTTTGACATAATGACAACTTATCAGTGTCAGTGAATTCGGCCATCTGTCAGTGACAATCACACACAGGTAACGGATGTTTTTTTTTTTTCAGCAGGGCGGGGGCGGGGGAGATTGATGATTGATTGATTGATTCCGCCTATGCCCAGGGCCGGCCCTGTGCCCAAGGACACAACAACAGTATGAACTGTGGGAAAGAGCGGGATGTTATGAGATGTTTCGAGGGGATAGAACCGCCCACCCGCCGGTCAAAGAACAGCCGCTCTACCATCGAGCTACTGCTGCTCAGTTCAAGTGTATCTCTACCACCTGTTTGTTCTGTTCAAAAAATTATTCTTTGGAGCAATGTAAAGAGTTTAAAAAGAAGAAACATGGGGAAAAGGTCAACTTTATAAAAGAAAAAGCTGTGTGTTTTGGTTGCTTAAATGTTGGACACCGGAGCAAGAAGTGTAAAAGGCGCTTGATTTGCAAAGTGTGCAACCAAAAACACCCCAGTGTTCTTCACATTTATTGCAAAGAGTTCAAAGTTAACCCAAACCTCTGTCAACACAACCAATGAGCAGTATGTAGGATCAACTATCAACAACGCTTGTATCTGCACAAACATGTGGTCATATAGGGGCCGGGGGTAGCAGTGCTATATTACCTGTCCTTCCAGTCCAAGAAAAGTCTGCAATGGGCAACAAAATTTTTCAGACCTATGTATTTTTGGACACAGGCAGTACCTCTACTTTCTGTTCTGAAAGTTTGATTAAGAGGCTTCAAGTGAATGGATGAAAGACAAAAATTAATTTGCTTACAATGAGTCCCAAAACAACGGTCTCAAACTATGTGGTAAACAACTTGGAGATTTCAAGTCTTTCTGGTAAAGATTTTTATGGCTACCAGAAGTTTACACAAAGAAACAATGCAAAGAAGCATGGCAGACTGAGAACCTTCACAGAAAAGAAGCAATGCCTGTAAACCAAGCTAACATGGTCAATCAGGAAGACCTAGCTATATGGCCATATCTTGATGTTATTTACATACCACAGATTCAAGCTGAAGTAGAGTTATTGATAGGTACCAATGCCTCCAAGTTCCTTGAACCGTGGGAAGTAGTAAATATTCAGGGAGAAGGTCCCAATGCCATACGAACCCTATTGGGGTGGGTTGTTAATGGTTCTCTAAGCAGTTATCAAAATGAACAAAATACTGCTATTGGAAAATCAATACCAGCATGATTTCAATGAGAGGATGTCAGAGGACAAAGAGGAAACGTCCAGAGAGGATGCAAAGTTCATGGATATCATGGAGAAATCTGTGAGCTTTAAAGATGAATATTACAGTGTGAAGCTGCCTTTCAGAAACAAAGATATTGTTGTGTCCAACAATCTTAACATTGCCTTGTTGGGATAAAGAGAACGTTTGAAAGGAATGTAAAATTTCAACAAGAATATACAGACTTTTTCAACAAAATGATTATCCAAGGCTATGCTGAGAAAGTGCCAGAACATCAATTGGATCGATGTTACGGTAAGGTTTGGTACATTCCACATCATGGTGTGTGAAGTGGTAATAGTTTGATTGTGGAGCAGAATACCAAGGCACTTGAATTGAAAAGTCATTGAAAAGTCAACTTCTCCAAGGCCCAAACCTCACAAGCTCTTTAATTGGCGTTCTTCTGAGGTTCAGACAAGAACATGTTGCTTTCTTGACTGACATCAGAGCAATGTTTTACCAGGTCAGAGTGGCAGAGGAAGACAAAGACTTTCTTTGTTTCTTTTGGTGGCCAGGCGGAGATGTAACACAAGATGTTCTTGTCTTTAAAATGACTGTTCAATTATTTGGAGCAGTTTCATTCCCGAGTTGTGCATGTGTTGCTCTGAGGAGAACTGCAAAAGACAGATCAGCACTGCTTTAATGAAGAGGTAATCAAATGATCTTGAGGTACTTACCCTCAATCATCTAATGAAGAGAAAACCAATCTATCTTTCTGGTCTTTTCAGAAATCATTGAGAGATCATTATGTAAGAAGAAGGTGGAAACAAGTTCAATACCTTGCAGATCTTTTTTGGAAAAGATGGATAAAAGAGTACTTATCGTATGCCTGATGATACTGTACTCATTGCAGATTTTACAGCCCCACGCAATTCTTGGACTCTCGGAAGAGTTAGATCAGTACGAATTCAAACCAAAACAAACACAAAAGTAAGACCAGTAAAAAAGCTTTGCCTTTTATTGGAAATGTGAAAAAAGGTTCACATGTGCTCTTATTGTTAAATAAAAAATAACTTTGTCACACACATTCACATTCACAACTCTGCCCAGACTTAAGCCATGGCTTTAGGCCTATTAAAGATAACGTTTGTCTGCAGTTTTAGGTCAGAGGGAAGATAATTCCACAGTCTAGGCCCTTTTAAAGGAGAAGCAAGACTGTCAAAAAGATGTTTTAAACTTTGGAACTATACAGTCCCCACTGACAGAGGCGTGTTTGTAGGATCTGAGAGAGCTCTGACGTCTGACAGTGAGAGCAAAAAGAAGTGGTGAAACAGCCTTCCATAGGTGGATAAGTTACTTGTGTTCTTTGCCAGTCGTGCACAATCCTGATTTCAGCCAACGTTTCTTGGTGCAGGTGGATGCTCTGACAGTGGGCCTGGGAGCAGTCTTCACCCAGGTTTATGTTTGTGGTCAGACACTGGTCTGACAAGACTACTTCTCCAGGCTGCAGAGAATTTTTCAACCTCTGGGAGGAGTTTTTGACAGTTTCCTGCTGGAAAACGCTGTCGCTAACCTGACTTCACACACACAGTCACCATTTACCTGTTTGTACATTAACCTTGTCTCCCGGCCATTCACAGTAATCATAAGTGCACAAGTGGCCACTGGTAAACTGCTTTCATCCCATAGTTTTATCAGTTAACAAACTTTCAGCAAGTATCCACAGTTGTATGTCAGTGTCTTTACATGTGAGACAACTATACCTCAAGACCAAATAATCTGGGATAGGCCCTGTAACCTGAATAAGATAAGTGTTTCTGTCTCTTAGCATTGATTTTACAAGAGGTGTCTTTTTGTCTTCTTCTTTTAGAGATGTAAGATGGAGGTGGCTCCTCAGGTTTTGAGTCTGCTCCTCCAAAGATTAAACATTAAGCATTAACCACTTTAAGAACATGCTCTCTTCAGTGAGACACTCGAAAGCATGGCAAGAACATTACGCAACACAAAAGAAAAGAAAAAGTCAATAACTGGATGCCTCATTTTAACACGTAAATAAAATTGCGTAAAACTGTGTAAAAAGATTCTTTGTTTATTTTTCATTTGATCAAAAATATCAGCTGTTTAATTATTAGCTTTGTAAAACACTATGAGGAGACTATGGTTATTTTCCATTACATAATGACATTTTGGCTGAGCTTTCTCCAGGAATCAGCCCTGTCATCTTAAGATTAATGTTATCCACTCCAGCCTTTAAGTTATTTTGCTGCTTGAGTTTTATAAACATTAAATACAAAAAACAGAAGTTGTTTTTTTACTTTACATAGTCCTTTTAAAATGATTGAATGATCAAATGTGATAAGAGTAATATTTTTTCATTTGAAAACTTGTACTTAATATTACAAGATGTTGGTACATTTCTACACTGGCATCATCGAGTCCATCCTCACCTCGTCCATCGTATGACGCTGCAGCCACTGCCAGGGACAGAGACAGACGCTCTGCAGAGAGGGTGATCGGCTGCAGCCCTAATCTGTGCCGGACCTGTAGGCCTCCAGGAGACTGGGGCGGCAGCTGACCCCTCACACCGGACACAGGCTCTAATGATTCACTATTCTACATTTTTAGATTGTTAAAAAAAGAGAAATACTACACTATGTGTAGTGACAAAGAGGCTTAAGTTAAATGTTGTTTTTAAGAGGGAAGTTTCCTGCTAAAGTAGCATAAATGTCCCGGCTACAGGTGGAGAGGTGAAGCATGGCCAAGTGAAACCACAAGGTGGCAGCATTACCACCTGACATAGCAGAGAAGTCTTACATTTGGGCCTACTGCTGGATATGTGCACTCTCAAGATTTTAAAACATTAGACTTTCTTTCATTTCTTTTATTAGACTTTTGCCAAATAATAACACACACGACAGGACAATAAAACATAGTCATTTCAGCACTTTACAACATGAACATATTATTATTAGGCTCTAATCTAATTCAAATCTTAAATGCATGACATAAATACACCGACTATACACAGTGGTGCACGTGCTGACGTAACCAGGTACAGGTGCTGGTTGCTAAGTGCATCTCCTCGAGCATAAAAGCGTCATTGCAAAACTTGAAGAAAAGGTTAAAGCAAAGGCATCTGGACTTAGTTTTCAAGGGGTTTAAGGGGGACTTTTTTATTTCTGAGATCAACTGGTAGGAGAGCTGAGCTTTATCTCTGGAGGGAGGGGTTTGAGCTTAAACTTAACCTAATGGGACCAGGCTGTTCTGGTCTCATAGTCTGTAACTATGAAGCATGACTCAAGAGTCGTTAGTGTCACTGTTCCACTCAGCTGTTGTTGTTGTTGTTGTTGTTCTTCAGTGAAACTGTTTTGGTTTAGCTTTTAACACAGTTTTGTAAAAAGTGGGCAATAACTCTTGTTTTAATGCTTCTGATGTAAAAGGATATCAGCAGAAGTTAGATTAGGTAAATATAATTACATTTCTTGCTCAGCATCGTCTCAGTTGCCATTATTAATTTCCCTCTTTTAGAAACACATTTATGAAAGTAATGCACACAATAACTTCTCACCTCCTGCTCTGTAATGCACTGCTTCACAAACATTAGTGTCACCAAAAAATAAATAAAAACCCTCAGTAATTTCAAAGATTTTGAAAAATATTTGTAGAAGTCATCGTGCACACGTTTATTGTAGATGAAGAACAGGTTCTATCCGGAATTTTGAACAGGTTTTATGTAGATTTATAAATAATAGTCAAAACATATATGATGCAAAGAATAATTTAAAGGACACTAAAAATAATCATAAAACAAACTCCAGTGTCTGTAGCTCTGGTGAATGAATGTGTGAGTGTGTTCGGTGGGGGTCAGAAAAAACGTAGACGTCTTTGTCAGTCCACCCCAAGGCAGCTGTGGTACAGAAGGAGCTTACCACCACCAGTGTGTGACTGTGGAGTGAATGAATAATGTGTGTGCTTTGAGTCTCTTGGGAAGGAAAAAAGTGTGATATGAATGGAATGTATTTAACACAAAAGTCAAAAAGACTAAAACAAATCAAAAGGGAATCTTTTGAAATATGATTCCCTAAAAAACACACTGCTCTAATGAGTTTTCTTCCTCACATTCAGGACTGTTCATCCTCAGGACAATAAGAGGACAGGAGGAAAAGTGAAGGCTACATGAGTCTAAGGAAAGATTAAGGTCATAGAGTCTTATATTTTCTTATATTCAGCAGGGCAGTCTTCCTGTTTTTCCTCAGGTTTCTTCTCTTTGGCTGGTGGCATGCTCCATTTCAGCTTCAAATCTGTCCCAATGTTGTGTTCCTCAAGCCGTTGTTTAAGCTAAAGGAAGAAAGTGTGTCAGAGCCATTGATGGTTTAAGGAGTATAAGGCCCCTTTAACAGTCATTGGTCAGATCAGACAGAGTTCAGTTTACAAAGAACTGGCCGAGGACTCACCTGATCTAAAATCTGCTCCATGATGGCAGGATCACTGAGGTTAGCATCACTCTGGAGTTGCATCTTGATCTTTGAGGTTTTCTTTTTCACTGGACAGAAAATATATGAAGAAATATAATTTGGTTAAAAACTGCAGTCCACACATATGTCCTGGACAGATTAATGAATGGTCTCACTTTAAAGAAACATGACAGGTGCATTTTCTCAACAAGGGTCTCTACAAAAGTCGATCATTTTGTTGTAGGTGAAAAGAGTTTTTCAAAGCCTTGCGGCGGCGCAGGCCTGGTGGTGATCAAGATGGTGGTATATTTATATCTTGTGCTCGATGCAGCTACCTCCTGCCCGTCTGGGACTCTGCAAGGGGTGGAGGTTAAAAAAGCGAGGCGTGGCACAGACGGGAACAACAGCAGCAGTGTGTTTGTTCTTTAAAGCTCATTGCAGGTCAATTTAGGAGCAGGACCACAAACTGATGCAGACATTATTAAGTTTAATTAAGACATGAAGTTATTGCCACGCACATTTTTAATGCTCTGGTATGATAAAAAAGAAAAAATATTTATATTTTCAAATTGCCATTTGCTAAATTACTATTAATTAAGTATAATTATTGGTTTAATTAATTTTAAATAAATAAGACATAATTTAAAATTGTCTCAAAATAATTTCTGTTTATATCCTGAAACATTACTAACAAATTTTTAATTCATTTTCTACCGCTTAGTCCCTTCATCCCAGCATCTATGGCCTGTGGTGGGGTACAGCCTGGACAGTGGCCAGTTAGTCACAGGTCTAACATTTAGAGACAGACAACTATTCACTCAATAAGGACACTTTAGAGTTGCCAAATAACCTCTACATGTACGTCTTTGGATGGTGGGAGGAAGCTGGAGTACCCGGAGAGAACCCACAGTAACACTTTGAGGACACGCAGACTTCTCACAGAAAGACCAGAGGCGACCAAGGAGGTTTGAGTTGGCTGGGTTTTGAACTCACGACCCTGTCTTTAGTCTACTACCAAATTAAAATAGTCTAAAACCCAGCACTTTGTAAAAAATACTTTACATTTACATTTAGCAGAAGCTTTTATCCAAAGCGACGTACATGTTTTCACTGGCTTTCATTTTTTACAGTGCATCTCTAAACCCTTTTTTACCTATTGTTTTGATAAAATAGTTCTTTGGGACTTAAGTTGTTACCTCTGTGGCAGACGAATGGCATCTCATATGAGCAGGGCAGATCCATCCAAAGATGATCTGAATCCTCGCCGACACAATACTCATCGCCCGCTCCGTTATTAGGTTCCCCATCTCTCCAGTTTTTGAAGGTGCTGTTGCTGTTGTCAGACCACCTCCACGGCTCACGGTACAGGCCGATCCATGCATCTGCTGGGCTTCCCAAAGCAGCAACAGCTTGGTTTTCAGCTGAGTTCTCGATCATGGCCAGGTCGTAATAGTGTTGTCTGCAGTAGGCCAAAGAGTCAGGCCAGGTCATTGTAGTGTTCCCAAGAAAAAACTGCTTTACACCTGATTGAACTGAAAATAGAAACAACCTTAGATTCTCAATGTAACTTTCCATTAGAGTTAATATACAGACATGTTTTAAATCACAAGAACTCTTTTTAGGAAATCGTTCACAGAAGCCGTCTGCAGCAAAGTATTGACCTGCATTTGGTCTAAAGTCTGAACTGTCTCTAAACTCTCTTTCACAAATGAACCTTGGTTCAGTTTGGTCTGGACCGAGACCAGAGAGCAGCTGTTTGGTCTGAACCAGGTCCTGGAGCTTTCACCTGAACATTTGGTTTTGGAAAGTGCCCTAAAAGGTACAATAGAAAATCAAGTCTTCAGCTTGTGAACAAAAGGTTTGTTGAGTGACTTTGTCAGAGCCACCAAAATGTAAAGCTCTTTTGTTCCATTGTGCTGTAGGTCAAATGTAGGCCTACAATGTTCATTTAACAGAGTGCTGTTACTGTGAATCAATAAAGTCTCACCTTTGTAACAAACAGGATAGTGTTGTGCTTGACAGATGTCGTCGCCCCATTGGCTTTGATGAAAAAAGATACAAACTTCTATTCCAGAGTTATCATTGGGTTCACCTTTAATCCAGTTCTGATATTGACTGGTGCTGATTGCCACTGTTCCAGTGGCAGACCATTTCCATGAGTTAGAGTCTGCGGTCATCACTTTCCAGGACGCAGGGTCATCAAACAGTCCGATCCACGTAAAACCTGGACCCACAGGTACATTCAGGTCGTCGACTGTGGCCAGGTCGGTGTATTTATCTCGGCAGTACTTTTGAGCATTTGCCCAGTTCATGTAAATATTGATGAAGTAGTACTCATCGATTCGACAAAGTACAAGTGGGATGAGGATAATCATTTGGAAGACTGTAAAAGGATGTAGAGTCACCTTTACATTAGTTTTATGTTAGTAGACAAGTGTTTACTTTAACTACAGAGAATCTTACCACAGAGCAGGTCGAATGAAAGCACTTTAATATCCATGTTTGAGAGAGCCTTTAAATAAGACAATATATCATAATCTTCAAATCAAAACAAAAAAACACATCTTTGGTCAAAGATCACTGTTAAATGTTTGAATCCTTCCAAATGTGTGAAGAATAAACTCACCTACAGCAGCAGTGACCAGGGTTAAGTCTCTTTGCAATTTAGTGCATTGCAAATGTACTTCCCAATCTGCAGTCAAATATGCCTCTGCTGCCCGGGTGTTAAAGCCATTATTTACACAGTGTTTGCATATGTATTGAGAAGCTGATCCAACCAGTGTTAAATCACTGTGGGGTCAAAGGAGGGAGGTACAGGCCCAGAACAACTCTTTAAGCCTTTGAGCTACACTGTCCTCACAGCACTTCTAGTCCTCATCAGTAACACTCAGTGAAGCTTGTGTAAGGCTGCCTCTACTGAACTGAAAGAACAAAGTTGCCCCGTCAGGTCCTGCTGGAAAACACCAGCGCTAACCTGACTACACATTCACACACAGTTAAGGTTAAGTATAAGGTAAATGTATTTGTACCAGTGAGTCAGTTCCATTCATACAACTTCCAAACATCAAAGGACAGAGCAAAGTAACATTAGTGTGCTGATTGGAGTATTGTTTATAGAGGGTACATCACCAGGTGGCAGCCAGAGGCTAAACAGAACTTAAATTAATAGAAGAAGTGTACAGCACATGAAAGGAAATAGTTTTTGAACAATGCTGCAACGAGGTTCATTAAAAGAATAATGTGCGAAAACCCACGTCTACTTTTTATGCTTTATTGAAAACATAACATGGTACCAGGAGTGGCCTTGTGAAAACAGATGTCATTGAAAGTGAGAAGCCATCTGACGCCGTCAACTGGACTGGAAATGTGGACCGTGAGTGGCAAACCTTTTAACAGCGGTTCATGCTATACTTGTCAGCTATCGGTCTGGATGGCAGCTGGATGCACAGAAGATTGCACTGCTTATTTCTGTAGCTGGTCCACAAGCAGTGGAAGTTTATAATACATTTGTTTTTGTCAACGCAGATGAGCGAGATAAATTTTACGTGGTTGTGAGGAAATTTGGTGTACTTTTTTCTCACGTAGGCTTTACAGCAGCCTGCGGAGAGTTTTGATGAATATTTATATAACGTTTCTTTACCTAGTAGGCACGTAAAGCGCTTTACCAGTGTTACAGCTGACACCACTGGAGGCAAGGTGGGTTAAGTGTCTTGCCCAAGGACACAACGACAGTATGAACTGTGGGGAGAGCGGGATGTTATGATGATGTTTTGGGGTGTTTCGAGCGGGGATCGAAGGACGGCCGCTCTACCACTGAGCTACTAACGAATCTGAAGCTGAAAGCTAAAACATGCAACTTTGGGGTACTGCAGGAGTCCATGGTAAGAGACCAGATAGTGTTTGGAATAAAGAATAAGAGACTTTTGTATGAAACTATGTCAAGCCAGTGAGCTGGCCCTATAACACGCCAAAAGTGTCAACAGCAGGAAATTAAACACAAGAAAGGACCAAAGGAAACAGACACTTTTAATTGCAAATCGTGCTTCACAAGACATGAAAAAAAACCAGGGCCCGCCTTATTCTCTCTCTTAGATAGATAGATAGATAGATAGATAGATAGATAGATAGATAGATAGATAGATAGATAGATAGATAGATAGATAGATAGATAGATAGATAGATAGATAGATAGATAGATAGATAGATAGATAGATAGATAGATAGATAGATAGATAGATAGATAGATAGATAGATAGATAGATAGATAGATAGATAGATAGATAGATAGATAGATAGATAGATACTATTTTGAGTACATTTAAGCCAAACTCTGCTGAGTTACAGAAGGTCAAACAAACCTTTTGACCGTGCTGTGTGTGCTGTGTTGGAGGTGCAGGAAATTGTGGTCGTACCTCTTAACATTTTATTTAAATAAAAAAAATATATATAACTATTTGTTTATTAGTTAAGAAACAAGGTTACATTTAAAGTTATAGTTTTGCCTTTATTTTATTTTTTTTATTTCATAATAAAGTCATATCTGTCTTTATTATGGACAATGACTTGATTTATTGAAGGTAAAGCACATGTCAGAAACAAACTACTAAATTCCATCTGCGCCCCTACAGTTTAAGTAAAAAGATTTGACTGGGGGACTTACATAAAAAGTCAGTCGGATGATGCACATTCATGACCGTTTTGTTTGATGGATTTACTGTGGATTATTGCTTTGATTGATTGAGGTTTTCAAAGGACTACAAACCCGCACATGTAAACAAAAAGAATACAGCGCACACAAACGCCAGCATTTCTTGAACTGAGGTATGAAAAGCACTTGAACTTGAACTTAACATAAATGGCTATAAAAATAATTTTTAAAAATGTGCGCACAAAATAAACAAACAAAATCCATTGCATTGGTGGGTTAAAAAGGGTGTTTGTGAAACTGTTTTAGCTTTAGCTTTAGAAATGATTATTTACCCATGTTTATGATGTCTGAGGTGAAGTTAATGTAAATATGCAGTGAGTATTTAAAGGTTAAAAAAATGGCGGGTGAAAAGAAGTTTTATGAAATCAAGCAAGATGAGGCTCAAACTCAGAATGCAGCGGGTGAAAATGTTGAATCCTCCGTACAAAAACGAGAGGTTAAGCTTACTGCAAAGGGGTTAATGGCAAAACTTGATATTTTACAGAAACAAAGAAAGTCAAAATTTGACAAACCATCCCAAATAAAAAAGACTATACAAGGGTAACAGAGAAAATGAAAACAAGGTCAAATGTTTGTTGGAAAGGTTTACAACGCATTGCAAAGAAGCGTTGTAAACCTTGTTGCCAAGATGGCAGCATGATGGCAACATGTCTCGTGTCTGTTCAATGTGTATTTGTTTTTAACTTATTTAAATGGTTTTAGATTATATTTTATTCAAGTAGCTGCAATCTGATAAATACATTTTGTAATCTTGACGAGTGGGGATTCTATACCCTGTTCTTTATGGACTTTTTTCTCTTGCTGGGCCCTGTATTTCTGGCTTGGGCCTGACACACCACACCAAGCCTTTACTGCCGCTTGGGCCTGCTACATCGCACCGAGCCTGTGCTAGGCTACCGCTTGGGTCCAATACATCGCACCGAGCCTGTGCTGCTGCTTGGGCCTGATACATCGCACCGAGCCTGTGCTGCCGCTTGGGCCTGCTGCATCGCACCGAGCCAGTACTAGGCTACCGCTTGGGCCTGATACATCGCACCGAGCCTGTGCTAGGCTACCGCTTGGGTCCAATACATCGCACCGAGCCTGTGCTGCTGCTTGGGCCTGATACATCGCACCGAGCCTGTGCTGCCGCTTGGGCCTGCTGCATCGCACCGAGCCAGTACTAGGCTACCGCTTGGGCCTGATACATCGCACCGAGCCTGTGCTGCCGCTTGGGCCAGCCAGACCACGCCGAGCCCGTGCTGCTGCTTGAGTCTGCAGCGCTATTCTGGGCCTTGGATAAACTGAGATCTGTACGGTATGGAAACTGCCACAAAGGTCTGCATGTATCCGTCTATTTTTCCTCTTTTCCTCTTTTTGGCTGTACTATGTCCATGTGAGATAGAAGTAAAACGTGGATATCAAAGTTGTCCTTATGTTTTTTCTGCTTCTAAAGTCACTGACTGGGATCACACCTTTTTTAATGAATTGAGTTTTAATAGGAGTCCTGCAAACTGGCTTTTACTGGTTACAGAAAATATTTTGACTGTGCACTCTTGTGTCTTGTATGAACCATACAACTGGTTACTGACTTTTTACAGAAGGTCCTCCATCTGGACGAGGCACAAGAAAATCAATTTTATACCGATACACAATTCTGTAAAGAAAAAGTATGTTATTTTATTGCTGCTTTTACTGTCAGGGAAAGTTGAATCCAACCCTGGTCCAGAACCTTCATGTTTGAGTACTCCTGATGATTTTAAAGCTAAGTCTGGCCTTGGAATTGCTCATCTAAATGTCAGAAGTCTTCTCCCTAAATTAGATTTGATAAAAATCTGAGTTGACAGATTGAACACTGATATTCTGATTTTGTCTGAAAAACATGGCTGACAAAATCAATCACAGATAATGACATTGCTATCAGAGGTTACAATGTTTTTTGCTGTGACCGTCCCAGAAAAGGCGGTGGTGTTGCTCTTTACGTAAGGAACAGATTTTTGGTAACTGTTCTGTCATCGTTGTCTATTAGTAAAAAGTTTGAATGTCTTGCTTTGAAACTAGAACTTTATGAGGGCCATTCTATCACAGTTGTAGGCTGTTACAGACCTCTCTCAGCAACAAATGATGCTTTGTCCTGAAACGTCTGTTTCTGATCATTTTAAAGTAATTTGTGATTCTTTTAATCTCACAGCTGATCAGTAATCCAACACGGCCAAATCTTAAACAGCCAAAAAAATCCATCCTTGACCTAATTTTTACAAATGTTCCACATAAATATACTGCTGTTGGAATATTTGCCAATGATTTAAGTGACCATTGTGTTATCACCACTGTCAGACAAACAAAAATTATAAAAAGAAGACCTCAAATTGTGTTTAAACGGGATTTTAAACATTTCTGTGAACAAGCTTTTTATCATGACTTGTGGATCTGTGACTGGAAAAAGATTTTTCTTATTAATGATGTGGAACTATCAGGAAATATTTTTATAATGCTTTGTCTGAAATTATCAACAAACATGCACCGTTTCGCAAATTTAGAGTGAAGGGTCGCAACAATCCCTGGTTCTCCTGTGAGCTGTCTGAACTTTTGAAGGAAAGAGATCATGCTTGGGCTAAGGCCAGAAAAACTCATGGAAGTCTCAGGTTGACTGTCTGAGTTTTAGACAACTCAGAAATCGCTGCACTTCCCCTATTAAAAAGAGTATATCTGAATATTACTTGTCTAAAACCACAAGTAATCTTAATGATCCCAAAAATTTTGGAAAGTTATTAAATCAGCTTATGGAAACATACAGACCAATGAACTCCCAACATGCATTGTGGAAAATTCACTTCTTCTCACAGATAAATCTGAAATACTAAATTGTTTTAACAAACATTTCATCAGGTTGTCTATATGAGACATTGAATCCAATTACTTTTGAACAAAAAGGGCATTCATCGCCCCCTCTATTACCTTCCTCAATTGGCTCGTTTGTTTTCAGGCCAGTGACTGAGGCAGAGGTCTGCAGAGCTCTTAAAGAGCTGGAAACAAACAAATCTGCAGGTCCAGACAATCTTGATACTTTTTTTCTTAAAATGTCAAAAGATTTTATAACTGAACCTTTGACATATCTTTTTAACTTTAGCCTTTTAAACAATGTCATCCCTATGGTCTGGAAGTCTGCTTTTGTTCTTCCCTTGTTGAAAGGAGGGGACTCGGCCAATCTTAATAACTACAGGCCGATATCAAAGTTATGTATCCTGGCAAAGGTCTTTGAGAAAATTGTTGCTGAACAGCTTAAAAAATTTATTGAGGTTCATAAAATTTTATCAAACAATCAATCTGGTTTTCGAAAATTACACAGTACATTAACTGCTGCAGTTAAAGTAGTTAATGATATCATTGAGGCTCTTGACTGTAAAAAGTTCTGTACAGTGTTGTTTATTGACTTGTCAAAGGCCTTTGACACCGTCGATCATGTCACCCTGTTAAATCGGCTTCATAAAATTGGTCTGTCTGACACTGCTATTGGCTGGTTTTCTATCTATCAGGTAGAACTCAGTGTGTACACCTAGTTGGCATGTCTTCCTCCTTTCTTTCAATAACTAAAGGAGTACCCCAGGGTTCTGTTCTGGGGCCATTGCTGTTTTCTATTTATGTGAATGATTTTTGTGAAAAGGTGTCAAATGCTTTTTTTCACTTTTATGCTGATGACACAGTTATCTATTGTTCCTCTCCTTCAATTGAACAAGCCTTTGATTTCTTACAGTCTGCGTTTGATGCTGTTCAGTCTCATCTAAATCAGCTGAGGCTAGTGTTAAATGCGGACAAATCTAAATTTATGGTTTTCTCAAATAGAAAATAGCTACCCTCTCAGCTTCCTAAAATAAAAACAGCTGATGGAAAAGAAATCCAAATGGTCTTTTCTTATAAGTATTTAGGCTTTGTTATTAATGAAAATTTGTCCTTTAAACAACATATTGAGCATCTTGTATGTAAACTGAAGCTAAAACTCAGTTTTCTTTTCAGAAATAAATCATGTTTCTCTGTTTATACCAGGAAACGTTTAATTTCTGCAACTTTTTTACCTTTATTGGATTACGGCGATCTCCTTTTTATGAATGGATTTGACCGTCTTTTAAAAAAGCTGGACACTGTTTATCATTGTGCTTTACGTTTTATGACTGGTTGTGGAAATCGTGTCCATCATTGTACATTGTATGCTACAGCTGAGTTTCCGTCAGTGTATGTTCGCAGGTGGTCTCATTTGTTGACTTTCATCTATAAATGTATTCTTGGGCTCCTCCCATCTTACCTCTGCACATACATGCGTAAAAATCAACAACAGTATGCTCTGCTTTCTCAGAAGAACATACTAATGGTGGTTCCCAGAGTCAGAACGGAGTTGGGTAAGAAGCATTTCAGTACAGTGCCCCCTGTGCATGGAATGAACTGCAAATGGACCTAAATCTTTCTGAACTTGTGACTTTGGGAGAATTTAAATCTATTCTAAAGAAGCGTGAACTCAATGAACTTGGAAAATGTAACTGTTTTTTAACTTGTACACATTGACTGTAAATATCATTTGTTTTGTTGATGTCATGTATGTTTTTTAAATTTGTATGTAAATGCTGTTGTCTTGGCCAGGTCACTCTTGAAAAAGAGATTTTTAATCTCAATGAGTCTTTATCTGGTTAAATAAAGGTTAAAAAAAAAAGTATTATTTCCTGATGAAGAGAAAGACATGCATGAAACCTGGTTCAAAGCAAAAATGTTATGAGTTGTGGAATTCAACACTGTGGTAAATAAATAGTTGGATAAGCTACAGGAGGAATGTGATCATGCTAACAAAAATCATGAAATTTAACTCAATAATAGCATTTCAAGTGTAGGAACAAGGGTCAGCAGTCGCTAAAAAGGTTGCCACCACAGTTCACGCTCCAGCAAATCCAATGCCTCTGTGCAACTTGCACGCATTCAGCTTGAAATGGAAAAGGTCGCTCTTGTCACTCAAGCAAAGTCTTTAAACGCAAAGCATGATATTGAGCAGTTGGAACAGTTGGAAATGTTACAAAAACGTAAGAAACAAATGGATCTCGATGCAAAAATCGCAGCCTCCAATGCAAAGCTATCTGTGCTTAGGACTTTTTAGCAGATAGCATTGCAGTGGATGTAATGTTATCCTATGTCTTCTGCCCTCGTACTTAAACCCTAAAACAACTTTTTTTTTGTTAATGATCTGTAAGAATGGGGCCTTATTAGTGCTGTTCATTGATTTGAGTAAAAGTTTTGACATTTGAGTATAAAGTATATTCATTTTACAATATATGGTGTAAAACCGTCTAAGTGCTGCCCTCTTCAGGTTGAACGGTGGTTACTGCAGTTAAATTTCTCTCTTCGTAGTTGTTTCCTTGTGTGACGTAAGCGGGCTCACCACCCACGCCCCTGGCACGACCCCACCACACCCTTGACTCCATCTTTGTTCTTCTCACAGCTGTCAATCAATCTGCCTCTGTTGGGTTTCAGGTCCCGCCCCCGGCTCAGACCCACCCTCGGTTTCGAGGTCATTTCAGCACTTTACACCATGATCATATTATTATTAGGCTCTAATCTAATTCAAATCTTAAATGCATGACATAAATACACCGACTATACACAGCGGTGCACGTGCTGACGTAACCATGTACAGGTGCTGGTTGCTAAGTGCATCTCCTCGAGCGTAAAAGCGTCATTGCAAAACTTGAAGAAAAGGTTAAAGCAAAGGCATCTGGACTTAGTTTTCAAGGGGTTTAAGGGGGACTTCATTATTTCTGAGATCAACTGGTAGGAGAGCTGAGCTTTATCTCTAGAGGGAGGGGTTTGAGCTTAAACTTAACCTAATGGGACCAGGCTGTTCTGGTCTCATTGTCTGTAACTATGAAGCATGACTCAAGAGTCGTTAGTGTCACTGTTCCACTCAGCTGTTGTTGTTGTTGTTGTTGTTCTTCAGTGAAACTGTTTTGGTTTAGCTTTTAACACAGTGTTGTAAAAAGTGGGCAATAACTCTTGTTTTGATGCGTCTGATGTAAAAGGATATCAGCAGAAGTTAGATTAGGTAAATATAATTACATTTCTTGCTCAGCATCGTCTCAGTTGCCATTATTAATTTCCCTCTTTTAGAAACACATTTATGAATTTAATGCACACAATAACGTCTCACCTCCTGCTCTGTAATGCACTGCTTCACAAACATATTGGTGTCACCAAAAAATAAATAAAAACCCTCAGTAATTTCAAAGATTTTGAAAAATATTTGTAGAAGTCATCGTGCACACGTTTATTGTAGATGAAGAACAGGTTCTATCTGGAATTTTGAACAGGTTTTATGTAGATTTATAAATAATAGTCAAAACATATATGATGCAAAGAATAATTGAAAGGACACTAAAAATAATCATAAAACAAACTCCAGTGTCTGTAGCTCTGGTGAATGAATGTGTGAGTGTGTTCAGTGAGGGTCAGAAAAAACGTAGACGTCTCCGTCAGTCCACCCCAAGGCAGCTGTGGTACAGAAGTAGCTTACCACCACCAGTGTGTGACTGTGGAGTGAATGAATAATGTGTGTGCTTTGAGTCTCTTGGGAAGGGAAAAAAGTGTGATATGAATGGAATGTATTTAACACAAAAGTCAAAAAGACTAAAACAAATCAAAAGGGAATCTTTTTAAATATGGCTCCCTAAAAAACAAACTGCTCTAATGAGTTTTCTTCCTCACATTCAGGACTGTTCATCCTCAGGACAATAAGAGGACAAGAGGAAAAGTGAAGGCTACATGAGTCTAAGTGTAACCCAGGGTTATTTTGTTGTAAAAAAATACCATTTTATTTAAATTGCTGTAAATGTGATGTTTTCTTTTGATAATTTCTGTTTTTCAAATGCTCCGTGAATGCATCGTTGCGGGCTGACGTTTTTTTACCTGTTAGAGCGGAGATGATTTTTTAAGACTCTCCACAAGTCCGAGGAGGACAACGGCTCTGAAAAGCATAGCCTGGAGCACTTTAAGTTGTTAGCAAAGTATATTCTGAGGTACATTAAGCCCCAGCAGAGTGAAATATTTTTTCGAAGAAATATTCTGGTGAGTGTTATTGAATTTATGCATGTAGCTGCCTTGTTTTATGTACAACGGATTCTGTGACTCAGTGTATATGTTGAACTTTAAAACCAGTCAGGATATGTTGTTTTGTGGACATTGGAGTTCTTAAAACCTGTTTAATAAGATCATAGCTGTGTTAGCTGTGAGAGGTAAGCTAACACTACATGTGAGTCAAGCTAACACACGCACGTGTGTGGTGGCGCTGCTCAGTATACTCGTTTTTCACGCTGCCTATTTATTGTGTTCTAAATTGATTTTGGATATAATGCATGTAGTGTTGGGAAATTAGATAAATTGATACAAGACAACACAGTTGGAAAGAAAAGTGTTTAATGTTCTCTAAATACAAATGCAATGCAGTTAGTGCATCTGGACGGTGTATTTTATTTTGCACATCAGTAATTGCTCTGCACGCTTTGTGCAGGCTGGTTTTTTTGACTATAGATTGTCTAAGGACTAAGTGGTGCCATTCGAGACTGGATACTACCTGGGATGTTTCAGAAATGCGTTCGGATCTGGAGGCCGCCCAATTTCCAGGAGGGTGGTAGGACAACTAAGGATTTACAGTTTTTGGAGGATTTGTTTTTGAGATCTCAAACAATACTTTATTTTCGGTCAGGCCTGACACCTCAAGAGGAACTAATTGAACTATTCTAAAAGGATACAGAGAGTGAATACAGAAAAAAGGACATTATTTGAACCGAAACTGATTGTACTGATTTAAACTTTTCTATTTTCTTGTTCATTTTTATGGGTCAAGTTATTAAATGACACCATTCTGTTATTTAAGTTTCCTTGCCTGTGTCTCTTAGTGTGGTTGAAGTTTTTGTTTTCTCTATGCAGAGTTGCCACTGCCAATCTCCTTACGAATCTAAAGCTAAAGAACCCTAAATTGTGTATATTTAGAACATTTTGATAGGTTTTCTGAAAAACTCAGATCGATACAAAAAGATCAATACTTATCCTGATATTCAGTGTCAAAAAGGGTGACTACATAGTGGCGAGCTAGCCAGGAGATTGGCATAGTAGCTTTGTTATCTTCAACCCACACAATATACTAAAAAAAAAAAAAAATGGACCTTTGTGAACGCTTCCAGGTTGATAGCCAGAAAGCCCTGTATGTTACAGGAATTGAACAAACTTGTACTGATAATGACATTTTTGATGCGTTTGTGGTTAATGGTAAAGTGTCTAGAATCATTCGAGTTCCAGATGAGCCACATCAGCCCCAGGGCAGAACACTAGTCATCTATGAGTCAGAACAAGCTATTTTGAAGATTAACCCTGTGACCTTAGGAGAATTTGAAAGTCCTGTAGATCCAAGTGTAAATTGGTCTTCTAAAACTGTTAGAGATGTTACACTGGAAGAAATGGGTAAGGAAATTGCCCGCAGATACCTGAGAGAACTTGAGGTTATGGGGGGTAGTGGGAAAGCAAGCTTCTTTAGTTTCCTTCAAAGTGAGTTACAGGCTGGTTCCACACCCCAGACTGAGACCCAACTAACTAAAGACCAAAATGTTAATACTACCATTCATGACACTGACCAAAGTGAACCTGCGGAGTCCCCAAGTGCCTCAAGCCCCTATGCTGAACCCTGTACAGGCCCAGTTCACTTAGATGAGGCCATCTACAATCCCTCTCATGTCCAGAAGGTTGTAGTTGAGCATATCATCCGCAATGAGCCAACTCACACTCCCCTTGCGTATGCAAAATTACGCACCTTCTCAGGCCGACTCCCAAGGCCGAATGGTGAAGTTGATTTTGAGGCATGGCGCACACAAGTTGATCTTTTACTCAGTGACTCCACTTTGACTGATGCACACAAAGTACGGAAGATACTTGAAAGCTTACTTAGTCCTGCTTCTGAAGTTGTAAAGCCTTTGGGGTCGCTGCACTACCAAGCATCTATGTCACCCAGCTTGAATCTGCTTTTGGTGTTGTGGAGGACGGAGAGGAGCTTTTCACTGCATTTCTTGGATCCAACCAAAACAGTGGGGAGAAACCCTCTGCCTTTCTGAGCCGCCTCCACAGTCTCCTAACAAGAGTAATTTCTAGAGGGGGGGCCTCTGCTGAAAATGTGTTTAACTGCTCCTTAAGCAATTCATTCGAGGCTGCTGGGACCAAAGCTTGATAATAAGTCTCCAGCTGGAAGAAAAAAAGAGTTCTCCTCCCTTATTCCCTGACCTCCTTCTCATGTTGAGAACCGAAGAAGAACGACGGTCAGCCAAGTTGGACCGAATGAAAAAACACTTGGGCGCAACGGCTGCATGCCCACTCAGTCTTTAGCATGCCAACTTTTGACCAAGCGCCACTTGCAAGCCCCACCTCAACAGACAATGAAACTGTGAAACTTGAACAAAAGGTAATTGAACTCACAAAACAAGTAGAAAAATTAAGTCAGAAACCAAGGAACACAACTCCGAAGAACAATCCCCTTGTGAACCCAGTGGAGGAGCAAACAAATGAAACTGCCAAGCTCGGAAATCAAATAGCTGAGTTGACCAAACAAGTCCAAATGCTTGTCCAAACCCAAAGGTTTCCAACCAAATCTGAGAAAACGGAGCCTAAGGAGTCCTTAGCTGTTAACTCCAGACACCCACGAACTTCGCCCAAAGCCCTAGGCATGCCTCGCGCATGGTTTTGTTTCAAATGTGGGGAAGACAATCATATAGCAGCTCGCTGCACAAATGAGCCAAACCCCATTCTAGTCAGAGAAAAGAATGTTGAATTGAAAAAGAAACAAGCTGACTTTGCAGCACGGCAGGCTACAGCTCCTTTGCTTTAAACTAGTGGCAGCTCCTGCCGTGGGACACCCAGGAGCTGAAACCCTAGATCCCAGAGTCCCGAACTTTTGACACTGAATTGCAAAGTGAAAACCTAGAGGAACCCAGCTTTAACAAAACTTAACTTTGCCCTATGGTCTTATAGGCCCCGCTGTGCAGCCTCTGTACTTATAGGTGAAGTGTCATGTGAATCCATAATGGACTCCGGCTCGCAAGTTACTACCATCTCGGAGTCTTTTCACAAAGCACATCTCTCCCATCTTCCCATCCAACCCGTCCACGCTCTTCTGGAAATTGAGGAGCGGGAGGGCAGAATGTTCCATACATGGGTTACATTCAAACACCCATTACGTTTCCACAGAACATTGCAGGCAGAGAAGAGCAGCTAGTCGTGTTAGCACTTGTAGTTCCCGAATGTCACTTTAACAGTAAAATCCCATTGCTGATAGGGACAAATGTGCTTTTTGGCTTTATGAACAGTTAGTGGAGCACGATGGGCCAAGGTTTATTCACAAGTTACATTCCAAACAATTTGCTATGATTCTTCAGCATGTTGCCCAGGCCCAAAGGAACGACACCCATTCTTGCCCTGTCATGTTGCACAGTACAAAGCCAGTCACAATCCCCGCAAGCCAGAAACTGTGTCTTATGGGAAATGTGAGATTTAGAAAGAACAACCAAAACACAGTCTTTGTTCTTGAGCCTCATGAGCGGTACAAGTTACCAGGGGGACTGCTTGTTGAGTCAGTTTTGGTGGACATTCCCTTTAAGGCCAGTACCAAAGTGCCTGTCATTGTGCATAATGTGAGTGGACGAAGTGTCACTTTGCAACCAAAAAGTGTAGTTGCTCAAGCTTGTGCAGCCCAACATGTTTCTCCTCTAGCACCTGGTCAACCTCAAATCCTCAAAATCAACCAAAACAGGAAAACCGTAAACTCACATTCAATCTTGATGAATCTCCCATCCCAGAGCAATGGAAAGAAAGAATTAAAAAAAAGTTGCAGTCTATATCTGAAGTTTTTGCTCTTGATGACATGTCTTATGGCCACACTACAGCTGTAAAGCATAAAATCCGATTACATGATGAAACACCTTTCAAAGAACGACCAAGGCCTATTCACCCAAGTGACAGAGAGGCAGTGAAACAGCACCTCAGAGAGCTACTTGATGCAGGAATCATCCGTGAGTCCCAAAGCCCTTTTGCTTCGCCAATTGTATTGGTCAGGAAAAAGAACGGTTCAATCAGGTTATGCATAGATTATCGTAAATTAAACATGAGGACAATTCGAGATGCATATGCCCTACCGAATATTGAAGAGACATTCACAGCTCTAAGTGGAGCCAAGTGGTTTTCTGTCATGGACCTTAAGTCCGGTTACTATCAGGTAGAGGTAGCTGAGGATGACAGGCCTAAGACAGCCTTTGTGTGCCCCCTTGGGTTCTATGAGTTTAATAGGATGCCACAGGGCGTCACAAACGCCCCTAGCACCTTTCAACGCCTAATGGAGCGGTGCGTTGGTGACCTCCATCTCAACGAAGTGCTTGTCTTTTTGGACGACCTAATCGTGTTCTCAGACACATTGGAGGAACATGAAACAAGGTTAATGAAAGTGCTTACTCGCCTCAAAGACTATGGGCTTAAATTGTCCCCAGAAAAGTGTCATTTCTTCCGAGACTCTGTTAAATATTTGGGACACATTGTGGACGCTCACGGAGTCCATACTGATCCTGACAAGATCTCAGCTTTGAAAAGTTGGCCCCGGCCCTCTACCTTCAAAGAGCTGAAATGTTTTTTAGGCTTCGCTGGATATTATAGGCGTTTTGTCAAAGGGTACTCTAAGATGGCTAAGCCACTCAATCGCCTCACTGCAGGGTACTGTCCACCAAAGAAGCGGGGAAAGATTTACAAACGCGAGCCACTCCAGCTAGCGCACAGTCCCAATAAGTCTCTTGCCGAAAACTGGACTCCTGAGTGTGAAACAGCTTTCCAAACAATAATCGGAAAACTCACCTCTGCACCCATTCTTGCTTTTGCGAATCCGCAACTCCCATATATACTGCACACTGATGCTTGTCATGATGGGTTGGGGGCTGCACTCTATCAAGAGCAGGAGGGGAGGCTTAGGGCAATCGATATGCTAGTCGAGGACTCTCCAAGAGTGAACAAAACTACCCCACACATAAGCTTGAGTTCTTGGCTCTCAAGTGGGCTGTATGCGAGAAGTTTAGCGATTATCTTTACGGTTCCTCCTTTACTGTCCTGACCGACAATAATCCTTTAACATATGTTTTGACAAGTGCTAAGTTGGATGCGGCGGGACACAGGTGGTTGGCTGCTTTGTCTACTTATCATTTCACAATCAAGTACAGGGCAGGCCAGGCCAACAAAGATGCCGATGGGTTGTCTCGGCGACCCCAGGAGCCACCTCATGAGGATGATACATTTGTCAAAGAGAGAGCTCGCATTGACGACATGAAAAAACGCCTTGTTGACACACAAAATGAATTGGATCATGAAACCTTCTCAGCCTTGTGCCAGCGCCATTCTGTGTCGTTTCCATCCGAGCCTCTTATTGTTGTGGAGTCTCTTGCTATTGACTCCACAGCTGTCCCTGAGGCGTATGGTGAAAATATCTTGCCCTCAATGGCTGAAGCTGATTGGTGCACAGCACAAAGAGCTGATCCCGCTATTGCCCGTATCATAACCCTGTTAGAAGGTGGAATGAAACCTGGACCGGAAGGAACCACACTTGAATCCTCTGATGTTAAACTCATGCTAAGACAATGGAGCAAACTTGAGCTCAGAAATGGAGTGCTGTACAGGAAATTCACAGACAAAGATTCCCCTGTGTACCAGTTAGTACTGCCCCGTCAGTATCATGAAAGAGCTTTACAAGGTGTGCATGACGAGGTTGGTCACCTCGGCTTTGACCGTGCCCTACATCTCGCTCGAGCTAGGTTTTATTGGCCTAGAATGGCTCAGTCTATTGAGACCAAGTGCAAGCAATGTCCCAGATGTTTATTGAGAAAGGCTCTTCCCCAAAAAGCAGCTCCACTGGAAAACATTCACACAACCTACCCACTTGAACTAGTGTGCGTGGACTACTTGTCCATTGAGCCAGATAATCGTGACACCAGAAATGTGTTAGTATTGACGGATCATTTCACCAAATTTGCCATTTCAGTGCCGACAAGAGATCAGAAAGCTAAGACAATAGCCAAAGCTCTTTGGGATAATCTTATCATTCCCTATGGTTTCCCTTGTCGCCTGCTTAGTGATCAAGGCAGAGATTTTGAATCCAAGATTGTAAAGGAGCTTTGTGCTTTGATCGGGGCAAAGAAAATCCGTACCACACCCTATCATCCCCGGGGTAACCCGGTTGAACGGTACAATAGGACGCTGTTAGACATGTTAGGCACTTTAGAGGACAAAGACAAGTACCATTGGCGAGACTTTGTCAAGCCCCTAACACATGCCTATAACTGTACTAAAAATGACACGACAGGATATTCCCATATGAACTCATGTTCGCAGACAGCCAAGGTTGCCTATCGACCTTGTATTTGGTACTTACCCTGGCACAGCTAGTCCAAAATCCTATTCAGACTATGTCAAGACACTACGTGAAAACCTCCAAGAAAGCTATGCCCTTGCGTCTGAACACTCGAAACGGATGAGTGATAAAAACAAAAATCGGTTTGACAAAAAGATAAGGGCTGCTGAACTCTTTGCTGGTGATCGAGTCCTAGTAAAGAACGTTAACCTTAGAGGGAAGCACAAACTTGCAAATCGTTGGGAGCAAACTATTCACATAGTCATGAAACGCATCAAGGACAGTCCCGTTTATGTGGTTAAACCAGAGACTGGGGATGGTCCCCATCGCACCTTACACAGAGACTTGCTTCTTCCTTGCGGGTTCTTGCCGACTGAAAATCAGAGTGAATCAACCTCTCAAAGTGACAATACAAGGAAAATCCGGACAAGGAGTAAACAAATCGATGCCAGAGCAAATGACAATGGAACTGAAGGAGTATACAGTGAGGAGGACGAGACGAGCGGTGAGGAGGAAATGTTAATTGGCATGTGGGAGCCACAGGTTATTACAAAAGGGCCTTACGTCCACACTGAACTGTTTCCACGAGAACCCCAGCCTCTTGCTTTCATTCAACCCCCTGCATTATCTCCTGACATTATAATGGAAAAAATGACCGTGCCTGATTTTGACAAACCTGAAGGAAACACACAACATGACGCCCTTAGCGGTGTTGATTTAACACCTACCAACGCTACGTCCCCAGATCATGTTGTTATTGACATTCCTGAACCTGACTTGACGCCTACCGTGACTGACACAGTTCCCATTTCATCAGAATCTGTAGTCAGGAGTGAGAATGTAAGAACTGATTATGCTTCTGCAGAGTCTCAAAGGTTGAGACGCTCTGAAAGAGAAAGACGTCCACCTCAAAAGTTTACTTATGAGGAACTGGGAGAACCGCTGACTTTAGCCATTATATCCTTTTTCCAGACCTTAGGTGTTGCATTCTCAAAAGCTGTAATTTCACCTCCACAATGTCCACAAGGGACAGCTGTGCATGAAGGGACTCATGCAGTTTAGAGGGGGAGAGTGTAACCCAGGGTTATTTTGTTGTAAAAAAATACCATTTTATTTAAATTGCTGTAAATGTGATGTTTTCTTTTGATAATTTCTGTTTTTCAAATGCTCCGTGAATGCATCGTTGCGGGCTGACGTTTTTTTACCTGTTAGAGCGGAGATGATTTTTTAAGACTCTCCACAAGTCCGAGGAGGACAACGGCTCTGAAAAGCATAGCCTGGAGCACTTTAAGTTGTTAGCAAAGTATATTCTGAGGTACATTAAGCCCCAGCAGAGTGAAATATTTTTTCGAAGAAATATTCTGGTGAGTGTTATTGAATTTATGCATGTAGCTGCCTTGTTTTATGTACAACGGATTCTGTGACTCAGTGTATATGTTGAACTTTAAAACCAGTCAGGATATGTTGTTTTGTGGACATTGGAGTTCTTAAAACCTGTTTAATAAGATCATAGCTGTGTTAGCTGTGAGAGGTAAGCTAGCACTACATGTGAGTCAAGCTAACACACGCACGTGTGTGGTGGCGCTGCTCAGTATACTCGTTTTTTCACGCTGCCTATTTATTGTGTTCTAAATTGATTTTGGATATAATGCATGTAGATTTGGGAAATTAGATAAATTGATACAAGACAACACAGTTGGAAAGAAAAGTGTTTAATGTTCTCTAAATACAAATGCAATGCAGTTAGTGCATCTGGACGGTGTATTTTATTTTGCACATCAAGTAATTGCTCTGCACGTTTTGTGCAGGCTGGTTTTTTTTTGACTATAGATTGTCTAAGGACTAAGTGGTGCCATTCGAGACTGGATACTACCTGGGATGTTTCAGAAGTACGTTCCGGATCTGGAGGCCGCCCAATTTCCAGGAGGGTGGTAGGACAACTAAGGATTTACAGTTTTTTTGGAGGATTTGTTTTTTTGAGATCTCAAACAATACTTTATTTTCGGGTCAGGCCTGACACCTCAAGAGGAACTAATTGAACTATTCTAAAAAGGATACAGAGAGTGAATACAGAAAAAAGGACATTATTTGAACCGAAACTGATTGTACTGATTTAAACTTTTCTATTTTCTTGTTCATTTTTATGGGTCAAGTTATTAAATGACACCATTCTGTTATTTAAGTTTCCTTGCCTGTGTCTCTTAGTGTGGTTGAAGTTTTTGTTTTCTCTATGCAGAGTTGCCACTGCCAATCTCCTTACGAATCTAAAGCTAAAGAACCCTAAATTGTGTATATTTAGAACATTTTGATAGGTTTTCTGAAAAACTCAGATCGATACAAAAAGATCAATACTTATCCTGATATTCAGTGTCAAAAAGGGTGACTACATAAGGAAAGATTAAGGCCATAGAGTCTTATATTTTCTTATATTCAGTAGGGCAGTCTTCCTGTTTATCCTCAGGTTTCTTCTCTTTGGCTGGTGGCATGCTCCATTTCAGCTTCAAATCTGTCCCAATGTTGTGTTTCTCAAGCCGTTGTTTAAGCTAAAGGAAGAAAGTGTGTCAGAGCCATTGATGGTTTAAGGAGTATAAGGCCCCTTTAACAGTCATTGGTCAGATCAGACAGAGTTCAGTTTACAAAGAACTGGCCGAAGACTCACCTGTTCTAAAATCTGCTCCATGATGGCAGGATCACTGAGGTCAGCATCACTCTGGAGTTGCATCTTGATCTTTGAGGTTTTCTTTTTCACTGGACGGAAAATATAATTTGGTTAAAACTGGTTTTAAAAAAAGGCCTGCAGTCCACACATATGTCCTGGACAGATTAATGAATGGTCTCACTTTAAAGAAACATGACAGGTGCATTTTCTCAACAAGGGTCTCTACAAAAGTCGATCATTTTGTTGTAGGTGAAAAGAGTTTTTCAAAGCCTTGCAGCGGCACAGGCCTGGTGGTGATCAAGATGGTGGTATATTTATATCTTGTGCTCGATGCAGCTACCTCCTGCCCGTCTGGGACTCTGCAAGGGGTGGAGGTTAAAAAAGCGAGGCGTGGCACAGACGGGAACAACAGCAGCAGTGTGTTTATTCTTTAAAGCTCATTGCAGGTCAATTTAGGAGCAGGACCACACACTGATGCAGACATTATTAAGTTTAATTAAGACATAAAGTTATTGCCACGCACATTTTTAATGCTCTGGTATGATAAAAAAGAAAAAAATATTTATTTTTTCAAATTGCCATTTGCTAAATTACTATTAATTAAGTATAATTATTGGTTTAATTAATTTTAAATAAATAAGACATAATTTAAAATTGTCTCAAAATAATTTCTGTTTATATCCAAAAACATTACTAACAAATTTTTAATTCATTTTCTACCGCTTAGTCCCTTCATCCCAGCATCTATGGCCTGTGGTGGGGTACAGCCTGGACAGTGGCCAGTTAGTCACAGAACTAACATTTAGAGACAGACAACTATTCACTCACTAAGGACACTTTAGAATTGCCAAATAACCTCTACATGTACGTCTTTGGATGGTGGGAGGAAGCCGGAGTACCCGGAGAGAACCCACAGTAACACTTTGAGGACACGCAGACTTCTCACAGAAAGACCAGAGGCGACCAGAGGAGGTTTGAGTTGGCTGGGTTTTGAACTCACAACCCTGTCTTTAGTCTACTACCAAATTAAAATAGTCTAAAACCCAGCATTTTGTAGAAAATACTTTACATTTACATTTAGCAGAAGCTTTTATCCAAAGCGACTTACATGTTTTCACTGGCTTTCATTTTTTACAGTGCATCTCTAAACCATTTTTTACCTATTGTTTTGTTAAAATAGTTCTTTGGGACTTAAGTTGTTACCTCTGTGGCAGACGAATGGCCACTCATGTGAGCAGGGCAGATCCGCCCAAAGATGATCTGAAGTAACACCGACACAGTACTCCCTAAACTCCCTATTATTAGGATCCCCATCCATCCAGTTTTTGAAGCTGCTGTTGCTGTTGTCAGACCACCTCCACGCCTCACGGTACAGGCCGATCCATGCATCTGCTGGGCTTCCCAAATCAGCAACAGCTTGGTTTTCAGCTGAGTTCTCAATCATGGCCAGGTCGTAATAGTATTGTCGGCAGTAGGCCAAAGAGTCAGGCCAGGTCATTGTAGTGTTCCCAAGAAAAAACTGCTTTACACCTGATTGAACTGAAAATAGAAACAACCTTAGATTCACAATGTAACTTTCCATTAGAGGTAATATACAGACATGTTTTAAATCACAAGAACTCTTTTTAGGAAATCGTTCACAGAAGCCGTCTGCAGCAGAGTATTGACCTGCATTTGGTCTAAAGTCTGAACTGTCTCTAAACTCTCTTTCACAAATGAACCTTGGTTCAGTTTGGTCTGGACCGAGACCAGAGAGCAGCTGTTTGGTCTGAACCAGGTCCTGGAGCTTTCACCTGAACATTTGGTTTTGGAAAGCGCCCTAAAGGTACAATGTAAAATCAAGTCTTCAGCTTGTTAACAAAATGTTTTTTTTGAGTGACTTTGTCAGAGCCACCAAAATGTAAAGCTCTTTTGTTCCATGGCGCTGTAGGTCAAATTTAATTTGCCTACAATGTTAATTTAACAGACTGCTGTTACTGTGAATCAATAAAGTCTCACCTTTGTAACAAACAGGATAGTGTTGTGCTTGACAGTTGTCGTCGCCCCATTGGCTTTGACGAAACAAGATACAACCTTCTATTCCAGAGTTATCATCGGGTTGACCTCCATCCCAGTTCTGATATTGACTGGTGCTGATTGCCACTGTCCCAGTGGCAGACCATTTCCATGAGTTAGAGTCTGCGGTCATCACTTTCCAGGACGCAGGGTCATCAAACAGTCCGATCCACGTGAAAAGTGGACCAACAGGTACAATCATCCTGTTCAGGTCGTCTGCACTTTCGACTGTGGCCAGGTCGGTGTATTTATCTCGGCAGTACTTTTGAGCATCTGTCCAGTTCATGTTAATGTTGATGAAGTAGTACTCATCGATTCGACAAAGTACAAGTGGGATGAGGATAATCATTTGGAAGACTGTAAAAGGATGTAGAGTCACCGTTACATTAGTTTTATGTTAGTAGACTAGTGTTTACTTTAACTACAGAGAATCTTACCACAGAGCAGGTCGAATGAAAGCACTTTAATATCCATGTTTGAGAGAGCTTTTCAAAAGGACAATATATCATAATCTTCACATCAAAACAAAAAAACACATCTTTGGTTAAAGATCACTGTTAAATGTTTGAATCCTTCCAAATGTGTGAAGAATAAACTCACCTACAGCAGTGACCAGGGTTAAGTCTCCTTGCAATTTAGTGCATTGCAAATGTACTTCCTAATCTGCAGTCAAATATGCCTCTGCTGCCCGGGTGTTGAAGCCATTATTTACACAGTGTTTGCATAAGTATTGAGAAGCTGATCCAACCAGTGTTAAATCACTGTGGGGTCAAAGGAGGGAGGTACAGGCCCAAAACAACTCTTTAAGCCTTTGAGCTACACTGTCCTCACAGCACTTCTAGTCCTCATCAGTAACACTCAGTGAAGCTTGTGTAAGGCTGCCTCTACTGAACTGAAAGAACAAAGTAGCCCCGTCAGGTCCTGCTGGAAAACACCAGCGCTAACCTGACTACACATTCACACACAGTTAAGGTTAAGTTTAAGGTAAATGTATTTGTACCAGTGAGTCAGTTCCATTCATACAAATTCCAAACATCAAAGGACAGATCAAAGTAACAACAGTGTGCTGATTGGAGTATTGTTTATAGAGGGTACATTACCAGGTGGCAGCCAGAGGCTAAACAGAACTTAAATTAATAGAAGTGTACAGCACTTGAAAGGAAGTTGTTGTTGAACACTGCTGCAACGAGGTTTATTAAAAGAATAATTTACTAAAAACCACGTCTACTTTTTATGCTTTATTGAAAACATAACATGGTACCAGGAGTGGCCTTGTGAAAACAGATGTCATTGAAAGTGAGAAGCCATCTGACGCCGTCAACTGGACTGGAAATGTGGACCGTGAGTGGCAAACCTTTTAACAGCGGTTCATGCTATACTTGACAGCTATCGGTCTGGATGGCAGCTGGATGCACGGAAGATTGCACTGCTTATTTCTGTAGCTGGTCCACAAGCAGTGGAAGTTTATGATACATTTGTTTTTGTCAACGCAGATGAGCGAGATAAGTTTTACGTGGTTGTGAGGAAATTTGGTGTACTTTTTTGCTCACGTAGGCTTTTCAGCAGCCTGCGGAGAGTTTTGATGAATATTTATATAGCGTTTCTTTACCTAGTAGGCACGTAAAGCGCTTTACCAGTGTTACAGCTGACACCACTGAAGGCAAGGTGGGTTAAGTGTCTTGCCCAAGGACACAACGACAGTATGAACTGTGGGGAGAGCGGGATGTTATGATGATGTTTTGGGGTGTTTCGAGCGGGGATCGAAGGACGGCCGCTCTACCACTGAGCTACTAACGGATCTGAAGCTGAAAGCTTCATGCAACTTTGGGGTACTGCAGGAGTCCATGGTAAGAGACCAGATAGTGTTTAGAATAAAGAATAAGAGACTTTTGTGTGAAACTATATCAAGCCAGTGAGCTGGCCCTACAACACGCCAAAAGTGTCAACAGCAGGAAATTAAACACAAGAAAGGACCAAAGGAAACAGACACTTTTAATTGCAAATCGTGCTGCACAAGACATGTGTGGTGAGTTTTGACACTACACATGCAAAAAATTAGTGCCCGCCTTATTCTCTCTCTCAGATAGATAGATAGATAGATAGATAGATAGATAGATAGATAGATAGATAGATAAATAGATAGATATTATTTTGAGTACATTTAAGCCAAACGCTGATGAGTTACAGAAGGTCAAACAAACCTTTTGACCGTGCTGTGTGTGCTGTGTTGGAGGTGCAGGAAATTGTGGTCGTACCTCTTAACATTTTGTTTGAATAAAAAAGATATATAACTATTTGTTTATTTGTTAAGAAACAAGGTTATGTTTAAAGTTATAGTTTTGCCTTTATTTTATTTTTTTTAATTTCATAATAAAGTCATATCTGTCTTTATTTTGGACAATGACTTTATTTATTCAAGGTAAAGCACATGTCAGAAACAGACTAAATTCCATCTGCGCCCCTACAGTTTAAGTAAAAAGATTTGACTGGGGGACTTACATAAAAAGTCAGTCGGATGATGCTCATTCATGACCGTTTTGTTTGATGGATTTACTGTGGATTATTGCTTTGATTGATTGCAGATTTCAAAGGACTACAAACCCGCACATGTAAACAAAAAGGTTACAGCGCACACAAAGGCCAGCATTTCTTGAACTGAGGTATGAAAAGCACTTGCACTTGAACTTAACTTAAATGGCTATAAAAATAATTTAAAAAAAATGTGCGCACAAAATAAACAAACAAAATCCGTTGGTGGGTTAAAAAAGGGTGTTTGTGAAACTAAGAACTGTTTTATCTTTTGAAATGATTATTTACCCATGTTTATGATGTCTGAGGTGAAGTTTATGTAAATATGCAGTGAGCATTTAAAGGTTCAAAAAATGGCGGATGAAAAGAAGTTTTATGAAATCGAGCATGTTGAGGCTCAAACTCAGAATGCAGCGGGTGAAAATGTTGAATCCTCCGTACAAAAACGAGAGGTTAAGCTTACTGCAAAGGGGTTAATGGCAAAACTCGATATTAAATAAGTTTTATTGCCTGATGAAGAGAAAGACACTTCATGAAACCTGGTTCAAAGCAAACATGTTATGGGTTGTGGAATTCAACACTGTGGTAAATAAATAGTTGGATAAGCTACAGGAGGAATGTGATCATGATAATAAAAATCGTGAAATTTAACTCAATAATAGCATTTCAAATGTAGGAACAAGGGTCAGCAGTCGCTACAAAGGTTGCCACCACAGTTCACGCTCCAGCAAATCCAATGCCTCTGTGCAACTTGCACGCATTCAGCTTGAAATTGAAAAGGTCACTCTTGTCACTCAAGCAAAGTCTTTAAACACAAAGCATGATATTGTGCAGTTGGAACAGAAATGTTACAAAAACGTAAGGAACAAATGCAAAAATCGCAACTTTCAATGCAAAGCTATCTGTGCTTAGGACTTTTTAGCAGATAGCATTGCAGTGGATGGAATAGAATCCTATGTCTTCTGCCCTCGTACTTAAACCCTAAAACAACTTTTTTTAGTTAATGATCTGTAATAATGGGGCCTTATTAGTGCTGTTCATTAATTTGAGTAAATGTTTTGACATTTGAGTATTAAGTATATTCATTTTACAATATATGGTGTAAAACCGTCTAAGTGCTGCCCTCTTCAGGTTGAACGGTGGTTACTGCAGTTAAATTTCTCTTTTTGTAGTTGTTTCCTTGTGTGACGTAAGCGGGCTCACCACCCACGCCCCTGGCACAACCTCACCACACCCTTCTCTCTATCTTTGTGCTTCTCACAGCTGTCAATCAATCTGCCTCTGTTGGGTTTCAGGTCCGCCCGGCTCAGCCCCACCTCGGTTTGTCCCCTCTGTCTCTGCTGAGCTCTGCCAACTTTGGTAAACACAATCGAATAACCAATGACCAAATGACAATGCTGACCTCTTGTGACTGAACAGGGAATAGAACATTACTTCACAACTGAAGGACAGAATACTATGTCAGCAGACAAGCAACTGCATCTCTTCATCCAGAAGTTAAGACAAAGCCAAGGACTACAATGCAAAGCAGCACAGATGTTTCCTCACAACCTGCTTCATCTCATCATGTACAGCAACACGCATCTTCAAGAACTATTTCAGCTGCTTCAGTAGATGGTGGAAGTTTTGGTTTCATACAGAATTTGGTTTAAAAACATCAAGAAATAACAGAACTGACAATACAGCAACAAAGGTCTCAACACTTGCCACCACATGAGATTCCAGTGTTTGAAGGGGATTAATGGCAATTGTGTTTGTTTACCAAAGCTTTTAAACATTGTGTGGAGGAAAAAACAAAAAAACAAGGGGAATTGTATTTTATTGAAAGGTATACAAGAGAGCGCCCAAGAGCAATTGTTCGAAGCTGAATGAATATGGCACCTGAAAGAGGTTATGAAAGAGGATTATTTTGTTTCTGCTGCATATATGGAAAAGGTGATAGGATGGCCTATGATCAGGTATGAAGATATCACAGAACAACTTCATTGAATACCAAGATAAAATCATTTCAGATCCAATATTTGGGTCCATTCAAAATGTATAGATGAGAACAATCGGTAAACCCAAAGATGTCTACAAATGGAAATCACAATCCCAGTCAAAGCCTAAGTTGAAAGGGGTCAGTTTTGCTACCAGTGTCACTAACGTTAACAAAACCCTTGTTGGTGAAATCTAAAAGGCAAATACTGAACAGTCTAATCAGCTGTTTTTTTAATTTTATTTCTTTTTTTGTTATTTTCCACCTAGTAGGCAACTCAAAGCGCTTTACCAGTGTTACAGCTGGAACACCACTAAGGGCAAGGTGGGATAAGTGTCTTGCCCAAGGACACAACAACAGTATGAACTGTGGGAAAGAACGGGATGTTATGAGATGTTTCGAGGGGATAGAACCGCCCACCCGCCGGTCAAAGAACAGCCGCTCTACCATCGAGCTACTGCTGCTCAGTTCAAGTGTATCTCTACCACCTGTTTGTTCTGTTCACAAAATCATTCTTTGGAGCAATGTAAAGAGTTTAAAAAGAAGAAACATGGGGAAAAGGTCAACTTTATAAAAGAAAAAGCTGTGTGTTTTGGTTGCTTAAATGTTGGACACGAGAGCAAAGGGTGTAAAAGGCGCTTGACTTGCAAAGTGTGCAACCAAAAACACCCCAGTGTTCTTCACATTTATTGCAAAGAGTTCAAAGTTGATAAATCTGTCAACACAACCAATGAGTGTATGTAGGAACAACTATCAACAACGCTTGTATCTGCACAAACATGTGGTCATATAGGGGCCGGGGGTAGCAGTGGGATATTACCTGTCCTTCCAGTCCAAGTAGTCTGCAATGGGCAACAAAATTTTTCAGACCTATGTATTTTTGGACACAGGCAGTACCTCTACTTTCTGTTCTAAAAGTTTGATTAAGAGGCTTCAAGTGAATGGATGAAAGACAAAAATTAGTTTGCTTACAATGAGTCCCAAAACAACGGTCTCAAACTATGTGGTAAACCACTTGGAGATTTCAAGTCTTTCTGGTAAAGATTTTTATGGCTACCAGAAGTTTACACAAAGAAGCAATGCAAAGAAGCATGGCAGACTGAGAACCTTCACATAAAAGAAGCAATGCCTGTAAACCAAGCTAACATGGTCAATCAGGAAGACCTAGCTATATGGCCATATCTTGATGTTATTTACATACCACAGATTCAAGCTGAAGTAGAGTTATTGATAGGTACCAATGCCTCCAAGTTCCTTGAACCGTGGGAAGTAGTAAATATTCAGGGAGAAGGTCCCTATGCCATACGAACCCTATTGGGGTGGGTTGTTAATGGTTCTCTAGGCAGTTATCAAAATGAACAAAATCCTGCTATTGGAAAATCAATACCAGCCTGATTTCAATGAGAGGATGTCAGAGGACAAAGAGGAAAAATCCAGAGAGGATGCAAAGTTCATAAATATCATGGAGAAATCTGTGAGCTTTAAAGATGAACATTACAGTGTGACGCTGCCTTTCAAAAACAAAGATATTGTTGTGTCCAACAATCTTAACATTGCCTTGTTGGGATAAAGAGAAAGTTTGAAAGGAATGTAAAATTTCAACAAGAATATACAGACTTTCTCAACAATATGATTATCCAAGGCTATGCTGAGAAAGTGCTAGAACATCAATTGGATCGATGTTACGGTAAGGTTTGGTACATTCCACATCATGGTGTGTGAAGTGGTAATAGTTTGATTGTAGAGCAGAATACCAAGGCACATCATTGAAAAGTCAACTTCTACAAGGCCCAAACCTCACAAGCTCTTTAACTGGTGTTCCCTGTCAAAAGCTACACTCGATGCTGCGTAGCATTACGCTATGGGGAACATTCTTTGTGTGACCGGTTGTGAAGCACGTGTGTCAAACACGCCAAGAATTGGCTTATAATACCTCTGTTGGTGACGCAGCTCATCAGTGGCAGCTGTGTGATTGCGCGCACCTGAACAGAGGGTATAATAACACGTGACGCCGAGCGCCTCAGGTTTCTTTGTCTTCAGATCGCATTGTGTGAAGTGTGAGCAAACCTTTCTCTGTGCCAGTACGAATATATATAAAATAATAAATACAAAAGTATCATGGCTGGGTTCAGAAAGAAATGTGTTCCTCCTTGCCAGAGGCACATTGCTGACGATGATCAGCATGAATTTTGTTTTGAGTGTTTGGGGAAGAACACGCAGCCCTCGGACTTTCTGGGAGTGTGAGCACTGTGATCTTTTGCCTGCCAAGATCCTACGTGCCCGGCTCGCTTTCTTTGCAGAGGAGCGAGCCGCCTCCCACTCCGGTCGTGGGGTTCGCGTGTTGATCTGGCTGAGGCGCAGGGATCAGATAGTCTTATGCCCCTCGCGCTCTCACCAGATGAGGCAGACACCGGCTCTGTGCTCGGGCGGGCGCGCCACGGGCGCTTCCCGTGAGCACGTCGATGAAGCCTCATCCCTGGCTTCTGGGGCGCCGCAGCCTCGAGCGCTCTTCCCGCTCTGACGCGGCGTTTGAGGAGCTGCTCGAGGTGGTTACAAGAGCAGTGGCGAGGCTGAATATTGAGTGGCCTCAGGAGCAGGGCCCCTAAATACTCTAAACTGGATGACAGGTTTCTGTCAGGTGGCCAGGGGAGGGATCACAGCGGCGGTCTCTCCTTCTTTGGGGACCTCCATGAGGAGCTGGCACGCTCATGGAATAAGCCCTATTCGTCCCGTGTTTTTGTGCCTTCGACGCCGATTTATTCGACTATCGTGGCGCACAGGTGCGGGTTATGGGTCGATGCCCCAGGTGGAAGAGACGCTATGCGGGCTATCTCTCCCCGGGACATCGTCCTCCCTAAGAAAACCTACACTCCCCAACAAGCCATGCCGGTTCACGCCATCACTGGTGGGGAAGGCTTTCCAGGCGGCGGGTCAGGCTGGTGCAGCACTGCACACCATGGCGGTTTTGCAGGCATACCAGGCTGAGCTGCTCAAAGATTTGAGCACAGGGGTTCTGTGGACGAGGAGCGCTTTTCTGAGCTACGCCGTGCCACAGACCTCTCTCTCCGTGCAACTAAGCAGACGGCCCGCGCTATTGGCCGCTCCATGTCTGCTTTGGTTGCGACGGAAAGACATCTGTGGCTTAACCTCACGGGCATCAAAGAGAAGGACCGCGCCTTCCTCCTGGATGCACCCATCTCGCCTTCCGGTCTTTTTGGCAACGGTGGACTCCGTCGCCACTAAGTTCCGCGAGGCTAAACGCCACGAGGAGGCGTTTGTGAGGTTCCTTCCTCGCCGTGCTCAGCAGCCGGGACCGCCGGCCACCCTGTCTCGCCAGGTCCAGCCCCTTCCAGAGAAAAGCGGGCTGCCCAGAAGGAGAGTGTGGCGAATCGTGCCCCCCCTCGTAAGGACTGGAGGGCGGATTCTCTAGCTGCTCAAAAGAGAACAGACCTGCGGAATGTTATCTCCGCCAGGAAGCAGAGGCCCTGAAATTGGCGCGCCGCGGGTGTTCTCCCACCGGGTGGGGCGCAACAAAATCCAAGAGAGTCTAAAGACTCCATGTCGACACCCTCAGGAGTCCGCTGTTTTTCTCCGCCGCCACTGGCGTTCGGGAGCAGCAGTCTCCAGCGCAATTGTAAGTGTCCGGCCGTCTCCTGCCTTGGCTCAGGACGGCGGATGTCTTACATCCCCCCCAAGAACCGAGGTGACAAAACTACTGCCCCTTTCAGAGAAATTGGCAGCATGGATGCTCCTGCCAAATATCTCCCGTGGGTAATAAGGACTGTGGCCAAAGGCTACAGACTCCAGTTTGCCAATCGTCCTCCGGCGTTTCAACGGCGTGGTCTCCACTTCCGTGAAACCGAACGAGCCCATGTATTGACACAGGAACTGCAGGTTCTGCTGGACAAAGGGGCCATAGAACGTGTTCCCCACCAGACAGACAATCCGGGTTTTACAGCCGATATTTTCTAGTTCGAAAAGATGGGGGCTGCGCCCGATTTTAGACCTTCGCGGGTTAAACCGCTACCTCAAAGCATTAAAATTCAAAATGCTCACAATAAAAATGATTGTGTCCCAGATCCGATTAGGCGACTGGTTTGTCACCATCGATCTAAAGGACGCGTATTTTCACATACAAATCCTGCCACAGCACAGAAAGTTCCTGAGGTTCGCCGGGAGCGAAGCGCACCAGCATCGGGTTCTTCCGCTCGGCCTGGCCTTGTCACCCGGACATATACAAAATGCATGGATGCAGCCTTGGCTCCTTTGCGACTCCAGGGCATCCGCATTTTGAATTACATAGACGACTGGCTGATATTAGCTCAGTCTCAGGAGCTAATGCTTCGACATCGGACGTCGTCTAGCTCATCTCGACTCTCTAGGCTTGAGACTCAACGCCGAGAAGAGCGTTCTCGGCCGCCCAAAGGACAACATATCTAGGGGTTGTTTGGGACTCAACCGAGATGCAGGCACATCTGTCTCCTGCACGTGTCGGGTCCATTCTAACTACCCTGAAAGCTATCAGGCTAGGCCAGGAAGTGGCTGTGCACTTCATTCAAAGAATATTGGGTCTCATGGCATCTGCATCCACGGTAATTCCTTTGGGCCTTCTGCACATGAGACCGTTTCAGCTGTGGCTCAGAGCCAGGGGGTTTCATCCAAGGGCCAACCCCTGAAGCAAATAAGATGCCGCCGAGGGCTTCGTGCCCTATCTATGTGGTTCAGACCCCAGTTTCTCACTTTGGGTCCCACCCTAGGTCCATGTTGTCGCCGCATGATGCTAACGACAGATGCATCCCTCACGGGCTGGGGCGCGGTCTTAGATGGCCATCCAGCCCAAGGGATATGGAGAGGCCATCTTCTCGCATGGCACATCAATTGCCTCGAGATGAAGGCTGTATTTCTGGCCCTGAAATACTTCCTCCAGCAGCTAAGGGGCTACCATGTCCTAGTACAAGTAGACAGCACAGCGGTGGTCTCTTACATAAATCGTCAGGGCGGACTGCGTTCGTGCCGCTTGAACAAGCTAGCGCAGCAGGTGCTGCTTTGGGCTCAGGACAAGTTCCTGTCCCTCAGGGCGATTTATATCCCCGGCGCATGAATGTGGGAGCAGATTTATTGTCCAGACAGGCTGTGACACATGGGGAGTGGAAACTCCACCCCGAGGTAGTGAGCCAAATCTGGGAAAGATTTTACGAAGCAGAGGTGGACCTCTTTGCTTCACAGCAGACAGCACAATGTCCTCTACTTCTCTCTGACTCCTCCAGCTCCTGGGTCTGGACGCAATGGCCCATGTGTGGCCCAGACTGCGCCTTTATGCATTTCCCCCGGTGGCTCTGCTCCCGGGAGTCCTGGCGAAGGTCCGTCAATGCGGGTTGCGCCTCTTACTAGTAGCGCCTTGGCCAACCAGAGTGTGGTTCTCAGACCTAATATCTCTCCTCGACGGCTCGCCATGGGCGATTCCGACCAGGAGGGATCTCCTTTCTCAGGCACAGGGGACAGTGTTTCATCCCCGGCCCGAGCTCTGGAACCTTTACGCCTGGCCCCTGAGGGGACCACTTAAGAGATGTCGGGCTCCCAGCCCCTGTTGTAGAGACTATTCTGAGCGCTAGGTCTCCTCTACTAGGAGAGCCTATGCCTGCAGATGGCGTGTCTTTGATGCCTGGTGTGCTACATCATGCAGACCCAGTCCACTGCCAGATTGTTTCAGTGCTGGAGTTTCTGCAGGACAAACTGTCCTCGGCACTAATCCTAGCACACTCAGGGTTTCGTGGCCGCCATTTCCGCTTGCCACGCCCTGATTGACGGGGTCTCGATAGGAGACATCCTCTAGTTGCCCGCTTCATTCGAGGTGCCAAGCGGTTGAGACCCCAAACTAGAGCTAGAGTTCCTTCCTGGGACCTAGCTATAGTGCTGGAGGGCTTAGTAAGCACTCCTTTTGAACCACTGAGTCAGCGCCTGTTAAATTTCTGACTCTAAAAATGGTTCTTCTGGCGGCCATTACCACTCTCAAGAGGGTTGGAGATTTGCAGGCTCTGTCAGTTTCGCCCTCCTGCCTAGACTTTGCTCCCGGGCTGGTCAAAGCCATTTTGCATCCTCACCCTAACTATCTTCCAAAAGTTCCATTCTCGACCTTAAATCCGGTCGTTCTTGAAGCCTTCTGTCCTCCGCCATTTACAACACCGGAGCAGGAGAGACTTCACTTACTGTGTCCAGTACGTGCCCTCCAGACTTATGTCCACCGCACTAGCCAGTGGCGTAAGTCCGAACAGCTGTTTATATGTTACGGGGCTGCAAGCTGGGGTTGCAGCTACCAGACAAACTATATCACGTTGGGTGAGGGATGCCATTGCCCTGGCCTATGACGTGCGCGGTCAAACTTCGCCCATAGGTGTGAGGGCTCATTCTACTAGAGGGGTTGCAGCTTCAACAGCTCTAGCAAAAGGTGCCCCTCTGCAGCAAGTTTGTGATGCAGGCTGGTCCTCTCCGCACACATTCATCAGATTCTATAGCTTGGATGTTCATGCTACTGTGGGCTCGCATGTCCTTGAGTCATCATCCCAAAATTGTGTTTGAGACCTCTTTTGTGTTTGTGCACACTTCACAACCCGAGGGGTCCAGACACTTACAGTGCGGCGTTGGTATTCTCGTTCCCATAGCGTAATGCTACGCAGCATCGAGTGTAGCTTTGACAGGGAACGCGTCTCGGGTTACTTGACTGTAACCCTGTTCCCTTAGAAAGCGGAACGAGATGCTGCGCTGCAATGCCGCACTGGGCGTGTCCGGCGCTCTTCAGACAAAGTTGACCTGAGGACGCTCGCGCCACGGTTATTATACCCTCTGTTCAGGTGCGCGCAATCACACAGCTGCCACTGATGAGCTGCGTCACCAACAGAGGTATTATAAGCCAATTCTTGGCGTGTTTGACACACGTGCTTCACAACCGGTCACACAAAGAATGTTCCCCATAGCGTAATGCTACGCAGCATCTCGTTCCCGCTTTCTAAGGGAACAGGGTTACAGTCAAGTAACCCGAGACGTTCTTCTGAGGTTCAGACAAGAACATGTTGCTTTCATGACTGACATCAGAGCAATGTTTTACCAGGTCAGAGTGGCAGAGGAAGACAAAGACTTTCTTTGTTTCCTTTGGTAACACAAGATGTTCTTGTCTTTAGAATGACTGTTCAATTATTTGGAGCAGTTTCATTCCCGAGTTGTGCATGTGTTGCTCTGAGGAGAACTGCAAAAGAGAGCTCTGGCATCTGACAGTGAGAGCAAAAAGAAGTGGTGAAACAGCCTTCCATAGGTGGATAAGTTACTTGTGTTCTTTGCCAGTCGTGCGCAATCCTGATTTCAGCCAACGTTTCTTGGTGCAGGTGGATGCTCTGACAGTGGGCCTGGGAGCAGTCTTTGCCCAGGTTTATGTTTGTGGTCAGACACCGGTCTGACAAGACTACTTCTCCAGGCTGCCAAGAAATTTTCAACCTCTGGGAGGAGTTTTTGAAGGTTTCCTGCTGGAAAACACTGTCGGTAACCTGACTTCACACACACAGTCACCATTTACCTGTTTGTACATTAACCCTGTCTCCCGGCCATTCACAGTAATCATAAGTGCACAAGTGGCCACTGGTAAACTGCTTTCATCCCATAGTTTTATCAGTTAACAAACATTCAGCAAGTATCCACTTTTCATTTGCAGGGGCTGTGTCTGAATCAACACACTAATACGCTATATAGTGATTACGCCATTTTGTAGTGGTGTCCGAATGTCTAGTGACTGAAATGTAGTGCACTCAAAGTTTCCCACAATGCATTAGTAAAAGTAGTGAGCATGGTGGTTGCTAGACAGTCAAAATAGACCATATGCTCTGCAAATTGTCAAAGGAGAGCAGTGCAACCGTGACATGTCAATAAACTGTACACAACAGGTTTGAATGAAATGAGTTAGAGGCACAAGTTTGACTTTTTGTGGAAACTTAATCCTCTGTTAATTGTTGTCAATAAACCATTACAATGTAAAATCACTGACGTTAGCTTATCTTAAATCAGACAGACATATGAGAGATTCCCTCTTGAGACATAAAAGAGTAGCAATAATCCAGTCAGATTCAGTTATTGAACAAGAGTTGTTAAATAAAGCACATAAGTGTATTTATATTAAAGCTTTTTATTAAAAAGAACATCCAGCCATTTTAGGGACACATCAAAAATGTTATAAAGTGAGAATGTGTTTTAATTGTGGAGATGTGGCCAATTTTGAGTGTAATTACCTTGGGGGAGGGGCCCCAGTGTTAAAAAGAAGGCCTTTTTCTGGCACTGAGCGGGATAGGTCCTGGAGGCCATGACTCATCTTGGAACTATAGAAACTGAAGGCTACAGCATCATCGTGGAGACAAACCTGTCCTGGACTCTTCCTCTGCCTCAAACAATAGACACTACAGCAGTGTGTTAAGTACAATGTTGGGTTTGTGAGTTTTTGGGTTTGATTAGTTCCTAAACAAAAACAAATTCAATGTTTTTTTGTTTTCAGGAGCAAGCAAACTCTGAATTTCCTGTGTGAAGGTGAACAGTTGTCTGTTAGTGTCTGTCTTTAAATGTAGAGACAACTATACCTCAAGACCAAAGAATCTGGGATAGGCCCTGTAACCTGAATAAGATAAGTGTTGCTGTCTCTTAGCATTGATTTTACAAGAGGTGTCTTTTTGTCTTCTTCTTTTAGAGATGTAAGATGGAGGTGGCTCCTCAGGTTTTGAGTCTGCTCCTCCAAAGATTGAACATTAAGCATTAACCACTTTAAGAACATGCTCTCTTCAGTGAGACACTCAAAAGCATGGCAAGAACATTAACACAAAAGAAAAGAAAAGGTCAATAACTGGATGCCTCATTTTAACACGTAAATAAAATTGAGTAAAACTGTGTAAAAAGATTCTTTGTTTATTTCTCATTTGATCAAAAATATCAGCTGTTTAATTATTAGCTTTGTAAAACACTATGAGGAGACTATGGTTATTTTCCATTACATAATGACTTTTTGGCTGAGCATTCTCCAGGAACCAGCCCTGTCATCTTAAGATTAATGTTATCCACTCCAGCCTTTAAGTTATTTTGCTGCTTGAGTTTTATAAACATTAAATACAAGAAACAGAAGTTGTTTTTTTACTTTACATAGTCCTGTTAAAATGATTGAATGATCAAATGTGATAAGAGTAATATTTTTTCATTTGAAAACTTGTATTTAATATTACAAGATGTTGGTACATTTCTACACTGACATCATCGAGTCCATCGTATGACGCTGCAGCCGGTGCCAGGGACAGAGACAGACGCTCTGCAGAGAGGGTGATCGGCTGCAGCCCTCATCTGTGCAGGACCTGTAGGCCTCCAGAAGACTGGGGCGCCAGCTGACCCCTCACACCGGACACAGAGTCTAATGATTCACTATTCTACATTTTTAGATTGTTAAAAAAAAGAGTAATACTACACTATGTGTAGTGACATAGAGGCTTAAGTTATATGTTGTTTTTAAGAGGGAAGTTTCCTGCTATTGCAGAATAAATGTCCCGGCTACAGGTGGAGAGGTGAAGCATGGCCAAGTGATACCACAAGGTAGCAGCATTAACACCTGACATAGCAGACAAGTCCCACATTTGGGCCTACTGCTGGATATGTGCACTCTCATGATTTTAAAACATTAGACTTTCTTTCAATTCATTTATTAGACTTTTCCCAAATAATAACACACACGACAGGACAATAAAACATAGTCATTTCAGCACTTTACACCATGATCATATTATTATTAGGCTCTAATCTAATTCATAATTTAAATGCACGATATAATTATAAATCCCCCAACTATACACAGCGGTGCACGTGCTGACGTAACCAGGTACAGGTGCTGGTTGCTAAGTGCATCTCCTCGAGCGTAAAAGCGTCATTGCAAAACTTGAATAAAAGGTTAAAGCAAAGGCATCTGGACTTAGTTTTCAAGGGGTTTAAGGGGGACTTTATTATTTCTGAGATCAACTGGTAGGAGAGCTGAGCTTTATCTCTGGAGGGAGGGGTTTGAGCTTAAACTTAACCTAATGGGACCAGGCTGTTCTGGTCTCATAGTCTGTAACTATGAAGCATGACTCAAGAGTCGTTAGTGTCACTGTTCCACTCAGCTGTTGTTGTTGTTGTTGTTGTTGTTCTACAGTGAAACTGTTTTGGTTTAGCTTTTAACACAGTGTTGTAAAAAGTGGGCAATAACTCTTGTTTTGATGCTTCTGATGTAAAAGGATATCAGCAGAAGTTAGATTAGGTAAATATAATTACATTTCTTGCTCAGCATTGTCTCAGTTGCCATTATTATTTTCCCTCTTTTAGAAACACATTTATGAAAGTAATGCACACAATAACTTCTCACCTCCTGCTCTGTAATGCACTGCTTCACAAACATATTGGTGTCACCAAAAAATAAATAAAAACCCTCAGTAATTTCAAAGATTTTGAAAAATATTTGTAGTGGGTAGAGTGGTCGTCTTTCAACCGAAGGTAGGCGGTTCGATTCCCGCTCTCCCCACAGTTCATACTGTCGTTGTGTCCTTGGGCAAGACACTTAACCCACCTTGCCTCCAGTGACTGTAACACTGGTAATGTAATGTAATGTAAGTCGCTTTGGATAAAAGCGTCTGCTAAATGAATAAATGTAAATGTAAATGTAATAAAGCTGAACGAAAAGAAGTTACCGTGCATTTCGAAGATCATGTGTTTTTTCTCTGTAAACTAATAATACTGATGTTTGTACTCACCTGAAAAATTCGACCTATCTTCTCCGCTCATGTCATCGCCCTTCAACGTTACCCTTTGCTTCCTTTAAAAAGAACGTACTGCTCCATCTTTTTGCTGAACTAATCCTGCACGCATATGCCTGCACGTGTACCGGTTCACCTTAAACGTAATCAACGTGGCGACGAAAAGGTCATCAAATAAATGTTCCGGGTCAACTCAAATAAAATGCAAGAATCAAAAATTGCATTTTTGTAAAACTGAAAAAATAGTTGTATACCAATAATTTTATTTTCATTTATAAAATAATTTTTAATAAGAAAATTTACTTTGTTTGTGGTTAATCTCTCCATTAACTTGAAAACAAATATAAAGAAAGGAACATTTTTTGTTTTTTATATAGTTGTTAAAAAAAGAAAAACGAATGGACGCAAAAGTACACGGACCCACCGCGTTCGGTATTCGGCCTTCGGCCAAGCATTTCATTATTATTCGGCTTCGGCTTCGGCCAAGAATTTCATTTTGGTGCATCCCTAATTCACATCCATTATGCAGGTACAACTTAAGTTTATATTTTGCTTCCTAAAATATATTTAGACATTGTAAAATGTAAAATAGTGCCCTGTTGAAGTTTTGCTATCTGCTTATGCTATATCTGTACATTAGCAGGAATGTTGCACAATATGGATGTGAAGGCAGTAAATGTAATTAGCTTGTGTGACAATAAAAAATTGTTTTGGTTAAAATCAACAAATAATCGTGCTAATTAATCGTGATCTCAATATTGATCAAAATAATCGTGATTATCATTTTGGCCCTTATCGTGCAGCCCTACCTCCAGGTAAAATCCTCCAATCCTGGTTGCGGTTTTTCACTGTCAAGCAAGATAGGTTTCACTATTTGAAGAAATTAAACCGGATTCCACTCAATGAATAGGCCTTGGGAATTTCTTTCATCCATTTATTGGCTTATTAGTGTACAACAACCCGGTACAGGGACGTTGAGCTTTCTTCAAAATACAGACCGCGTTGTACAATCCCCTCTTAATGCAAACCCCGACAATATATATACCAAATTAAAGCTTAAAGTCTCATCTTTCCGGTGATTTAAACCATTTCAACACGTTACAACCACAGCGCCGACACCAAAGCCTTTTTTACAGACAAGCACAAAGATTGAGTTTGGACTTGTCCTACCTTAGATGGCTCTTTTGGACTCAAACAGCAACAAATCCACATTAGCTTGGTGTCTTTCTGTCCGTAAAGGTCCAGGGAATAATATCCAGTAAAATAATTAGGTCCACAAGACATGTTATATCCTCCAAGGCTCAAAAACTGCAGAGAAGTATTTCCAACTTGAAATCAGCAGCGACATTTTTTGTCATTTCTTTTGATAATAAAAGCCATAAGTCCTTTTGAGACCGTGAAAAAAGCTACTAAAATGCTAACAGGAAGTGTTAGCCTTCGACCTTTTTCAGCCAATTCTGACGAGTTTAGACTGGGCGGGACCTGGATATATCGCCAATGGCGCACAGACTCTCGGCCATTGGCAATGATTACGCATCACGTAAACGCTTCTAGCACGTTCGTTGTTCTCCTATACTCCTATACGGATAGCCAATGTTCTACCGAGTCCAACAATACAAAACATGCCTGGGTTTCCTTCCCCCTGAAGCATCTGTGCCTCGGCGTAAACACAAGTCTCCTCAATGAGACAGCTTGTGCGTCATATGACGCGCGCATGTTTAGTGTGCTTTCACAGTGTTTTTTTGAGTAAAAACTATGGCAAAACTTACAAAAATAATAAAATACTTGTTAGAGGATGTAGTGGAGGCATGCTCATTTCTTTTTATTGATATTTTGGACCAGCAGCAGTCGGAAAGAAAGCGTTTAGAGCGGGGAGGGGGGGATGTGGTCTGATGTGAAGATCAAGATATCACACCTTTCCTTTGTCCTTTCACAGAGGTGCAGTAAGAGAAGAGAAAAACCCCAGTAAAATGATCCACATGTGACATGCTCTTGTGCTTTCTGCCAACAAGAGACAATGTTACACATATATGTAACACTGACCAACAGTTTTATAACCTATGTATATAGTTTGCAGTATGTTTATTATGTGTGGATTTTATTCAAAAATATATATTTTGGCCCATAACACTCATTTTGACTATTTTTTATGTAAATATGTCAATTCTATTGTGTTATTATTATGGAATATTAATTTTCATAACTAATAGAGTGATTATGTTTGTAAATACAGATTCCTCTAGATGTAAGCTTTCAGTAGAGCCCTCATTGATGCCTGTGGGTTAAAGCATTCAGAACTTATTGCACTTTTTCATACGTTTTCCAAATGTGTCCAATTTGGATAAAGTTTGGATAAACTATGGTTCCTCTATAAAAGCATGGACCTACCAACATAAAAACTGATGTAAAAAATTCATTTTTTCAGATATTCTTTTCAAGTTTGAAATGTGAGTAGTCATCAAGTTATTATTTTTGCCCATAGTGTGTATTAGTCCTCAACTACCTACTGAAGCCTTTTACACCTTTATTTTCACTAAATATTTTAGGCGAGAACACAAAAAATTATTTTCTCTGTGTGTTCCAAAGTGTATAAAATTGTATCAGTAGTACTTTCTGACTCTGATTCTGACTGTTGTGGGTGAAACTAGAGGTTGTTACCTTTACAAAGAGCCCACACTTGTATTTAAATTCCAAAGGGTTCAATAACAGCAGTCATTTTAATTTGGAGAGGTCACATTACACACAATACAGCCAAAATGACCCCTGAATACTTACAGGGTAAACTATATAGGTGAAAAACCGGCTGTCACTTCAGAGTTCTTTGGTGAGTACCTGCTCACGCACAGTGATATCAAGCTTGAATACTAATCTTCGAGTCAGCACTGCTCTTTTCGTAGCGTCAGTTCCCAGTGTATACAATAATTTAAACCGGTGCGCTGCTTTATCCAGCCCAGGCACGCGCCACATATTGCGGATTAGTTTCACCTGGTACTAATGAGGGAAGGCGGGGTAACGGGCAGTTTGCCGCAACATAGGGACAAATAAGTAAATACTCATACTGAGTAAGGTGCTCTCAAGAAAGAAAGAAAGAAAGAAAGTGCTCTCAAAACATTACATGTGGTCTATGTAAGAACCTCAAGAAGAACCCAAAAAAAACCAAATAAAAATCATAAAACCCTAGTACAACATTTCTAAGAACCACTTCTACACTTTGTTAATCATGTTAATCGCATTTGGTACGAAGCTGCTCTTATATCTTTTCGTTCTACCCCTTGGGACTTTATACCTCCTCGCAGACGGCAATAACTGAAACTCACTGTGCAGGGGGTGAGAGTCATCATCTAAGATTGAGAAGGCCATCCTTTGTAACTGTTTGGTATACAGGGATGCCACTCCTGGTTTAGACTCACCTATCAAACGGCCAGACCATTTTACTATCTGGTCTAACTGATTTTATGCCTTTAAAGATATATGGCCATACCATACTACATACTACAGTGGAGAAGGACAACACAGATTCAATAAAAGCAAGATAAAACATTTTCATTATTGTTCGGTCAAGATTAAACACAGATAATTTCCTTAGGCAATACAAACGATGGTGCCCCTTTTTGCACAGAGCCTCACAATTCTTTTCAAAATTGAGTTTCTCATCAATAATAGTCCCAAGGTATTTGTATGATTGTACATACTCTATTGTTTGGCCTTTAATTGAGGTAGGTTCACCTGGATGAGTACTTTTCCTAAAATCAATGATCATATCCTTGGTCTTTGATATATTAAGCTGTAAGTAAGATTCCTCACACCAATTGACAAAGTCCTCAATAATTGGGCCATGTGAGGTCTCATTCTCCTTAAGTAAACTCAAAAAGAATGGGGCCTTATTAGTGCTGTTCATTGATTTGAGTAAACGTTTTGACATCTGAGTATAAAGTATATTCATTTTACAATATATGGTGTAAAACTGTCTAAGTGCTGCCCTCTTCAGGTTGAACGGTGGTTACTGCAGTTGAATTTTTATCTTTGCAGTTGTTTCCTTGTGTGACGTAAGCGGGCTCACCACCCACGCCCCTGGCACAACCCCACCACACTCTTCTCTCCATCTTTGTGCTTCTCACAGCTGTCAATCAATCTGCCTCTGTTGGGTTTCAGGTCCCAAGGGTGACCCAAGGGTTTTCAGGTGAGCCGGGGGCTCAGCCCCACCCTCGGTTTCTCCCCTCTGTCTCTGCTGAGCTCTGCCCACTTTGGTAAACACAATCAAATAACCAATGACCAAATGACAATGCTGACCTCTTGTGACTGAACAGGAAATAGAACATTACTTCACAACTGAAGGACAGAATACTATGTCAGCAGACAAGCATCTCTTCATCCAGAAGTTAAGACAAAGCCAAGGACTACAATGCAAAGCAGCACAGATGTTTCCTCACAACCTGCTTCATCTCATCATGTATAGCAACACGTATCTTCAAGACCTATTTCAGCTGCTTCAGTAGATGATGGAAGTTTTGGTGTCACACAGAATTTGCTTTAAAAACATCAAGAAATAACAGAACTGACAATACAGCAACAAAGGTCTCAACACTTGCCACCACATGAGATTCCAGTGTTTGAAGGGGATTCATGGCAATTGTGTTTGTTTACCAAAGCTTTTAAACATTGTGTGGAGGAAAAAACAAAAAAACAAGGGGAATTGTATTTTATTGAAAGGTATACAAGAGGGCGCCCAAGAGCATTGGTTCGAAGCTGAATGAATATGGCACCTGAAAGAGGTTATGATACAGCTAAAGTTATGCTTAAACAGCAGTTTGGAGAGGATTATTTTGTTTCTGCTGCATATATGGAAAAGGTGATTGGATGGCCTATGATCAGGTACAAAGATATCACAGAACAACTTCATTGAATACCAAGTTAAAATCATTTCAGATCCAATATTTGGGTCCATTCAAAATGTAGAGATGAGAACAATCGGTAAACCCAAAGATGTCTACAAATGGAAATCACAATCCCAGTCAAAGCCTAAGTTGAAAGGGGACAGTTTTGCTACCAGTGTCACTAACGTTAACAAAACCCTTGTTGGTGAAATCTAAAAGGCAAATACTAAACAGTCAATCAGCTTGTTAAATAAAAAATAACTGTCACACACATATTCACATTCTGCCCAGACTTAAGCCATGGCTTTAGGCCTATTAAACATAACGTTTGTCTGCAGTTTTAGGTCAGATAGAAGAGAATTTCACAGTCTAAGCCCTTTTAAAAGAGAAGCAAGACTGTCAAAAAGATGTTTTAAACTTTGGAACTATACAGTCCCCACTGACAGAGGCGTGTTCGTAGGATCTGAGAGAGCTCTGACGTCTGACAGTGAGAGCAAAAATAAGTGGTGAAACAGCCTTCCATAGGTGGATGAGTTACTTGTGTTCTTTGCCAGTCGTGCGCAATCCTGATTTCAGCCAACGTTTCTTGGTGCAGGTGGATGCTTTGACAGTGGGCCTGGGAGCAGTCTTCACCCAGGTTTATGTTTGTGGTCAGACACCGGTCTGACAAGACTACTTCTCCAGGCTGCCAAGAATTTTTCAACCTCTGGGAGGAGTTTTGACAGTTTCTGCTGGAAAACACTGTCGCTAACCTGACTTCACACACACACCATTTACCTGTTTGTACATTAACCTTGTCTCCCGGCCATTCACAGTAATCATAAGTGCACAAGTGGCCACTGGTAACCTGCTTTCATCCCATAGTTTTATCAGTTAACAAACATTCAGCAAGTATCCACTTTACATTTGCAGGGGCTGTGTATGAATCAACACACTAATACACTAAATAGTGATTACGTCATTTTGTAGTGGTGTCCGAATGTCTAGTGACTGAAATGTAGTGCACTCAAAGTTTCCCACAATGCATTAGTAAAAGTAGTGAGCATGGTGGTTGCTAGACAGTCAAAATAGACCATATGCTCTGCAAATTGTCAAAGGAGAGCAGTGCAACCGTGACATGTCAATAAACTGTACACAACAGGTTTGAATGAAATGAGTTAGAGGCACAAATTTGACTTTTTGTGGAAACTTAATCCTCTGTTAATTGTTGTCAATAAACCATTACAATGTAAAATCACTGACGTTAGCTTATCTTAAATCAGACACACATATGAGAGATTCCCTCTTGAGACATAAAAGAGTAGCAATAATCCAGTCAAATTCAATTATTGAACAAGAGTTGTTGAATAAAGCACATAAGTGTATTTATATTAAAGCTTTTTATTAAAAAAAAACTGTCAGCCATTTTAGGGACACATTAGTACAAGTAATGCTTATATTTTCGAAAATGTTATAAAGTGAGAATATGTTGTAATTGTGGAGATGTGGCCAATTTTGAGTGTAATTACCTTGGGGGAGGGGCCCCAGTGTTAAAAAGAAGGCCTTTTTCTGGCACTGAGCAGGATAGGTCCTGGAGGCCATGCCTCATCTTGGAACTATAGAAACTGAAGGCTACAGCATCATCGTGGAGACAAACCTGTCCTGGACTCTTCCTCTGCCTCAAACAATAGACACTACAGCAGTGCGTTCAGTGTTAGGTTTGTGAGTTTTTGGGTTTGATTAGTTCTTAAACAAAAACAAATTCAATGTTTTTTTGTTTTCAGGAGCAAGCAAACTCTGAATTTCCTGTGTGAAGGTGAACAGTTGTCTGTTAGTGTCTGTCTTTAAATGTGAGACAACTATACCTCAAGACCAAAGAATCTGGGATAGGCCCTGTAACCTGAATAAGATAAGTGTTGCTGTCTCTTAGCATTGATTTTACAAGAGATGTCTTTTTGTCTTCTTCTTTTAGAGATGTAAGATGGAGGTGGCTCCTCAGGTTTTGAGTCTGCTCCTCCAAAGATTGAACATTAAGCATTAACCACTTTAAGAACATGCTCTCTTCAGTGAGACACTCAAAAGCATGGCAAGAACATTACGCACCACAAAAGAAAAGAGAAAGTCAATAACTGGATGCCTCATTTTAACACATAAATAAAATTGAGTAAAACTGTGTAAAAAGATTCTTTGTTTATTTCTCATTTGATCAAAAATATCAACTGTTTAATTATTAGCTTTGTAAAACAATATGAGGAGACTATGGTTATTTTCCATTACATAATGACTTTTTGGCTGAGCTTTCTCCAGGAACCAGCCCTGTCATCTTAAGATTAATGTTATCCACTCCAGCCTTTAAGTTATTTTGCTGCTTGAGTTTTATAAACATTAAATACAAGAAACAGAAGTTGCTTTTTTACTTTACATAGTCCTGTTAAAATGATTTAATGATCAAATGTGATAAGAGTAATATTTTTTAATTTGAAAACTTGTATTTAATATTACAAGATGTTGGTACATTTCTACACTGCCATCATCGAGTCCATCCTCACCTCGTCCATCGTGATCTGCAGCCGCTGCCAGGGACAGAGACAGACGCTCTGCAGAGAGGGTGATCGACTGCAGCCCTCATCTGTGCAGGACCTGTAGGCCTCCAGGAGACTGGGGCAGGCAGCTGACCCCTCACAGCGGACACAGACTCTAATGATTCACTATTCTACATTTTTAGATTGCTAAAAAATGAAAAATACTACACTATGTGTAGTGACATAGACGCTTAAGTTAAATGTTGTTTTTAAGCGGGAAGTTTCCTGCTATTGCAGCATAAATGTCCCGGCTACAGGTGGAGAGGTGAAGCATGGCCACATGAAACCACAAGGTGGCAGCATTAACACCCAACATAGCAGACAAGTCCCACATTTGGGCCTACTGCTGGATATGTGCACGCTCATGATTTTAAAACGTTAGACTTTCTTTCATTTCATTTATTAGACTTTTGCCAAATAATAACACACACGACAGGACAATAAAACATAGTCATTTCACCTGTCTGTCCTCTGCAAACAAAAGACACTACAGCAGTGTGTTAAGAAGTAAATGTTGGGTTTGTGAGTTTTTGGTTTGATTAGTTCCTAAACAAAAACAAATTCAATGTTTTTGGTTTTCAGGAGCAATCAAACTCTGAATTGCCGTGTGAAGGTGAACAGTTGTCTGTTAGTGTCTGTCTTTAAATGTGAGACAACTATACCTCAAAGACCAAAGAATCTGGGATAGGCCCTGTAACCTGAATAAGATAAGTGTTGCTGTCTCTTCATTGATTTTAGGAGGTGTCTTTATCTTCTTTTAGAGATGTAAGATGGAGGTGGCTTAACCTCAGGTTTTGAGTCTGCTCCTCCAAAGATTGAACATTGAAGCATTAACCACTTTAAGAACATGCTCTCTTCAGTGAGACACTCAGCATGGCAAGAACAGTTTAACACACAAGAAAAAAGTCAATAACTGGATGCCTCATTTTAACAATGTAAAAATAAAATTGCAGTAAAACTGTGTAAAAGATTCTTTGTTTACATTTCTCATTTGTTCAAAAATATCAGCTGTTTAATTATTAGCTTTTAGAAACACATTTATGAGAGACTATGGTTATTTTCCATTACATAATGACTTTTTGGCACTTTCTCCAGGAATCAGCCCTGTAATCTTAAGATTAATGTTATCCACTCCAGCCTTTAAGTTATTTTGCTGCTTGAGTTTTATAAGACATTAAAAATACAAGAAGTCATCGTTTTACTTTTAGTCCTGTTAAAATGATTGAATGATCAAATGTTCTAAGAGTAATATGTTTTCTTTTGAAAACTTGTATTTAATACATACAAGATGTTGGTACATTTCTACACTGACATCATAAAAGTCCATCCTCCAGTGTCTGTAGCTCATCGTATGAATGTGTGCAGTGTGCCAGGGACAGAGACAGACGCTCTGCAGAGAGGGTGATCGGCTGCAGCCTCATCTGTGCAGGACCTGCTGTGGTACAGGAGACTGGGCGGGCAGCTGACCCCTCACATTGAACACAGACTCTAATGATTCAATGTATTCTTTAGATTTTTAGATTGTTAAAAAATGTGAAATACTACACTATGTGTAGTGACACAGAGCTTAAGTTAAATGTTGTTTTTAAAAGTTTCCTGCTATTGCAGAATAAATGTCTCTACAGGTGGAGATGTGAAGCATGGCCAAGTGAAACCACAAGGTGGCAGCATTAACACCCAACATAGCAGACAAGTCCCACATTTGGACCTACTGCTGGATATGTGCACTCTCATGATTTTAAAACGTTAGACTTTCTTTCATTTCATTTCTTCTAGACTTTGCCAAATAATAACACCACGACAGGACAATAAAACATAATCTGTCCCAATGTTACAACATGACCATATTATTATTGTAATCTAATTCAAATCTTTGCAGATAAATCCCCGACTGATGGTTTACACAGCGGTGCACGTGGCCCTTTAACGTCAGGTGATCAGAGTTCTAAGTACAAAGGACTCCTCAGGACTCACCTGTTCCAAAACTGCTGATGATGGCAGGATCAAAGGCATCTGGACTTAGTTTTCAAGGGGTTTAAGGGGACTTTATTATTTCTGTTGAGGTGAGCTTTATCTCTGGACAGATATATGAAGTTTGAGCTTAAACTAAACCTAATGGGACCAGGCTGTTCTGGTCTCATAGTCTGTAACTATGAAGCATGACTTTCGAGAGTGGACTTAGTGTCACTGTTCCATTCTCAGCTGTTGTTGTTGTTGTTGTTGTTCTACAGTGGAAACTGTTTTGTTTGGTTTAACTTTCTCATTTGTAAAAAGTGGGCAATAACTCTTGTTTTGATGCTTCTGATGTAAAAGTAGAAGTTAGATTAGGTAAATATAATTACATTTCTTGCTCAGCATCGTGGCACAGTTGCATTAATTTCCCTCAACAACACATTTATGTTCTAATGCACACAATAACTTCTCACCTTGCTCTGTAATGCAGGCTTCACAAACATTGGGTGCAGACCAGGGCTGGACTGGGACAAAAAAAGGCCCTGGCATTTTTACTCAGACAGGCCCACCACAATCGGTCAGAACATTACCAATTGCTAAATTACTATTAATTAAGTATGGTTATTGGTTTAATTTATTTTAAATAAATACATATTTTTCTGAAATATTACTAACAAATTACTAATTCATTTTCTCTTTGGACAGTTGTCACGGGTGACTGGAGCCTATCCCAGCAGCTTTGGACCTGAGGTACACCCTGGACAGTGGCCAGTTGACTAAAGTCTGACATTTAGAGACAGACAACCATTCACATTAAGTTTTGTGTATAGTTTCATAATTCCATTTTTTTAAATAAATGTTTTATATAATGACCAAAGGTTTTGATGTGTTTGTCACAAACATTTCAATATTTTAGACTGATTTATTTAGAATAAATAGAAGAAAGTTTATAATGTTCAGTATTTAAGACTAGATTACTGATGGTAAACATATGTTCATTTTTATTATATTCTATTGCAAACACATCTACAATAGTACAGTAAGAAAACAGTTGTTTATGATTGGACCAGTGTTGTATTAATGAGAAACAAGCCATGAGTCGTAGATTCTTTTTGGAGGCTGGCTCCATTTATTAAAGAAATAAAAACAAATAAGAGATACAACACACTGTTATAAATACAATTCTAAATACGATTTTATAGACATAATACTATATTGACTGTAGGACTGATAACTGTGTTCAGAAGACTGTAGTTGTCCACATATTAATTACTCATAATCACATCAAATATTGACTGGAGACAGATGGACAGACTTGAATAGAGCGTCAGTAGTTGCTGTCCTGCGGGAAATCCTCGCACAGACCCGGGACAACAGGTCATCGAACTGGGGCCGGCTCAGTGGGAAGTACCGCTGAAAGCGGCCGTCATCCAGGCGCAGCTCCTGGAGAAGTTTGTGAAACTTACGGAGCTGGGTCCGCCTCTGAAGCATCCGATGGACCCCCGCACAGCGCCGAACGGGTTCACGCCGTTTTTCAGTCCTCCAAAGTAAATAGAGCACTGCTACTTTATCGATAAAATCCATCTCAACCATTCTTCAACAAGACCGGAAGACAACCCGCCTGGCAGAAGCCCTTCCTATGACGCGAATTCGCGTCTGTTGTTGAGTGAATTTAACGCGCGAATGAAGCGAATTTCACGCGCGAATGAAGCGAGTAAACTCAAAATGTTCAAGCGTACAACTACGCGCGAATAGCGCGATTTATTCGCGCAATTCGCGTTTGGTGTGAACGCTGCTTTAGTGTCACTGTTCCACTCAGCTGTTGCTGTTGTTGTTCTACAGTGAAACTGTTTTGGTTTAGCTTTTAACACAGTTTTGTAAAAAGTGGGCAATAACTCTTGTTTTGATGCTTCTGATGTAAAAGGATAACAGCAGAAGTTAGATTAGGTAAATATAATTACATTTCTTGCATCTCAGTTGCCATTATTAATTTCCCTCTTTTAGAAACACATTTATGAATTTAATGCACACAATAACTTCTCACCTCCTGTTCTGTAATGCACTGCTTCACAAACATATTGGTGTCACCAAAAAATTAAAAAGAAAACTCAGTAATTTCAAAGATTTTGAAAAATATTTGTAGAAGTCATCGTGCACACGTTTATTGTAGATGAAGAACAGGTTCTATCTGGAATTATGAACAGGTTTTATGTAGATTTATAAATAATAGTCAAAACATATATGATGCAAAGAATAATTGAAAGGACACTAACCATAAAACAAATTCCAGTGTCTGTAGCTCTGGTGAATGAATGTGTGAGTGTGTTCGGTGGGTTGTCAGAAAGAACGTAGACGTCTTTGTCAGTCCACCCCAAGGCAGCTGTGGTACAGAAGTAGCTTACCACCACCAGTGTGTGACTGTGGAGTGAATTAATAATGTGTGTGCTTTGAGTCTCTTGGGAAGGGAAAAAAGTGTGATATATATGGAATGTATTTAACACAAAATTCAAAAAGACTAAAACAAATCAAAAGGAATATTTTTAAATATGATTTCCTAAAAAACACACTGCTCTAATAAGTTTTCTTCCTCACATTCAGGACTGTTTATCCTCAGGACAATAAGAGGACAAGAGGAAAAGTGAAGGCTACTTGAGTCTAAAGAAAGATTAAGACCATAGAGTCTTATATTTTCTTATATTCAGCAGGGCAGACTTCCTGTTTTTCTTCAGGTTTCTTCTCTTTGGCTGGTGGCATGCTCCATTTCAGCTTCAAATCTGTTCCAATGTTGTGTTTCTCAAGCCGTTGTTTAAGCTAAAGGAAGAAAGTGTGTCAGATCCATTGATGGTTTAAGGGGTATAAGGCCCTTTTAACAGTCATTGGTCAGATCAGACAGAGTTCAGTTTACAAAGAACTGGCCGAGGACTCACCTGTTCTAAAATCTGCTCCATGATGGCAGGATCACTGAGGTCAGCATCACTCTGGAGTTGCATCTTGATCTTTGAGGTTTTCTTTTCCACTGGACAGAAAATATATGAAGAAATATAATTTGGTTAAAAACTGCAGTCCACACATGGACTGCACAGGGACATGACAGGTGCATTTTCTGAACAAGGGTCTCTACCAAAGTGGATCATTTTGTTGCAGGTGATTCCACTTTTTCTCATTTGCTTTGTCTCACTTGTTGCTTTGAAAAGTGTTTTAAGGCCGTATCTTGCGGCGGCGCAGGCCTGGTGGTGATCAAGACGGTGGTATATTTATATCTTGTGCTCGATGCAGCTACCTCCTGCCCGTCTGGGACTCAAGGGGTGGAGGTTAAAAAAGCGAGGCGTGGCACAGACGGGAACAACAGCAGCAGTGTGTTTGTTCTTTAAAGCTCATTGCAGGTCACTTTAGGAGCAGGACCACAAACTGATGCAGACATTATTAAGTTTAATTAAGACATAAAGTTATTGCCACGCACATTTTTAATGCTCTGGTATGATAAAAAAAAAATATATATATATATATATTTTTTTTTTTTTTCAAATTGCCATTTGCTAAATTACTATTAATTAAGTATAATTATTGGTTTAATTTATTTTAAATAAATAAGACATAATTTAAAATACTCTCAAAAATAATATCTGTTTATAACCTGAAACATTACTAACAAATTACTAATTAGGCCCGAGCCGGTGATGGCCGGGAGGGCCTATTGTTTTTGCTCGGATTTTTTTTTTTTTTTTTTCTTCCGACCCAATGATCCTAAATTTGACCCAGTGAACATGCACAAAAAGTCATTTTTATTGGTCCCAGACTTCAAGCTCGGCGAAAAATTTATGCATTTGAAGTCGCCGAAAAAAAAATACGAAAAATGACTCACTGGCGACCCCTACAAAATCAAAATACATTGGGCCTATGGAAAGTGAAAGTAACTTTTTTCCAACGTAGAAAAATGAAACTTGGTATATCCATAGTACACCTCAGGGCAAACAGAAAAGTCAATGACAGTCACACCCTAAACTTAACAGGAAGTCTGCCATGTGGGGTGAAACGCGCGGCCACTAAAATCGCACCCCTTGCGCAGAAAGATGCAAATCATTGTGTTTTAATCTAAATGGCCCCAAATTTGGTGAGTATCATCTAGACACGTGTGCCAACCAAAGTTGTAACTTTGTTGTTGATATCTTATCGGGTATGGGTGTGGCAAGCCTGTAACGAGGTGGCCATTTTTGTGAAAATAAAACGTCTCTTAACTCTCAAACGCCTTCTCGGATCGAGTTGGACCCAAAAAGGCGTTTGTGCACATTCATGACCTGAACGAAAAAATATGTAAATAAAAGGGTTATCTTTAGAAATGGCTCTCCAGCGCCCCCTACAAACATATAATGGGACCCAAGAATTTAGTTTGTTATAGAGACATAAAATTTGGTACACACATCTCTTATGTCATGACGAGCATAAAAGCCAATGACAACCACCCCCTATCTATAAATGTGTTGCCATAGCAACGTCCCAAAAAATGTGAAAAAAGTCAATGGGAAGTGAAATTTTTAGTTTGTTGTAGGCAAATAAAACTTGGTGCACACATCCACCATGGGCTTATGAACAAAAAAGCCAATGGGGACCACACCCTATCACACACAGGAAGGCGGACATTTTGAATTGAAAATGTGAACCGACTTAAAATACACCTCTTTTTAAAAGTACACAGAAAAAGCTGCTTCATTCCACAGACACCAAACTTGGGCAAAATGAGCTAAACACATGTATGTAAAAGAGACAAGTGTTTTTCTAGACTTTTTGCTCGAGTTATATTTTTTTATTATAATTCGGTATATATTTTTTTATTATAATTTTTCTGCAAAATGATCCTCAATTTAACCCAGTAAGTGAACAACTAAAAGTCATTTTTATTGGTCCCAGACTTCAAGCCCGGCAAAAAATTTATGTATTTGAAGTCCCCGAAAAAAAAAATACGAAAAATGACTCAGTGGCGGCCCCTAGAAAAGTCAAAATACATTGGGCCTATGAAAAGTGAAAGTAACTTTTTTCCAGCGTAGAAAAATGAAACTTGGTATATCCATAGGACACCTCAGGGCAAACAGAAAAGTCTATGACAGCCACACCTAAACAAAACAGGAAGTCCGGCATGTGGGGTGAAACGCATGGCCACTAAAATCGCACCCCTTGCGCAAGAAGATGCAAATCATTGTGTTTTAATTTAAATGGCCCCAAATTTGGTGAGTATCATCTAGACACGTGTGCCAACCAAATTTGTGACTTTATTGTTGATATCTTATCGGTTATGGGTGTGGCAAGCCTGTAACGAGGTGGCCATTTTTGTGAAAATAAAATGTCTCTTAACTCTCAAACGCCTTCTCGGATCGAGTCGGACCCAAAAGGCGCGTTTGTGCACATTCATGACCTGAACACAAAAATATGTAAATAAAAGGGTTATCTTTAGAAATGGCTCTCCAGCGCCCCTACAAACTTATAATGGGACCCAAGAATTTAGTTTGTCATAGAGACATGAAATTTGGTACACACATCTCTTATGTCATGACGAGCATAAAAGCCAATGACAACCACCCCCTATCTATAAATGTGTTGCCATAGCAACGTCCCAAATATGTGGAAAAAGTCAATGGGAAGTGAAAATTTTAGTTTGTCGTAGGCAAATGAAACTTGGTACACACATCCAGCATGGGCTTATGAACAAAAAAGCCAATGGGGACCACACCCTATCACACACGGGAAGGCGGCCATTTTGAATTGAAAATTTGGTCCGACTTAAAATACACCTCTTTTTAAAAGTACACAGAAAAAGCTGCTTCATTCCACAGACACCAAACTTGGGCAAAATGAGCTAAACACATGTATGTAAAATAGACAAGTGTTTTTCTAGACTTTTTTGCTCGAGTTATATTTTTTTTTATTATATTTTTTCTGCAAAATGATCCTCAATTTAGCCTAGTAAACGTACAACTAAAAGTAATTTTTATTGGTCCCAGATTTCAAGCCCTAAAAATTTAAGTATTTGAAGTCCCCGAAAAATTATACAAAAATGACTCAGTGGCGACCCTAGAAAAGTCAAAATACATTGGGCCTATGGAAAGTGAAAGTTACTTTTTTCCAACTTAGAAAAATGAAACTTGGTTCATTTATAGCACACCTCAGGGCAAACAGAAAAGTCTAAGACAGCCACACCCTAAACTCAACAGGAAATCTACTATGTTGGGTGGAATGCGTGACCACCTAAATCTCACCCCTTGTGCTAAAGGCTTTTCATCTAAACAGCTCCAAATTTGGTGAGTATCATCGACACACACGTGCCAAAAAAGTTATCAATTTGTTTTTTGATACATTTGTGGCTATGGTCGTAATGAGTCTGTGAAGAGGCAGGGAGGCGAGGGCCTTTATCGCCGCTTGCGGCTTTAATTCATTTTCTACTGCTTAGTCCCTTTATCCCAGCATCTATGGCCCTGAGGCGGGGTACACCCTGGACAGTGGCCAGTTAGTCACAGGTCTAACATTTAGAGACAGACAACCATTCACTCACTAAGGACACTTTAGAGTTGCCAAATAACCTCTACATGTACGTCTTTGGATGGTGGGAGGAAGCCGGAGTACCCGGAGAGAACCCACAGTAACACTTTGAGGACACGCAGACTTCTCACAGAAAGACCAGAGGCGACCAAGGAGGTTTGAGTTGGCTGGGCTTTGAACTCACGACCCTGTCTTTAGTCTACTACCAAATTAAAATTGTCTAAAACCCAGCACTTTGTAGAAAATACTTTACATTTACATTTAGCAGAAGGTTTTATCCAAGACGACTTACATGTTTTCACTGGCTTTCATTTTTTACAGTGAATCTCTAAACCCTTTTTTACCTATTGTTTTGATAAAATAGTTCTTTGGGACTTAAGTTGTTACCTCCGTGGCAGACGAATGGTCTCGCATATATGCAGGGCAGATCCCACCAAAGATGATCTGAATTAACACCGACACAGTACTCATTAAACCCTCCATTATTAGGTTCCACTTTCATCCAGTTTTTGAAGCTGCTGTTGCTGTTGTCAGACCACCTCCACGCCTCACGGTACAGGCCGATCCATGCATCTGCTGGGCTTCCCAAAGCAGCAACAGCTTGGTTTTCAGCTGAGTTCTCGATCATGGCCAGGTCGTAATAGTGTTGTCTGCAGTAGGCCAAAGAGTTTTTCCAGGTCATTGTAGTGTTCCCAAGAAAAAACTGCTTTACACCTGATTGAACTGAAAATAGAAACAACCTCAGATTCACAATGTAACTTTCCATTAGAGGTAATATACAGACATGTTTTAAATCACAAGAACTCTTTTTAGGAAATCGTTCACAGAAGCCGTCTGCAGCAGAGTATTGACCTGCATTTGGTCTAAAGTCTGAACTGTCTCTAAACTCTCTTTCACAAATGAACCTTGGTTCAGTTTGGTCTGGAGCGAGACCAGAGAGCAGCTGTTTGGTCTGAACCAGGTCCTGGAGCTTTCACCTGAACATTTGGTTTTGGAAAGCACCTTAAAGGTACAATAGAAAATCAAGTCTTCAGCTTGTTAACAAAAGGTTTGTTGAGTGACTTTGTCAGAGCCACCAAAGTGTAAAGCTCTTTTGTTTCATTGTGCTGTAGGTCAAATGTAGGCCTACAATGTTCATTTAACAGTGTGCTGTGACTGTGAATAAATAAAGTCTCACCTCTGTAACAAACAGGATAGTGTTGCGCTTGACAGTTGTCGTCGCCCCATAGGCTTTGACGAAACAATATACAGCCTTCTATTGCAGAGTTATCATCGGGTTGACCTCCATCCCAGTTCTGATATTGACTGGTGCTGATTGCCACTGTTCCAGTGGCAGACCATTTCCATGAGTTAGAGTCTGTGGTCATCACTTTCCAGGACGCAGGGTCATCAAACAGTCCGATCCACACGGGTGGACCCAGAGGTACAATCATCCTGTTCAGGTCGTCTGCACTTTCGACTGTGGCCAGGTCGGTGTATTTATCTCGGCAGTACTTTTGAGCATCTGTCCAGTTCATGTAAATGTTGATGAAGTAGTACTCATCGATTCGACAAAGTACAAGTGGGATGAGGATAATTATTTGGAAGACTGTAAAAGGATGTAGAGTCACCTTTACATTAGTTTTATGTTAGTAGACTAGTGTTTACTTTAACTACAGAGAATCTTACCACAGAGCAGGTCGAATGAAAGCACTTTAAAATCCATGTTTGAGAGAGCCTTTAAATAAGACAATATATCACAATCTTCACATCGAAACAAAAAAAACACATCTTTGGTTAAAGATCACTGTTAAATGTTTGAATCCTTCCAAATGTGTGAAGAATAAACTCACCTACAGCAGCAGTGACCAGGGTTAAGTCTCCTTGCAATTTAGTGCATTGCAAATGTACTATCAGCATTCAAATATGCCTCTGCTGCCCGGGTGTTAAAGCCATTATTTACACAGTGTTTGCATATGTATTGAGAAGCTGATCCAATCAGCAAAACCTATCCAAATCACCAGTGTTAAATCACTGTTGGGTCAAAGGAGGGAGGTACAGGCCCAGAACAACTCTTTAAGCCTTTGAGCTACACTGTCCTCACAGCACTTCTAGTCCTCATCAGTAACACTCAGTGAAGCTTGTGTAAGGCTGCCTCTACTGAACTGAAAGAACAAAGTTGCCCCATCAGGTCCTGCTGGAAAACACCAGCGCTAACCTGACTACACATTCACACACATACACAGTTAAGGTTAAGTTTAAGGTAAATGTATTTGTACCAGTGAGTCAGTTCAATTTATACAACTTCCAAACATCAAAGGACAGAGCAAAGTAACAACAGTGTGCTGATTGGAGTATTGTTTATAGAGGGTACATCACCAGGTGGCAGCCAGAGGCTAAACAGAACTTAAATTAAAAGAAGTGTACAGCACTTGAAAGGAAGTTGTTGTTGAACACTGCTGCAACGAGGTTTATTAAAAGAATAATTTACTAAAAACCACGTCTACTTTTTATGCTTTATTGAAAACATAACATGGTACCAGGAGTGGCCTTGTGAAAACAGATGTCATTGAAAGTGAGAAGCCATTTGACGCCGTCAACTGGACTGGAAATGTGGACCGTGAGTGGCAAACCTTTAACAGCGGTTCATGCTATACTTGTAAGCTATCGGTCTGGATGGCAGCTGTATGCACGGAAGATTGCACTGTTTATTTCTGTAGCTGGTCCACAAGCAGTGAAAGTTTATAATACATTTGTTTTTGTCAACGCAGATGAGCGAGATATGTTTTACGTGGTTGTGAGGAAATTTGGTGTACTTTTTTGCTCACGTAGGCTTTACAGCAGCCTGCGGAGAGTTTTGATGAATATTTATATAGCGTTTCTTTACCTAGTAGGCACTTAAAGCGCTTTACCAGTGTTACAGTTGACACCACTGGAGGCAAGGTGGGTTAAGTGTCTTGCCCAAGGACACAACGACAGTATGAACTGTGGGGAGAGCGGGATGTTATGATGATGTTTTGGGGTGTTTCGAGCGGGGATCGAAGGACGGCCGCTCTACCACTGAGCTACTAACGGATCTGAAAGCTAAAACATGCAACTTTGGGGTACTGCAGGAGTCCATGGTAAGAGACCAGATAGTGTTTGTGTGACACTCACAAAATAAGTTTTGTGAAGATTATTACTTTTTGTTTCTTACCTTCAAATGCAATTGTATGTTATTTTATCCTGATTTATATAATTTAATACCAATGAAAGATTACAGAAAAAGCACACAATGACTTGTATTTCATACAATGGACAGGGCAGCGTCACACTGGGACATAGCGATGCGCAGAGCAAGATGAGCTCTCAGCTCATAATTCAAGTGAATGGAGAATGAGCACCTGTTGTCCTGTGTCACTGATTTCTCTGTTATATTTCTAATATTCCAGGTTAGTTACACACTTTTTATGTGACCACAGATGTTTATAAACTAAAATATATTCCTAGTGATGTGTGTTCTGTAAGCTAAAAGTATGTTAAATGGGTTAACAGCTAAGTTTGACAGTACGCAGTAAAGAAAATGGCGGCCAACCTACGCAGATTGTTTAATTGATTTGTTCCTTACGGCTCCGGGGCATTTGTGGGTTATTTCAGTATGTGTGAGAAACAGCTATGTGTGTAGCACAGTGTTAAAAGTGTAAAAGTAAATGTGAATATACAGTATAAGGCCAGTTACGGCTGCCTTGTTCTAAGGCGCATGTACGTTAATATCACGATGATACAGATTCAGTTCAAACAAATAAGCGCCAAGTTATAAGGCAGATATGTTTATTATTAAAGTGTTTGTTCTTATAGTGTAAATTTAATACAATTTAACTGCAAATGAGGCTGATTCTGTTGTATAAAGTGAACACTTATAAAATGTAAAGTTATTACAAAATTACTCTTTTGATAAGAGGACAAAGATGACAGTTGTTTGAAAGAAGAAGTGCAGACAACAATGTGAGTTAAATGGAAAATGTTTGTTTTTTGGTTTCATACAAAAGGATTTTGTGGATTTATGTAAAAAAAAGACCTTTGAAGGAAATATGTCTTCATGTTATCCAAATGTGGATATATACCTGTGTTTAAACCCCTTATTAACTGCCATATAAACAAGTACGCCAGAGCATTTCTTAGATTTTAACATGCTGTTGGGCCATTTTTGGAGTATTCTAACAATCTATACATCAATACAATCCCTAAATCCCATATTTTAAGAATATCTGAGAAGTAAGTTTATAGTAACTAAAGAAATTGATAAAAAGTTAAATTAACCACAAAAAAATTTAAAATCGTTTTTTTATTTTCACATATTTTCCCCAAAAAATGAAATTTCCTAGCTATGTCCCTCAAAATTCTGAGTATAAAAAATGTGCAGAAGATCATTTCAAACTCCACAAATTTTATTTGAAGTGTCTACCTAATTCAGTTTTTGAGAAAGACATATTTTTATAAACTGTGAAAAATCGAAAATATAATTGATATTTTTCCCCAATTTGCAAAAAAAAAACAGCATGTACAACAAAATACTATTTACAATACTACAATCAAATGTCTAAGTGTAACAGAAACATAGGAGCACACTTAACTTTGTATAAGACCATGTTCATTCATAAAAGTACAATAAGCAACCAAAAAGAAATTGATTCAGCGGATCAGAGAAGTCAACTGTAGCGTATGAGCTATGATATAATGTAATAAGAAATATTAATTTATTAATTTGGGTAAATTATCAATTAATATTTTTATTATCAAAATTGTCTCGTTGAAAGGGGGCACCACCCAGATGAATTCTGGGAAACTGATTACATTGATTAAGTCTCAATTAATCTGAAGTAAGAGAATTCTGACCTGTTTTCGGATATATTTCTGAGATAATCATAAAAACCATTTCAAAATCTTTAACGTTTATGGGGTTTTTATTAAAGATTATACAAAATTAACATGATGGATGGGAAAGGACACAAAGGATGAATTATTGACATATAATGGGAATAATGGTTAAAACAAAATGAGAAACAACAAAATTATCGACTAGAACTTTGTGGAGGAGAATGTTTTGTCTGATTAAAACTCGGCTGGGTAGTTTAATTACCGGATTATTACGACGGGTTTAGAGAGGAGATAGGTGAATGTATGGATATGAATGAAGTTCTGAATGGACCTTTACTAAAGGCAGTGTACAGTTTTATAACGCCAAACTTCAGTGTCACGTGCTCAACTCACTCTAGTCGTCTTGCGAACCTCAGCATTCAGGCCAAAGATCCAAAGTGATGCTCCAGAACTTTAGCGGCTGCTCCAGCTGGTTGTTGGTGACGACAAGATGGCGGCACGTGTACGCTGATCCCAAAGAAGCCGTGCAGCTCCGGGGTAGGATACAGAAGGCGTTCTGTCACTGTCTGGAAGTGTAAGGCAGGCTCCTACCCGTTGTTGGGACAAGAGTCTTTTAACACAAAAATTGATCACTGGAAAAGAGTCTCAGGAATCGTTTTCCTCTGGCTTAAAGCGTCTGTGGCCCACGTGGAGTTCTCGGTCTGTCTCAAGAACTACAAAAATGTCTTCCTCCTCGTGCAGGTTACGTTACGAGAGTTTTACAAAAATCATTAATGCGTGGCTGTTAAAACAAATAAAAAGCACGTTGCTTGGTGGCACAACGGGTCTAAATCTTGAAAGTAAGTTCGGTTACAAAGAGAGGGTCCGAGGCGGACAAAGCGAAGAAAAACAAGCGCGAAGAGCGCGTTGAAGAGAACAAGAGCAAGTTTCCGGCGTGTGCCAGAGTTTTGTTCTGCTGAAGGGGGTGTGTCTTTGGGGGCGTTTCTGTTCCGGGGGAACGGGAACGAAATTTTTAATTCAAACACCATTCTCCACAAAGCCACATATTAAATAGTTAAACACATATACCTCCACATTGCTGTGTGTACTTTAGAATCCATTCCTAACAAATACAATTCTGAGCATATTATGGGAGCATGTATTTAATTCACTTTATTAACAATGCATGCTGGGAACCTTAAAAAGGGAAGATAAGAGTCTTGTTGTCCTTTGTCCGGGAGCCATCCTGAAAAAGGACACATTAATCCAATCATTTAAACCTTTTCTTTTTATTAAACAAACATGTTCATTTGTGAGAAGTCCGATTCCTTTGTAAACTTTTCGTTTACAAAGAAGTTAAAAGTCAGTTTTGATTGAGAAGGTATTTCGCAGAGTTCCTCCGTGCTGTCGCTAGGGGGCAGTATTGTATCATTCAGACAGTCTCAGAGTTCCTTGACACTTCAAAAGCATTCCAGTGTTCAAGATTCAAGATTCAAGATTCAAAGTGTTTATTGTCATGTGTACAGACGGAAAGCATGTTTCCCTGTACAATGAAATTCTTACTTTGCCGTCCACAGTAAAATGTCACACAAGTAAGTAAAAATATAAAAAAATAAGACAAATATACAAGTGATAATAATGCAGTACAAAAAATACAAATATACAAAAAAAAAAATACAAGAGGGCAAAAGGAGTAAAGTAGTAAAGTGAGGTAGTGCAGTTGTGATGGTGTAAAGTGACGGTGTAAAGTAAAGTGAGGTAGTGCAGTAGGTAAACAATTGTTCATGTAATGTTGTGATTGTGATTGTAGACTCCTATCTGCTGTTTAGGAGTCTTATGGCAGAGGGAAAGAATGAGTTCTTCATTCTGAAGTCCTGCATTTCACACTTCTGTACCTCCGTCCTGAGGGTAGAAGTGTGAACAGACCATGTTGGGGGTGGGAGGGTCTTTGAGGATGGAAGCAGCTCTTCTGTGGACTCTGCGGTGGTAGATGCTCTGCAGTGAGGGCAGTGGAGTCCTGGTGATCTTCTGTGCAGTCTTCACCACTCTCTGCAGGCGTTTGCGGTCCATGGCAGAAGTGCTGCCGTCACAGTGATGCAGCTGGTCAGGACACTCTCAATGGTGCAGCTGTAGAAGTTGCTGAGGATCTTGGGCGACATGCCAAACTTCCTCAGCCTCCTCAGAAAATACAGCCGCTGTTGAGCCTTCTTGACCAGCTGCGTGATGTGAGGTGTCCAAGTGAGGTCCTCATTGATGTGGACACCCAAGTATTTGAAGCTGCTCACCCTCTCCACTTCAAGTTCCCGGATGAACAGTGGCTGAGGCGTTCTCCTCTCTCTCCTCATGTCCACTATCATCTCCTTTGTCTTGTCCGTGTTGAGGGTGAGGTTGTTGTCTTCACACCATGACACCAGACTGGCCACCTCCCTCCTGTAAGCTGCCTCGTCACCGCCAGCGTCGTCCTATCACTGCGGTGTCGCCAGCAAACTTCAGGATGATGTTGTCCTTGTGAGAGGCGACACAGTCGTAGGTGTACAGGGTGTAGAGGATGGGGCTGAGTACACAGCCCTGTGGAGTACCAATGTTTGTGATGGTGCTGGCTGAAGTCCTATTACCAATCCTGACAGACTGAGGCCTGCCAGTCAGGAAATCTAGGAGCCAGTCACAGAGGGTGGGGTGCAAACCAAGTGTGGACAGTTTGTGGGTGAGTTTGTGTGGGATGACCGTGTTGAAGGCGGAGCTGTAATCTATAAAAGCATCCGTATGTATGAGTCCTTGTTCTCCAGGTGTGACAGGGAGTAGTGGACAGCAGTAGCGATAGCATCCGAGGTGGACCTGTTGGGTCGGTAGGCATACTGCAGGGGTCAATGGTGTCGGTATGCTGCTCTGAATGTGGGCCAGCACCACTCTCTCGAAACACTTCATAATGATTGGAGTGAGTGCCACTGGCCTGTAGTCATTCAGGCAGGTGGGTGGGTTCTTCTTGGGCAGGGGACGATGGTCGTGGTCTTGAAGCATGGTGGTACAATGCTCTGGCTGAGGAGAGGTTGAAGATGGAGGTGAAAACATCAACCAGCTCGTTGGCACATGCTCTGAGGGCCCGCCCAGGAATGTTGTCTGGTCCTGCTGCTTTGCGGGGTTGATCTTCCTCAGAGCTCTGTGTACCTGTGTTGTTGAGATGGTTGGTGGAGGAGGGGGTTGGGTGATCCAGGTGTGTGTGAGCTCCTCTCTGCAGTGTTGCTGGGAGCCTCAAAGCGGGCATAGAAATTGTTGAGGTCATCCGGCAGGCTGTCTGTTGATGCGATGTTGTTGGTGGTGGTCCTGTAGTCTGTGATGTGCTGCAGGCCTTGCCACATCCGCCCTGAATCCGCAGTAGAGTAGAAGCTGTCCAGCTTCTCTCTGTACTGCCTCTTGGCCGCTGTGATGGCTTTTCTCAGTCCATACTGCAGCTTTGTACTGCGTTCTCATTGCCTGATCTAAATGCAAGAGAGCGAGCACGCAGCATGTGACGTGACCTGACTGTTTATCCAGGGCTTCTGGTTGGGAAACTTCCTGATTTGTATGGTGGGCACGATGTTATCAACACAAGTGCTGATGTACCCAGACACATACTCAGCATAATCCTGTACACTGATGGAAGAGTCCTCCACAGTGGCTGCAGCTTTAAACACATCCCAGTCTGTCAGTGCAAAACAATCCTGCGGGTGATCTCGCTCTCCGGGGTCCAGAGTTTGATCTGTTTGGTGACAGGGTGTGCTTGTTTCAGTCTTTGTCTGTAAGCAGGGTACAGGAACAAAGAGATGTGGTCCGAGTGTCCGAAGTGGGGGCGGGGTGCAGCCCTGTATGCACCACGTATGTTGCTGTAGACGTGGTCAAGAGTGTTTTTATCACGGGTGGGAATGTCAACATGCTGGTGGTATTTGGGGAATACAGTCCGCAAACTACAGTGGTTGAAGTCACCAGCAACAATAAAAACAGCGTCAGGATGAGCCGTTTCTAACGCGCTGATGGCGTCATGGAGTTTGCTGAGTGCTGCTGTGGCGTCAGCACGCGGGGGGATGTAAACAGCGGCCAAAAACACAGCAGTAAATTCCTCGTGTAATACGGACGGTACTTTAGCAGTAATAACTCCACATCTGGTGAACAGTGCTCGTCAACAGTCCGTATATCTTCGCACCACGAGTTGTTTACAAACACACACACACCCCCGCCTTTAGACTTACCGGATGCAGCCGTTCGGTCGCCTCGGTGAAGCGAGTGAGTCTGTAGCTGAATGGCGTTGTCCGGGACCTTGTCTGAGAGCCAGGTCTCGGTGAAAATCAGGCGCAGCACTCTCTGATTTCCGATGGGTTGAAATCCTGGCTCGTAGCTCGTCCAATTTGTTTTCCAGGGAACGATATTCGCTAACAGGAGGCTGGGTAGCGGTGGTCGGCTAGCGCGAGCTTTTAGCCTAGCATGTAGCCCTCCTCTTGCCTCGCTTGCGTCGCCGTCTCGAAGCACTCTCCTGGGGTCAGCGAACTCACTCGAGACCGGTGCTTCGTGGCCCTCGGGGTAAAAGTTTTGGTGGTATGGGCGAACAATGAGCTGCAGCTCCAGCGGAATAGAACCACTAAAAACAAAGTTTCGTGAGTTGGCGATGTCCAATAATGCCTGTCGGTTGTATGTTAGCAGTGCATGGCATTTGTGCACTGCAGAAAGAACGAAAAACACGAAAAACATACAAAAAAGAGAAAAAGTTCGAAATTTTAGCGCGGAGCTGGCAAACACGTCTGCCTCGGGGGGCGCCATGGTACAAGCTCAAACGGAACGGTCATAAAAAGTTTCTCTGGAGAGCTGGATAAACAGTTTTATCTCAAAGGATTTACAACTGGGAGGACAGGGCGCCAAGCACCAGCCATCTAGGATCGTAAACCGGTTCACTCCTGACTCAATGACAACATTGGGACATCTGGATTTGTTTAAAAAGTCCTTTTGGTTGGCAAAAACAAACATTTCCTGGGTCTTGGAGGAGGGTTTTACGGCACAAATTGTCAGGGCTTGACATTTATGCGCTGTAAACCTTGGCGTGACCTGGATCTGGTGTTCTGGTCACTACACCCCCATGAACTGGTAGTAGTCCTTCACAGCTGATCGCACCGGCCCCTCCACTGGTGTCTACTTTCTCCCAACCTCTCCCAAAATGCCCAGATACAGCATGTACAGTGTACTGGAGCAGCTCATCTTCTCTGAGCTCTGCCCATTTGAATTTTTTACCTGCCACAGCAATATTTTTTGCTGGATTTTTACTGATGTTTTCACACAGTGTTTTATCAAAGAGCATCTTGAAGAGTTCTGATGAATATGGAATGTCCACACATTGTGACAGGTGGCTGCACACCTGGCTGTCTTTTAGGGAGAGGATGTGGCATGGGGTGTGGCAAGCTATCAGGCTCCTCTTGGCTCTTCCAGCTCCAGGAAGTGCATCTGAATGAGGGCTGCTTCTGTGTGCCTGCAGCAGACTCCTTCTTCTCCCTGTCCTCAGTGAAGTGGGGGTGTTGCAGGGGAGCAGAAGACCCCCTCTCCTCCTCAATAACACTGCAGACAGAATAAGACATAAATATGAAACTCAACAGTACTGATTATATACATACACTAATGCATAACTAGATCTAAACCTAAAACTATCAGTAAAACTAAATCTCAAGAGTAAGGTTTGGACCTGCTCTGACTGTGATTTATATATAAACAAGTGCAGTTGAATTGAAAATATAAATGACTGACAAGTTTGTCAGTGGCATTATAAATACTTTCAACACAACACACATGAAGTTACACGTATTATTGGACGCATTACGCACAACAACAATAAAACAATGATGCGCACAATGATTGGCACTACTTTTCTCCAACTCAAACTCAAAACATGTCATGAAATATATACTTACATGTCATAGAAGTGATCTATTCCTTGGGTGAAGTGGACTTATTCATAACTGTCGGCGTTATCTGGGTCAGACGAGGAGTAAAAACCCGTCTTCATCATCCGACGCAGTTACCAGATTTGGCCGAGAGGTGGTGCCATTTAAGCCGGGTTTTCGCGGATCCATAATTATCCGAGATGGTGTGTGGAGTTAGTGCAACGTGTGTGGTGAGTGTCTGGAGTATGTGTGATGTTTGTTTTTGTAAAAGAGTGAGATATAGAATAAAAAGCTGCAGAAGTCTGCCGCGTAGTAAGTACTGCGAGCAAAGAGAAAGTTTCCGCGGAAATTAATTTCGGTTCGGTTCCACGACCAATCATATAATAGTTTATGCTCACAACTTGTAGATGTATATTCCTACGTAGTAAGTGCTGTGAGTGCATATCAGAGCTGTAGAACACCTTGAGAAGCCGTGGTCCGTTTGTTATAATGATTTTACTGTGAGCGGTTTTGCTAGACATTTGCAAACTCCTCAGAGGAACAAAACAGCGGTCTGAGACATGTAGAAAGCGTGACATCAAAGTATAACTTCTCCACTTTCATATGCAAAAAAAAAAAATATTGCTCTATCTTATTTCGTTGCAAATCTACAGGCATCTAAAAATAGGTATGCAAATGGGATCGCGGGCGCTCCGTCCGTCTTTAAAGGGTTATGTAAAGCAGACAAAAATAACAGAAAACAATTCATGATTGCAGTTACAAAGTTAAAAATAAATATAATTCAAGTGAATGGAGAATGAGCGCCTGTTGTCCTGTGTCACTGATTTCTCTGTTATTTTTGTAATATTTCCAGAGTACTCCTATCCAGGATTTATCTATATATCTGCCAGAGGAGACCTACCCGGGACCCGCTACATTTGGAATAAAGAATAAGAGACTTTTGTGTGAAACTATGTCAAGCCAGTGAGCTGGCCCTAAAACACGCCGAAAGTGTCAACAGCAGGAAATTAAACACAAGAAAAGACCAAAGGAAACAGACACTTTTAATTGCAAATCGTGCTGCACAAGCAGTGTTAATTTCGTTGACGAAATATTTTCGTCATTATTTTCGTCACGAATATTTTTTTGCGGGCGAAAACGAAACGAAAACTAAAAAGGAAGTCACTGATGGAGACTAAAACTATAACTAAATTGATTGACATTATCGTCAGCGAATAAAGGCGAGGCGAAAATAGACTGTGACGAAAATCCAATTAGCAGGACGGAGAGATGAACAAAGAACCAATCCGCAAAAGCGGAACAGGCGAACACACTCCGGTACAGTAGGTGGCGGTATGCACCGAAAAAATTGGTTGCGACCCGCCATTAATACTAGAGAAGAAGAAGAACGAAACTGCATGAGAAGAAGAGAACCAATCAGAGACTGACTTATTTGACTGAGCTCCGGGAAGACGGCATTCAAAGAGCGACAAAATGTCACAGGTGACCTAACCAGGGAAAGCGTAACAGAGCAAAAGTCACTTTAGCACGAAGTGCTTTCTTGAAAATGAATAGAGGTAAATAAGTGTTACTATTCTGTGGTTGAGGTTGGTTGTAAGCTTTAAGGTCCTGGACCTAACTTTATTTTTCTTTTATTGATGGTGAATTGGCAGCTAGTTATTGTTTACATTACCATGACAGTGTTTGTTGCTGCATAAAAGCTTTTGAATTGAAATAAAGACACCGTTGTGTTGACATAAAGTTGAATTTGTGTTTTATATATTTTGGTTAAGTTTATTTTCTATACCAAACTTAAAAAATATTGTAAAAAATTGTCTAGTAAATCTGTTATTGATTTTAGTCTTATTTTAGTTGACTAAAATAACAAGCAATTTTAGTCGACTAAAATACCAAGCAATTTTAGTCGACTAAAATAGGACTAAAATTAAAACAAATCAGATGACTAAAACTTGACTAAAACTAAAAAGAATTATAGTCAAAAGACTAAGACTAAAACTAAATTAAAATTTTGTGTCAAAATTAACACTGTGCACAAGACATGCAAAAAAAACAGTGCCCGCCTTATTCTCTCTCTCAGATAGATAGATAGATAGATAGATAGATAGATAGATAGATAGATAGATAGATAGATAGATAGATAGATAGATAGATAGATAGATAGATAGATAGATAGATAGATAGATAGATAGATAGATAGATAGATAGATAGATAGATACTATTTTGAGTACATTTAAGCCAAACGCTGATGAGTTACAGAAGGTCAAACAAACTTTTTGACCGTGCTGTGTGTGCTGTGTTGGAGGTGCAGGAAATTGTGGTCGTACCTCTTAACATTTTGTTTAAATGAAAAAAATGTATAACTATTTGTTTATTAGTTAAGAAACAATGTTACGTTTAAAGTTATAGTTTTGCCTTTATTTTATTTTTTTTTATTTCATAATAAAGTCATATCCGTCTTTATTTTGGACAATGTCTTGATTTATTGAAGGTAAAGCACATGTCAGAAACAGACTACTAAATTCCATCTGCGCCCCTACAATTTAAGTAAAAAGGTTTGACTGGGGGACTTACATAAAAAGTCAGTCGGATGATGCACATTCATGACCGTTTTGTTTGATGGATTTACTGTGGATTATTGCTTTGATTGATTGAGGATTTCAAAGGACTACAAACCCGCACATGTAAACAAAAAGGTTACAGCGCACACAAATGCCAAAGTTTTCAGCCTTCAGCATTTCTGGAACTGAGGTATGAAAAGCACTTGCACTTGAACTTAACTTGAATGGCTATAAAAATCATTTTAAAAAATGTGCGCACAAAACAAACAAACAAAATCCGTTGGTGGGTTAAAAAAGGGTATTTGTGAAACTAAGAACTGTTTTATCTTTTAAAATTATTATTTACCCATGTTTATGATGTCTGAGGTGAAGTTTATGTAAATATGCAGTGAGTATTTAAAGGTTCAAAAAATGGCGGATGAAAAGAAGTTTTATGAAATCGAGCGTGATGAGGCTCAAACTCAGAATGCAGCGGGTGAAAATGTTGAATCCTCCGTACAAAAACGAGAGGTTAAGCTTACTGCAAAGGGGTTAATGGCAAAAACTCAAAATTTGACAAACCATCCCAAATAAAAAAGACTATACAAGGGTAACAGCGAAAATTAAAACAAGGTCAAATGTTTGTTGGAAAGGTTTACAACGCATTGCAAAGAAGCAAAAGTTTTATTGCCTGATGAAGAGAAAGACACGCATAAAACCTGGTTCAAAGCAAAAATGTCATGGGTTGTGGAATTCAACACTGTGGTAACTAAATAGTTGGATAAGCTACAGGAGGAAAGTGATCATGCTAACAAAAATCGTGAAATTTAACTCAATAATAGCATTTCAAATAAAGGAACAAGGGTCAGCAGTCGCACTTCAAGCTACAAAGGTTGCCACCACAGTTCACGCTCCAGCAAATCCAATGCCTCCAAGGCCGATCTTGTCACTCAAGCAAAGTCTTTAAACGCAAAGCATGATATTGAGCAGTTGGAACAGAAATGTTACAAAAACGTAAGGAACAAATGGATCTCGATGCAAACATCGCAGCCTCCAATGCAAAGCTATCTGTGCTTAGGACTTTTGAGCAGATAGCATTGCAGTGGATGGAATAGAATCCTATGTTTTCTGCCCTCGTACTTAAACCCGGCTCAGGCTCACCCTCGGTTTCTCCCCTCTGTCTCTGCTGAGCTCTGCCAACTTTGGTAAACACAATCAAATAACCAATGACCAAATGACAATGCTGACCTCTTGTGACTGAACAGGGAATAGAACATTACTTCACAACTGAAGGACAGAATACTATGTCAGCAGACAAACAACTGCATCTCTTCATCCAGAAGTTAAGACAAAGCCAAGGACTACAATGCAAAGCAGCACAGATGTTTCCTCACAACCTGCTTTATCTCATCATGTACAGCAACACGTATCTTCAAGACCTATTTCAGCTGCTTCAGTAGATGGTGGAAAGTTTGGTTTCACACAGAATTTGCTTTAAAAACATCAAGAAATAACAGAACTGACAATACAGCAACAAAGGTCTCAACACTTGCCACCACATGAGATTCCAGTGTTTGAAGGGGATTAATGGCAATTGTGTTTGTTTACCAAAGCTTTTAAACATTGTGTGGAGGAAAAAACAAAAAAAACAAGGGGAATTGTATTTTATTGAAAGGTATACAAGAGGGCGCCCAAGAGCAATTGTTCGAAGCTGAATGAATATGGCACCTGAAAGAGGTTATGATACAGCTAAAGCTATGCTTAAACAGCAGTTTGGAGAGGATTATTTTGTTTCTGCTGCATATATGGAAAAGGTGATTGGATGGCCTATGATCAGGTACAAAGATATCACAGAACAACGTCATTGAATACCAAGTTAAAATCATTTCAGATCCAATATTTGGGTCCATTCAAAATGTAGAGATGAGAACAATCGGTAAACCCAAAGATGTCTACAAATGGAAATCACAATCCCAGTCAAAGCCTAAGTTGAAAGGGGACAGTTTTGCTACCAGTGTCACTAACGTTAACAAAACCCTTGTTGGTGAAATCTAAAAGGCAAATACTGAACAGTCAATCAGGTGTTTTTTTTTTCTTTTTTTGATTATTTTCCACCTAGTAGGCAACTCAAAGCGCTTTACCAGTGTTACAGCTGGAACACCACTAAGGGCAAGATGGGATAAGTGTCTTGTCCAAGGACACAACAACAGTATGAACTGTGGGAAAGAGCGGGATGTTATGCGATGTTTCGAGGGGATAGAACCGCCCACCCGCCGGTCAAAGAACAGCCGCTCTACCACCGAGCTACTGCTGCTCAGTTCAAGTGTATCTCCACCACCTGTTTGTTCTGTTCACAAAATCATTCTTTGGAGCAATGTAAAGAGTTTAAAAAGAAGAAACATGGGGAAAAGGTCAACTTTATAAAAGAAAAAGCTGTGTGTTTTGTTTGCTTAAATGTTGGACACCGGAGCAAGAAGTGTAAAAGGCGCTTGACTTGCAAAGTGTGCAACCAAAAACACCCCAGTGTTCTTCACATTTATTGCAAAGAGTTGAAAGTTAACCCTAACCTCTGTCAACACAACCAATGAGCAGTATCAACTATCAACAACGCTTGTATCTGCACAAACATGTGGTCATATAGGGGCCGGGGGTAGCAGTGGTATATTACCTGTCCTTCCAGTCCAAGTAAAGTCTGCAATGGGCAACAAAATTGTTCAGACCTATGTATTTTTGGACACAGGCAGTACCTCTACTTTCTGTTCTAAAAGTTTGATTAAGAGGCTTCAAGTGAATGGATGAAAGACAAAAATTAGTTTGCTTACAATGAGTCCCAAAACAACGGTCTCAAACTATGTGGTAAACCACTTGGAGATTTCAAGTCTTTCTGGTAAAGATTTTTATGGCTACCAGAAGTTTACACAAAGAAGCAATGCAAAGAAGCATGGCAGACTGAGAACCTTCACAGGAAAGAAGCAATGCCTGTAAACCAAGCTAACATGGTCAATCAGGAAGACCTAGCTATATGGCCATATCTTGATGTTATTTACATACCACAGATTCAAGCTGAAGTAGAGTTATTGATAGGTACCAATGCCTCCAAGTTCCTTGAACCGTGGGAAGTAGTAAATATTCAGGGAGAAGGTCCCTATGCCATACGAACCCTATTGGGGTGGGTTGTTAATGGTTCTCTAGGCAGTTATCAAAATGAACAAAATCCTGCTATTGGAAAATCAATACCAGCATGATTTCAATGAGAGAATGTCAGAGGACAAAGAGGAAAAATCCAGAGAGGATGCAAAGTTCATGGATATCATGGAGAAATCTGTGAGCTTTAAAGATGAACATTACAGTGTGAAGCTGCCTTTCAAAAACAAAGATATTGTTGTGTCCAACAATCTTAACATTGCCTTGTTGGGATAAAGAGAAAGTTTGAAAGGAATGTAAAATTTCAACAAGAATATACAGACTTTCTCAACAATATGATTATCCAAGGCTATGCTGAGAAAGTGCCAGAACATCAATTGGATCGATGTTACGGTAAGGTTTGGTACATTCCACATCATGGTGTGTGAAGTGGTAATAGTTTGATTGTAGAGCAGAATACCAAGGCACATCATTGAAAAGTCAACTTCTACAAGGCCCAAACCTCACAAGCTCTTTAACTGGTGTTCTTCTGAGGTTCAGACAAGAACATGTTGCTTTCATGACTGACATCAGAGCAATGTTTTACCAGGTCAGAGTGGCAGAGGAAGACAAAGACTTTCTTTGTTTCCTTTGGTAACACAAGATGTTCTTGTCTTTAGAATGACTGTTCAATTATTTGGAGCAGTTTCATTCCCGAGTTGTGCATGTGTTGCTCTGAGGAGAACTGCAAAAGAGAGCTCTGGCGTCTGACAGTGAGAGCAAAAAGAAGTGGTGAAACAGCCTTCCATAGGTGGATAAGTTACTTGTGTTCTTTGCCAGTCGTGCGCAATCCTGATTTCAGCCAACGTTTCTTGGTGCAGGTGGATGCTCTGACAGTGGGCCTGGGAGCAGTCTTCACCCAGGTTTATGTTTGTGGTCAGACACTGGTCTGACAAGACTACTTCTCCAGGCTGCCAAGAATTTTTCAACCTCTGGGAGGAGTTTTTGACAGTTTCCTGCTGGAAAACACTGTCGGTAACCTGACTTCACACACACAGTCACCATTTACCTGTTTGTACATTAACCCTGTCTCCCAGCCATTCACAGTAATCATAAGTGCACAAGTGGCCACTGGTAAACTGCTTTCATCCCATAGTTTTATCAGTTAACAAACATTCAGCAAGTATCCACTTTACATTTGCAGGGGCTGTGTCTGAATCAACACACTAATACACTAAATAGTGATTACGCCATTTTGTAGTGGTGTCCGAATGTCTAGTGACTGAAATGTAGTGCACTCAAAGTTTCCCACAATGCATTAGTAAAAGTAGTGAGCATGGTGGTTGCTAGACAGTCAAAATAGACCATATGCTCTGCAAATTGTCAAAGGAGAGCAGTGCAACCGTGACATGTCAATAAACTGTACACAACAGGTTTGAATGAAATGAGTTAGAGGCACAAGTTTGACTTTTTGTGGAAACTTAATCCTCTGTTAATTGTTGTCAATAAACCATTACAATGTAAAATCACTGACGTTAGCTTATCTTAAATCAGACAGACATGAGAGATTCCCTCTTGAGACATAAAAGAATAGCAATAATCCAGTCAAATTCAATTATTGAACAAGAGTTGTTGAATAAAGCACATAAGTGTATTTATATTAAAGCTTTTTATTAAAAAAACATCCAGCCATTTTAGGAACACATCAAAAATGTTATAAAGTGAGAATGTGTTGTAATTGTGGAGATGTGGCCAATTTTGAGTGTAATTACCTTGGGGGAGGGGCCCCAGTGTTAAAAAGAAGGCCTTTTTCTGGCACTGAGCAGGATAGGTCCTGGAGGCCATGCCTCATCTTGGAACTATAGAAACTGAAGGCTACAGCATCATCGTGGAGACAAACCTGTCCTGGACTCTTCCTCTGCCTCAAACAATAGACACTACAGCAGTGTGTTAAGTACAATTACAAGAGGTGTCTTTTTGTCTTCTTCTTTTAGAGATGTAAGATGGAGGTGGCTCCTCAGGTTTTGAGTCTGCTCCTCCAAAGATTAAACATTAAGCATTAACCACTTTAAGAACATGCTCTCTTCAGTGAGACACTCAAAAGCATGGCAAAAACATTACGTAACACAAAAGAAAAGAAAAAGTCAATAACTGGATGCCTCATTTTAACAGGAAAATAAAATTGCGTAAAACTGTGTAAAAAGATTCTTTGTTTATGTCTCATTTGATCAAAAATATCAGCTGTTTAATTATTAGCTTTGTAAAACAATATGAGGAGACTATGGTTATTTTCCATTACATAATGACTTTTTGGCTGAGCATTCTCCAGGAACCAGCCCTGTCATCTTAAGATTAATGTTATCCACTCCTGCCTTTAAGTTATTTTGCTGCATGAGTTTTATAAACATTAAATACAAGAAACAGAAGTTGTTTTTTTACTTTACATAGTCCTGTTAAAATGATTGAATGATCAAATATGATAAGAGTAATATGTTTTCATTTGAAAACTTGTATTTAATATTACAAGATGTTGGTACATATCAACACTGAAATCATCGAGTCCATCCTCACCTCGTCCATCGTATGACGCTGCAGCCGTTGCCAGGGACAGAGACAGACGCTCTGCAGAGAGGGTGATCGGCTGCAGCCCTCATCTGTGCAGGACCTGTAGGCCTCCAGGAGACTGGGGCAGGCAGCTGACCCCTCACAGCGGACACAGACTCTAATGATTCACTATTCTACATTTTTAGATTGTTAAAAAAAGAGTAACACTACACTATGTGTAGTGACATAGAGGCTTAAGTTAAATGTTGTTTTTAAGAGGAAATTTTCCTGCTTTTGCAGCATAAATGTCCCGGCTACAGGTGGAGAGGTGAAGCATGGCCAAGTGAAACCACAAGGTGGCAGCATTAACACCCAACATAGCAGACAAGTCCCACATTTGGGTCTACTGCTGGATATGTGCACTCTCAAGATTTTAAAACATTAGACTTTCTTTCATTTCATTTATTAGACTTTTGCCAAATAATAACACACACGACAGGACAATAAAACATAGTCATTTCAGCACTTTACACCATGATCATATTATTATTAGGCTCTAATCTAATTCAAATCTTAAATGCATGACATAAATACACCGACTATACACAGCGGTGCACGTGCTGACGTAACCACGTACAGGTGCTGGTTGCTAAGTGCATCTCCTAAATCGTAAAAGGGTCATTGCAAAACCTGAAGAAAAGGTTAAAGCAAAGGCATCTGGACTTAGTTTTCAAGGGGTTTAAGGGGGACTTTATTATTTCTGAGATCAACTGGTAGGAGAGCTGAGCTTTATCTCTGGACGGAGGGGTTTGAGCTTAAACTTAACCTAATGGGACCAGGCTGTTCTGGTCTCATAGTCTGTAACTATGAAGCATGACTCAAGAGTCGTTAGTGTCACTGTTCCACTCAGCTGTTGTTGTTGTTGTTGTTGTTCTTCAGTGAAACTGTTTTGGTTTAGCTTTTAACACAGTGTTGTAAAAAGTAGGCAATAACTCTTGTTTTGATGCGTCTGATGTAAAAGGATATCAGCAGAAGTTAGATTAGGTAAATATAATTACATTTCTTGCTCAGCATTGTCTCAGTTGCCATTATTATTTTCCCTCTTTTAGAAACACATTTATGAAACTAATGCACACAATAACTTCTCACCTCCTGCTCTGTAATGCACTGCTTCACAAACATTAGGTCGGGACACAAAAGTGGGTCTTTATTTGTGTCACCAAAGAATAAAAAAAAGCCCTTAGTAATTAAAAAAATGTAATAACATTTTTGTAGAAGTCATCGTTCTATCTGAAATTTTAAACAGGTTTTATGTAGATTTATAAATAATAGTCAAAACATATATGATGCAAAGAATAATTGAAAGGACACTAAAAATAACCATAAAACAAACTCCAGTGTCTGTAGCTCTGGTGTATGAATGTGTGAGTGTGTTCGGTGGGGGTCAGAAAGAACTCAGACGTCTCTGTCAGTCCACCCCAAGGCAGCTGTGGTACAGAAGTAGCTTACCACCACCAGTGTGTGACTGTGGAGTGAATGAATAATGTGTGTGCTTTGAGTCTCTTGGGAAGGGAAAAAAGTGTGATATAAATTAAATGTATTTAACACAAAAGTCAAAAAGACTAAAACAAATCAAAAGGATTTTTTTTAAATATGGCTCCCTGAAAAACACACTGCTCTAATGAGTTTTCTTCCTCACATTCAGGACTGTTTATCCTCAGGACAATAAGAGGACAAGAGGAAAAGTGAAGGCTACTTGAGTCTAAGGAAAGATTAAGGTCATAGAGTCTTATATTTTCTTATATTCAGCAGGGCAGACTTCCTGTTTATCCTCAGGTTTCTTCTCTTTGGCTGGTGGCATGCTCCATTTCAGCTTCAAATCTGTCCCAATGTTGTGTTCCTCAAGCCGTTGTTTAAGCTAAAGAAAGAAAGTGTGTCAGAGCCATTGATGGTTTAAGGGGTATAAGGCCCCTTTAACAGTCATTGGTCAGATCAGACAGAGTTCAGTTTATAAAGAACTGGCCGGAGACTCACCTGTTCTAAAATCTGCTCCATGATGGCAGGATCACTGAGGTCAGCATCACTCTGGAGTTGCATCTTGATCTTTGAGGTTTTCTTTTTCACTGGACAGAAAATATATGAAGAAATATAATTTGGTTAAAAACTGCAGTCCACACATATGTCCTGGACAGATTTATTAATGGTCTCACTTTAAAGGGACATGACAGGTGCATTTTCTCAACGAGGGTCTCTACCAAAGTGGATCATTTTGTTACAAGTGATTCCATTTTTTCTCATTTGCTTTGTCTCAATTGTTGCTTTGAAAAGTGTTTTTGGGCCGTATCTTGTGGCGCCGCAGGCCTGGTGGTGGTCAAGATGGTGGTATATTTATATCTTGTGCTCGATGCAGCTACCTCCTGCCCGTCTGGGACTCTGCCAGCGCCGCAAGGGGTGGAGGTTAAAAAAGCGAGGCGTGGCACAGACGGGAACAACAGCAGCAGTCTGTTTGTTCTTTAAAGCTCATTGCAGGTCAATTTAGGAGCAGGACCACAAACTGATGCAGACATTAAGTTTAATTAAGACATAAAGTTAATGTCACGCACATTTTTTATGCTCTGTTATAATAAAAGAAAAAAAAAGTTTTTCAAATTGCCAATTGCTAAATTACTATTAATTAAGTATAGCTATTGGTTTAATTATTTTTAAATAAATATATATATTCCTGAAACATTACTAACAATTTACTAATTCATTTTCTACCGCTTTGTCCCGTCAGGGGTCGCGGGTGACTGGAGCCTACCCCAGCATCTTTGGACCTGAGGCGGGGTACACCCTGGACAGGGGCCAGTTGGCTAACAGGTCTAACATTTAGAGACAGACAACCATTCACTCACTAAAGGACACTTTAGAGTTGCCAATTGGACAGTGGGTGGAAGGATCTATAGAAAACCCACAGTAACATATGGAAGACATGCAAACCGGTGGTAATTTTAATTGGAGATTTTAATTTAGTTTATCTTTATCTTGTTTAGTTTTTAAAATAATTTTTAGTTTTAGTTTAATTTTAGTCATATTATTTGTTTTAGTTTTATTTGACTTGCCCAAGGACACAACAGTATGAAAAGTGGGGAGAGTGGGAATCGAACCACCAACCTACCAGCTATAGGACGACCGCTCTACCAGTGAGCACAGTGGTAGAGTAATATAATTTAATAATAATTATTATTGGCGTTGTACTGGAGGAAAGTCCTGTGAATGGTTAAAAGCAAAATACTCTTTACACATAAATCCTGCCGCTTTTTATCTGCACTGGCTCAGGTCCTGTCTAATCGGAAAAAGTAGATTTGAACATGCCCCTCAATGAGCTTCCATCTCCACTAGACACATGTGTTTTGAACGGGAAGATATGGCCCATTGTGTTTCACTCTTAGTGTATTTATCAAAGTCCTTCATGTTTTCACTGGCTTTCATTTTTTACAGTGCATCTCTAAACCCTTTTTTACCTATTGTTTGGATAAAATAGTTCTTTGGGACTTAAGTTGTTACCTCCGTGGCAGACGAATGGCCTTGTATCTGAGCAGGCCAGATCCATCCAAAGATGATCTGAAGTAACGCCAACACAGTACTCATTAAACCCTCCATTATTAGGTTCCCCAGATTTCCAGTTTTTGAAGCTGCTGTTGCTGTTGTCAGACCACCTCCACATCTCACGGTACAGGCCGATCCATGTTAGGCTTCCCAAAGCAGCAACAGCTTGGTTTTCAGCTGAGTTCTCGATCATGGCCAGGTCGTAATAGTGTTGTCTGCAGTAGGCCAAAGAGTCAGTCCAGTTCATTGAAGTGTTTCCAAGAAAAAACTGCTTTACACCTGATTGAACTGAAAATAGAAACAACCTTAGATTCACAATGTAACTTTCCATTAGAGTTAATATACAGACATGTTTTAAATCACAAGAACTCTCTTTAGGAAATCGTTCACAGAAGCCATCTGCAGCAGAGTATTGACCTGCATTTGGTCTAAAGTCTGAACTGTCTCTAAACTCTCTTTCACAAATGAATCTTGGTTCAGTTTGGTCTGGACCGAGACCAGAGAGCAGCTGTTTGGTCTGAACCAGGTCCTGGAGCTTTCACCTGAACATTTGGTTTTGGAAAGTGCCCTTTTTGAGTGACTTTGTCAGTGCCACTAAAATGTAAAGCTCTTTTGTTCCATGGCGCTGTAGGTCAAATTTAATTTGCCTACAATGTTCATTTAACAGAATCAATAAAGTCTCACCTCTGTAACAAACAGGATAGTGTTGTGCTTGACAGACGTCGTCGTTCCATTGGCTTTGACGAATCAAGATACAGCCTTCTATTGAAGAGGAATCATTGGGTTCACCTCCAATCCAGTTCTGATATTGACCGGTGCTGATTGCCACTGTCCCAGTGGCAGACCATTTCCATGAGTTAGAGTCTGCGGTCATCACTCTCCAGGACGCAGGGTCATCAAACAGTCCGATCCACGCGGCTGGACCCACAGGTACAATCATCCTGTTCAGGTCGTCTGCACTTTCGACTGTGGCCAGGTCGGTGTATTTATCTCGGCAGTACTTTTGAGCATCTGTCCAATTCATGTTAATGTTGATGAAGAAGTACTCATCGATTCGACAAAGTACAAGTGGGATGAGGATAATCATTTGGAAGACTGTAAAAGGATGTAGAGTCACCGTTACATTAGTTTTATGTTAGTAGACTAGTGTTTACTTTAACTACAGAGAATCTTACCACAGAGCAGGTCGAATGAAAGCACTTTAATATCCATGTTTGAGAGAGCCTTTAAATAAGACAATATATCATAATCTTCAAATCAAAACAAAAAAAACACATCTTTGGTTAAAGATCACTGTTAAATGTTTGAATCCTTCCAAATGTGTGAAGAATAAACTCACCTACAGCAGTTAAAGTCTCTTTGCAATTTAGTGCATTGCAAATGTACTTCCCTATCAGCAGTCAAATATGCCTCTGCTGCCCGGGTGTTAAAGCCATTATTTACACAGTGTTTGCATATGTATTGAGAAGCTGATCCAATCAGCAAAACCTATCCAAATCACCAGTGTTAAATCTCTGTGGGGAGGGAGGTACAAGCCCAAAACAACTCTTTAAGCCTTTGAGCTACACTGTCCTCACAGCACTTCTAGTCCTCATCAGTAACACTCAGTGAAGCTTGTGTAAGGCTGCCTCTACTGAACTGAAAGAACAAAGTAGCCCCATCAGGTCCTGCTGGAAAACACCAGCGCTAACCTGACTACACATTCACACACATACACAGTTAAGGTTAAGTATAAGGTAAATGTATTTGTACCAGTGAGTCAGTTCCATTCATACAACTTCCAAACATCAAAGGACAGAGCAAAGTAACAACAGTGTGCTGATTGGAGTATTGTTTATAGAGGGTACATCACCAGGTGGCAGCCAGAGGCTAAACAGAACTTAAAGTAATATAAGAAGTGTACAGCACGTGAAAGGAAGTTGATGTTGAACACTGCTGCAACGAGGTTTATTAAAAGAATAATGTGCTAAAACCCACTTCTACTTTTTATGCTTTATTGAAAACATAACATGGTACCAGGAGTGGCCTTGTGAAAACAGATGTCATTGAAAGTGAGAAGCCATCTGACGCCGTCAACTGGACTGGAAATGTGGACCGTGAGTGGCAAACCTTTTAACAGCGGTTCATGCTATACTTGTCAGCTATCGGTCTGGATGGCAGCTGGATGCACAGAAGATTGCACTGCTTATTTCTGTAGCTGGTCCACAAGCAGTGGAAGTTTATTATACATTTGTTTTTGTCAACGCAGATGAGCGAGATACGTTTTACGTGGTTGAGAGGAAATTTGATGTACTTTTTTTCTCACATAGGCTTTACAGCAGCCTGCGGAGAGTTTTGATGAATATTTATATAGCGTTTCTTTACCTAGTAGGCACGTAAAGCGCTTTACCAGTGTTACAGCTGACACCACTGGAGGCAAGGTGGGTTAACTGTCTTGCCCAAGGACACAACGACAGTATGAACTGTGGGGAGAGCGGGATGTTATGATGATGTTTTGGGGTGTTTCCAGCGGGGATCGAAGGACGGCCGCTCTACCACTGAGCTACTAACGGATCTGAAGCTGAAAGCTAAAACATGCAGCTTTGGGGTACTGCAGGAGTCAATGGTAAGAGACCAGATAGTGTTTGGAATAAAGAATAAGAGACTTTTGTGTGAAACTATGTCAAGCCAGTGAGCTGGCCCTACAACACGCCAAAAGTGTCAGCAGCAGGAAATTAAACACAAGAAAAGACCAAAGGAAACAGACACTTTTAATTGCAAATCGTGCTGCACAAGACATGCAAAAAACCAGTGCCCGCCTTATTCTCTCTCTCTCTCTCTCTCTCTCTCTCTCTCTCTCTCTCTCTCTCTCAGATAGATAGATAGATAGATAGATAGATAGATAGATAGATAGATAGATAGATAGATAGATAGATAGATAGATAGATAGATAGATAGATAGATAGATAGATAGATAGATAGATAGATAGATAGATAGATGTTTAAAGTTATAGTTTTGCCTTTATTTTATTTTTTTCATTTCATAATAAAGTCATATCTGTCTTTATTATGGACAATGACTTGATTTATTGAAGGTAAAGCACATGTCAGAAACAGACTACTAAATTCCATCTGCGCCCCTACAGTTTAAGTAAAAAAGTTTGACTGTGGGACTTACATAAAAAGTCAGTCGGATGATGCTCATTCATGACCGTTTTGTTTGATGGATTTACTGTGGATTATTGCTTTGATTGATTGCGGATTTCAAAGGACTACAAACCCGCACATGTAAACAAAAAGGCGCACACAAACGCCAAAGTTTTCAGCCTTCAGCGTTTCTGGAACTGAGGTATGAAAAGCACTTGCACTTGAACTTAACTTAAATGGCTATAAAAATAATTTTTAAAAAATGTGCGCACAAAACAAACAAACAAAATCCGTTGGTGGGTTAAAAAAGGGTGTTTGTGAAACTAAGAACTGTTTTATCTTTTGAAATGATTATTTATCCATGTTTATGATGTCTGAGGTGAAGTTTATGTAAATATGCAGTGAGTATTTAAAGGTTCAAAAAATGGCAGATGAAAAGATGTTTTATGAAATCGAGCATGATGAGGCTCAAACTCAGAATGCAGCGGGTGAAAATGTTAAATCCTCCGTACAAAAACGAGAGGTTAAGCTTACTGCAAAGGGGTTAATGGCAAAACTCGATATTTTACAGAAACAAAGAAAGTCAAAATTTGACAAACCATCCCAAATAAAAAAGACTATACAAGGGTAACAGAGAAAATGAAAACCAGGTCAAATGTTTGTTGGAAAGGTTTACAACGCATTGCAAAGAAGCAAAAGTTTTATTGCCTGATGAAGAGAAAGACACGCATAAAACCTGGTTCAAAGCAAAAATGTTATGGGCTGTGGAATTCAACACTGTGGTAAATAAATAGTTGAATAAGCTACAGGAGGAATGTGATCATGATAACAAAAACTGTGAAATTTAACTCAATGTTATGGGAATTGTATGTGTTTTCATTTAGTGTCTATGTTTTAGTTTTAGATATGATTCTTCTGTCTGCTCCATGCTATGACATGCAGGCCATCACGACCTAGGTCGCAGACTGCGTAGGAGTACTACTGGGTATAAAACGACGTGTATTGTTTACCTCTTTAAGCAAAACGCACTATGTACCTTTGATATATCTGTGTGTACTTTGCTTCCCTTGCAAGGAATAAAACCTGGCTTTAGCTTTTATAATATAATCTGTCTCCGTGTCTCTCTGGATAATATAGGGATATAGAATTCTTATAACACTCAATAATAGCATTTCAAATGTAGGAACAAGGGTCAGCAGTCGCACTTCAAGCTACAAAGGTTGCCACCACAGTTCACGCTCCAGCAAATCCAATGCCTCTGTGCAACTTGCAGAGTTATTGATAGGTACCAATGCCTCCAAGTTCCTTGAACAGTGGGAAGTAGTAAATATTCAGGGAGAAGGTCCCTATGCATTACGAACCCTATTGGGGTGGGTTGTTAATGGTTCTCTAGGCAGTTATCAAAATGAACAAAATACTGCTATTGGAAAATCAATACCAGCATGATTTCAATGAGAGGATGTCAGAGGACAAAGAGGAAACGTCCAGAGAGGATGCAAAGTTCATGGATATCATGGAGAAATCTGTGAGCTTTAAAGATGAACATTACAGTGTGAAGCTGCCTTTCAAAAACAAAGATATTGTTGTGTCCAACAATCTTAACATTGCCTTGTTGGGATAAAGAGAACGTTTGAAAGGAATGTAAAATTTCAACAAGAATATACAGACTTTCTCAACAATATGATTATCCAAGGCTATGCTGAGAAAGTGCCAGAACATCAATTGGATCGATGTTACGGTAAGGTTTGGTACATTCCACATCATGGTGTGTGAAGTGGTAATAGTTTGATTGTAGAGCAGAATACCAAGGCACATCATTGAAAAGTCAACTTCTACAAGGCCCAAACCTCACAAGCTCTTTAATTGGCGTTCTTCTGAGGTTCAGACAAGAACATGTTGCTTTCATGACTGACATCAGAGCAATGTTTTACCAGGTCAGAGTGGCAGAGGAAGACAAAGACTTTCTTTGTTTCCTTTGGTGTATAAACTGATCAATTACTTTTCTGATTGGAAATTGCTCAAGACAGCAGATGCATGGATCTTGAAAGTAAAGAAAGTTCTACATGGAGTAAGTTGTTAAAGAAAACAATGGATCACTTTAAATGATTCCAATGATTTGGAACAAAGGTTACCCAAAATTTGTTTGTTGGACAGGGCTTGTCTTCAGATGACCTTTTCTGAGGCGGGAAATGCTATTATCCAGTTCTGCCAATGAGAATGTTTAGCATGGAAATTTCATTACTGAAATCTGGAAGATCTGAAATCAGAAAAGACAGTTCTATTCACAAGTTAAGCCCTAACAAGATGGATTATGTGAATCGGTGGGAGGTTATGCAAAACTGCTGTGTCTGAAGAAAGGAAACATTCTGTTATTTTATCCAAAGGTCAGCATATTTCCAAACTGATTCTTAGGCATATTCATATGCAAAGTGGCCATAGTGGAAGAAACCACATTTTCTCTAAATTAAGAGAGAAATATTGGATTACCCATGCCAATGCAACAGCCAGAAAAAAATATTTTCCAGCTGTACCTTCTGCAAACGATACAAAGGTAAGCAAGGTGAGCAAAAGCTGGCTGACTTGCCCGCAGAAAGAGTAACAGCATTTTCTAATGTAGAAGTAGAATACTTTTGCCCAATTTATGTAAAAAGAGGTCACACTTGTGTGAAACGCTATGGCATAATCTTTACATGCATGGCCAGTAGGGCAGTTCATTTGAAGATGGCATTCTCGTTGTACACTAATTGTTGCATAAATGATTTGCAATGATTCATATGCAGAAGAGGACAAGTGTGTCATTTAAGGTCCGGCAATGGAACAAATTTTACTGGCACAGAAAAGAATTGAAAAGAGCACTTGCAGAGTTGAATCAAAATAAAGATGTCTGCAGTTTTAGGTCAGTGGGAAGAGAATTTCACAGTCTAAGCCATTTTAAAGGAGAAGCAAGACTGTCAAAAAGATGTTTTAAACTTTGGAACTATACAGTCCTCACTGACAGAGGCGTGTTTGTAGGATCTGAGAGAGCTCTGGCGTCTGACAGTGAGAGCAAAAATAAGTGGTGAAACAGCCTTCCATAGGTGGATAAGTTACTTGTGTTCTTTGCCAGTCGTGTGCAATCCTGATTTCAGCCAACGTTTCTTGGTGCAGGTGGATGCTCTGACAGTGGGCCTGGGAGCAGTCTTCACCCAGGTTTATGTTTGTGGTCAGACACTGGTCTGACAAGACTACTTCTCCAGGCTGCCGAGAATTTTTCAACCTCTGGAAGGAATTTGTGACAGTTTCTTGCTGGAAAACACTGTTGCACACACAGTCACCACTTACTTGTTTGTACATTTGCCCTGTCTCCCGGCCATTCACAGTAATCATAAGTGCACAAGTGGCCACTGGTAAACTGCTTTCATCCCATAGTTTTATCAGTTAACAAACTTTCAGCAAGTATCCACTTTACATTTGCAGGGGCTGTGTCTGAATCAACACACTAATACACTATATAGTGATTACGTCATTTTGTTGTGGTGTCCGAATGTCTAGTGACTGAAATGTAGTGCACTCAAAGTTTCCCACAATGCATTAGTAAAAGTAGTGAGCATGGTGGTTGCTAGACAGTCAAAATAGACCATATGCTCTGCAAATTGTCAAAGGAGAGCAGTGCAACCGTGACATGTCAATAAACTGTACACAACAGGTTTGAATGAAATGAGTTAGAGGCACAAGTTTGACTTTTTGTGGAAACTTAATCCTCTGTTAATTGTTGTCAATAAACCATTACAATGTAAAATCACTGACGTTAGCTTATCTTAAATCAGACAGACATGAGAGATTCCCTCTTGAGACATAAGCAATAATCCAGTCAGATTCAGTTATTGAACAAGAGTTGTTGAATAAATCACATAAGCGTATTTATATTAAAGCTTTTTATTAAAAAAAACATCCAACCATTTTAGGGACACATTAGTACAAGTAATGCTTGGATTTTCGAAAATGTTATAAAGTGAGAATATGTTGTAATTGTGGAGATGTGGCCAATTTTGAGTGTAATTACCTTGGGGGAGGGGCCCCAGTGTTAAAAAGAAAGAAGGCCTTTTTCCGGCACTGAGCGGGATAGGTCCTGGAGGCCATGCCTCATTTGGAACTATAGAAACTGAAGGCTACAGCATCATCGTGGAGACAAACCTGTCCTGGACTCTTCCTCTGCCTCAAACAATAGACACTACAGCAGTGTGTTAAGTACAATGTTGGGTTTTTGAGTTTTTGGGTTTGATTAGTTCCTAAACAAAAACAAATTCAATGTTTTTTTGTTTTCAGGAGCAAGCAAACTCTGAATTTCCTGTGTGAAGGTGAACAGTTGTCTGTTATGGCGCTTTTCCACTACCAGTATCAGCTCGACTCGACTCGCCTCGACTCGGCTCGGCCCGCTTTTCGCTCCGTTTTCCATTGCAGATAGTACCTCCACAATAGTACCTAGTCGTCATAGCGACGCCGCAAGAACCTGTCGTGACGTAATCTTCTACGCGACACACACCCGCTACTCACACACATAGAACTCGCTGGATCTTCTCTTCGGCAACCAAACAAAGAAAAGTCTGCACCTCCTCGTTTGACCACGGAGCATTTTTCCGAGTTGCCATAATACTAAAGTCTGGGACTGGGTAAATTATCACGCAATCTCTGGCCAAACTATTTAAAAATGGCGGGGTTATTCAGGATACTCCGTCTGGCGCGTGCAATGATGACGCAGTGAACAGTGACGATTCTCTCTGGCCAATCAGCAGTCTGTCGTGTGTTCACGTCACAATTTAGTATCGCCTCAGCCCGCTTAGAACCTCACCGGAGGTGATACGAAAAAAAGTACCAGGAAGCAGGTACAGGTACAACTTTTACGCAGTGGAAAACCAAACAAAGGCGAGCCGAGTCGAGGCGAGTCGAGCTGGTACTGTGTAGTGGAAAAGCGCCATTAGTGTCTGTCTTTAAATGTGAGACAACTATACCTCAAGACCAAAGAATCTGGGATAGGCCCTGTAACCTGAACAAGATAAGTGTTGCTGTCTCTTAGCATTGATTTTACAAGAGATGTCTTTTTGTCTTCTTCTTTTAGAGATGTAAGATGGAGGTGGCTCCTCAGGTTTTGAGTCTGCTCCTCCAAAGACTGAACATTAAGCATTAACCACTTTAAGAACATGCTCTCTTCAGTGAGACACTCAAAAGCATGGCAAAAACATTACGCACCACAAAAGAAAAGAGAAAGTCAATACCTGGATGCCTCATTTTAACACGTAAATAAAATTGCGTAAAACTGTGTAAAAAGATTCTTTGTTTATGTCTCATTTGATCAAAAATATCAGCTGTTTAATTATTAGCCTTGTAAAACACTATGAGGAGACTATGGTTATTTTCCATTACATAATGACTTTTTGGCTGAGCTTTCTCCAGGAATCAGCCCTGTCATCTTAAGATTAATGTTATCCACTCCAGCCTTTAAGTTATTTTGCTGCTTGAGTTTTATAAACATTAAATACAAGTGTAGCAGGACGGTTAATAGTGGGGTTTTAACTCATAGTTTATTTTATTGGCGGACAATATTCTTACCTGCCGCTCCGCGGCGCTGGTTGGCAGACTATAAAGGTGCTCGTCTCCCCTTGCGTTCCCGTTGACCTCACGCATTTCCGGATCACCTGGATTATGGTCTCATCCGTCATCACAGGTAGGAATAATAAATCTGAAGTTTTAAAGTGCAAGCCTCGGTTACTAATTCACAACATTCTGTAGTGCCGCTGTATCTGGAGGCTCTGCGCTGTATCTTTTCCTCGCTGTGGTTTGATTGTTGGCCTTCCTTGAACACGGTAAGCGTTGCGTTGTTGCCGGTTTGTTACGAGGGTTAAAACCATAGATAGTATAAATATGGATGATATCCGCCCATTGGTCCCCTATTCACCAATATTGTCATTACGAATGGGCAATAAAATGGCCGTTACATCCGGCTTTTTCCATAGTAAAACAATAGTTTTTAGATAGCATAAACAAACATATTAATCAAAAATGCAGTTGTCATGTAGTAAAAACCGGAGCCATCTTTTGTACCAGGCTGTAAACGAGTTTTACACTTGTAAAGTCGCCATTGGGTTTCTCCTTATATTTCCGCTTTTGGAGCCTGCCCTCTGGTGGACGGAGGTATATTGCTGTATTTCGCTGTAAAATCACCAAAATGGCGGCGCCCTTACACGAGGACCATTTTAGAGGTTCCATGGGAGAGGCTTGGTTAAAACATTAACGGCGATTCTTTTTTTAGTTTCGCTGTGTGGCTGTGCTCTACGCCCCCCCTCTCTCATCGTCAAATTGACGGGACTTCCCCTCCGCGGTCCCGTGAAGTGGACCGCTCTCTTACTACAATCGCCGGTACCGTGAGTTGGACAAAAGCGGATAGATTGTTTGTATGGGTTTTGGTGCCGAACCATAACTCGGTGATATTTTATATAGGCCTGAGGACTTGAAGCGGTTCGGCCTAATACACTTAATTGCCCAGCTGGAACAGCGGCACTGGACGTCGACTCTGCTGCTCTGCTGCTTTGCTTTCTTTCTTTTATTTTTATTGCTGCTTTGCTCTCTTTCTTTTATTTTTATTGTTTATAGTCGTGGTCAGTCTGCGTCTTTTGTTTGTGTTTTTGTATTGAAACAACCGCTGCTATTGGACTATTGTGTATTGGCAACGGGTTGTGTGGTACTTTTAATGGATAACGGTTGCTATTTGTGTGCATGTGTGTGCGTGTGTGTGCGTGTGTGTGTGTGTGTGTGTGTGTGTGTGTGTGTGTGTGTGTGTGCGTGTGTGTGTGTGTGTGTGTGTGTGTGTGTGTGTGTGTGTGTGTGTGTGTGTGTGTGCCCGTGTGTGTGCCCGTGTGTGTGTGGTTGTGGTAAATGTTTTATTGGTGTAGAGCTAACAATTTAATTATTGTCATTGTAAAATAAAGGTTGACTCGATGTAAAGTGGCTGTCGCATGTTCAGTGGTGAACCTATGCGTGCCTTAAAGGGGTGAAATTCCTGAGGTGGCGTAGTTGGACTAAGTAACTTAGTATAGCCTATTTGACCAATTGTAGGCCTAGACAAGCATGTGCTCGCACGAGCAACCCTCCTAACATACCGCTCCGTCCTGCCACATTTGGCGTAGTTGACAGGATCTAACGAATTCTGCAAAGGCCCGTTTCATTTGGAGTCGACTGGTTATATGGCAATGGAATTTTTGTAGGTGTAGAAGTAGCTTCTTACCCACTCCTTGAGCAAGCTTGTATATTAACCAGCCTTGTGTTTGAGTTTGGTGTGTTTTATTAAAGGGTAGCTACGTATTATATGTATTTTCTGCATGTTTTGTATTGCTCGATGCATGTTTTTCCTTTTTTTGCTGTATATATACATATGTGTGTGTGTGTAGTGAAACAACCTGAAAAAAAAATAAACGGATTAGGTGGTTCTGTACTTGCTTGTTTATTGTATTGGGGCAAATAAATTAAGAACGGATATTTATTTGTTATTTTTATTTATATATATACATATAAATATACATTTTTTTTTGTTTTGTTTTGTTTGATGGTTTATTTGAATACTGTTAATTTGTTTTGAGGCAGGGCAGCAGTGGTCGACGTGTAAATCTATTGCGTGTGTGTAGCTATGGCAGAAGAGCTACAGGACCTTCGGGATGGCTCCGACCCCAAGTTCTGGTGCCGCAGGGCCCTCTATTTCTGCTGTTTCGGCTGCCCCAGTAGCTGATAGATTGGTGTTCATACCACGTGACAGAAAATGCCCAATGTTTAGGGGGCGTACTGGTATTGGTTTAAGTGAATGGGTTGAGGAAGTTCAGGCCTGCATGCGTGCGAGGCATTTGTCTCTTTCGGACCAGGCGTTTTTCTTGTTTGATCATTTGGAGGGTGAAGCTCGGGATGAGATTAAATATCGATCTGGTGAGGAGAGGGGGGACCCAGCCAAAATAATCTCTATTCTCCGGGAGCTGTATGGTTGCTCTGAGTCATATGTAGCATTGCAGGAGGCCTTTTTCTCCAGGAAGCAACAGGAGGGGTCTTGATGGGCCTCATGGAGAAAGTGAAAGAGCGGGCCCCCGGGAACATGCCTAATGCCGAGTCTTTGTTGCAGGACCAGTTTATTGAGCATGTGCTTGACGGTGCATTGCGCCGAGAGTTAAAACAATACGTACGTCAGAACCCTGTAGCGACCTTAATTATGGTCAGGGGGAAGCAATACGGTGGGAGCGTGAGGGTCTGCCAGCTAGCGTACGGGGCCGCAGCAATTCCATGCCCTCAGCCTTTGGCATCCAATATGCCGTACAAAGTGAGTCGCAGAGGGTGGCCCAACCCCCCCACACAGAGATAAGTGAAATGAAGGAGCTCTTGAGGAAGCAGCAAGAACAGCTTGATCGGCTCACACAACGTATTGCTCTCTTGCAGCCTGCGCAACAGCGTAGCCGTTCTCCGCGCTTAGATCCCATTATTTGTAGGCGGTGCCAACAGCCCGGCCATATTGCCAGAGAGTGTGGCGGGCCTTGTGTCTCTACCCGTCGGCACTCTCCTATGACGGCTCACTTCCGTTCGGATCAGCCGTCGGAAAACTAGCACCCACCGTGCTGTTGAGCCACAGCTCAGGTGGGGCATCTACTGGCTCAGGTAATGTTCCAAGTGCGGAACAATGTGCGAATCAAGTACGGCTGATGCTCCCAGACTAATTTTGTCTTGCCCACATATTGAGGTGGAAATGGCTGGCATAAAGGTGCCTTGTTTAGTCGACACGGGTTCAATGGTGTCGACCATTACCAAAAGTTGTTTTCGTGAGCACTTCGAGTCTTGGGGGGAAGAGTGTCTCAGGGCCTGTCATTGGCTGCAGCTCAGGGCAGCCAATGGTCTTTCAATTCTTGTACACATTGACTAAATATCATTTGTTTTTTTGATATCATGTATGTTTTTTTAAATTGTATGTAAATGCTGTTGTCTTGGCCAGGTCACTCTTGAAAAAGAGATTTTTAATCTCAATGAGTTTTTTATCTGGTTAAATAAAGGTTAAATAAAATAAAAATTCCTTATATTGGCTACTTGGAACTCAATGTTGAACTTTGTGGCAAGTTGATGTCCCGTTGTGGTGTGTTGGTTGTCAAGGACCCTTCGAGTGATATGTCAGCTCAGGTCCCTGGTGTTTTAGGAATGAACATCATTCGCAGGTGTTACAGGGAGCTTTTTGGACAATACTGGGTGGCTCTGTTTGATACAGATATAGCGGCGTCACCTACGTCCTTGGTGGAGGCCTTTCAGAAGTGTCATGCCACTTACTTGCAGCCTGCACCAAAGCGACCGGGTGAGGTCAAGGTACGGGGAAAGAGGCCCTGCCGTATCCCCGGGGGCACATTGAAAATTCTGGCCACCACCTGTTGTGAGCAGTACTCAGGTGGTACTGTGTTGTTTGAACCGTTGGAGTCGGGCCTGCCTGTTGGCCTGTTGGCGTCTCCAGCGCTGGTTCAGGTTATTCGAGGGACGGCATATGTCCCTATTGTCAATGTGGGGGCCATTGACGTGTTGCTCTATCCTCGCACCGTTGTGGGCACTTTGGATGGGGTGTTGCTAGCTTACCCGCAGGTGTGACTGAAATGGCATCTGCGGCTGCCACTGTGTCATCCCAAACTGCCTCTGGGTCAGACCCCATGGAGGCTATTGATCTATCTTCTCTCCCGACGGAGGAACAGAATCAGGTGCGGTCTCTTCTGGGGAAGTATTCCTCAGTGTTCGCCGCTAATGATCAGGACTTGGGTTGTACCCACCTGGTCAGTCATGACATTCCACTTCTTGATGATGTCCCGGTTCGACAGCGCTACCGCCGTATTCCTCCGTCTGAGTATGAGCTGGTGAAGGAACACATCAATCAGCTCTTAGGGGCAAAGGTTATTCGTGAAAGCTCCAGCCCCTATGACTCCCCAATTGTGCTTGTCCGTAAAAAGGACGGCAGCCTCAGGCTCTGTGTTGACTACCGTCAGCTCAATAGCAAGACCCGAAAGGATGCGTTCTCACTTCCTCGCATCGAGGAATCCCTTGATGCTTTGACAGGTGCATGCTGGTTTTCAACTATGGATTTGGCTAGCGGGTACAATCAAGTCCCGGTTACGGAGAAGGACCGGCCGAAAACAGCGTTCTGTACGCCGTTCGGGTTGTTTGAGGTGAACCGTATGCCGTTTGGCCTCTGCAGTGCCCCCAGCACCTTTCAACGTTTGATGCAACGCATCTTCGGGGACCAACAGTGCCAGTTCTTGCTCTTATACTTGGATGATATTGTGGTGTTTTCATCCACAGTTAATCAACATCTGGAGAGGCTGGACGTTGTGCTGGGACGATTGCAGCAGGAAGGCCTGAAGGCTAAGTTGGCAAAGTGCCGTTTCTTTCAGCGGGAAGTGCGCTATCTGGGCCATGTCATCTCTGACAAGGTGGTAGCCACCGACCCGAGTAAACTTGAGGCTGTGGCTAACTGGCCTAAACCTACCACAGCTTCTGAGCTGTGTTCATTTTTGGGCTTTGCTAGCTATTACCGACGTTTCGTCGAGGGGTTTGCCACGTTGGCTGCACCATTACACCGTTGCGTGGCCGAATCGACCAGTAAACGGTCCCAAAGGAAGCCAGTCCAGAGTACCATCAGAGCCTGGACTGAAGAATGCCATCAGAGCTTTGAGGCCCTTAAGGCCAAGCTAGTTTCGGCTCTGGTCCTTGCATATGCCGATTTCTCCCTCCCGTTTATCTTGGAGGTGGATGCAAGCCATGGCGGCTTGGGGGCTGTGCTCTCACAAGAGCAGGGAGGCAAGATCAGGCCTATAGCATATGCCAGTCGAGGCTTAAAACCAGCCGAGCGTAACATGTCCAACTATAGCTCCATGAAATTGGAGCTCTTGGACTTGAAATGGGCTATGACTGATAAATTTCGCGAATACTTGTTGGGACACAAGTGTGACGTTTATACGGACAACAACCCATTGAGCTACCTCTCATCTGCAAAATTAGGTGCAGTAGAGCAGCGCTGGGCGGCTCAGCTGGCCTCTTTTGATTTTGAGTTAAAGTATCGTTCAGGGAAGAGCAATAAGAATGCTGACGCATTGTCCCGCCAGCCACAACTCCCCCCGTCGCCGGTGGCACCGTTGGTACCAGGTACCTCGCTGCCTCCGTTATTGCAGCAAACTCGGCAGATGGAACCTATACCGGCAAGTCAATCTGCTGTTACGGTCTTTCCTTACTACGCCCCAGGTGACCTTCATGCCCTCCAACAGGCGGATCCGGTCATTCAGGAGGTCATTGCCTTTTGGCGGCAAAAGCGGCAACCCAGCCATGAGCAGCGACAAGTTTTCTCTCAATCTGCCCTGGCTGTGCTGCGCCAATGGGACCGACTGGTAGAATTGGATGGATTGTTGTACATACAGATCTGTCGCCCTGACGAAGGTGGGGCTGTGTACCAGCTACTATTGCCTAAGGCTCTAGTTCAGGATGTTCTCACTCAGGTCCATCAGAAGCATGGACATCAAGGGGTGCAGAGGACCCTAGCGGTGTTGCATTCTCGCTGTTACTGGCCAGGTATGTCACGTGAGGTGGCACAGTGGTGTCAAGCTTGTGACCGATGTCAAGTCGCAAAGAATAACCACCTTACCCCCAGTAGCTTTATGGGCCATTTACTTTAATAACTCGGTGATATTTTATATAGGCCTGAGGACTTGAAGCGGTTCGGCCTAATACACTTAATTGCCCAGCTGGAACAGCGGCACTGGACTTCGACTCTGCTGCTCTGCTCTGCTGCTTTGCTCTTTCTTTTATTTTTGTTGTTTATGGTCGTGGTCAGTCTGCGTCTTTTGTTTGTGTTTTTGTATTGAAACAACCGCTGCTATTGGACTATTGGGTATTGGCAACGGGTTGTGTGATACTTTTAATGAATAACGGTTGCTGTGTGTGTGGTTGTGTGGTGTTTTGTGTGGTTGTGTGTGTGGGTGTGGTTGGTTGTGGGTGTGTGGTGGGGATGGTGGTTGTGGGTGTGTGGTGGTTGTGGTGGTTGTGGGTGTGTGGTTGGGTGTGGTGGTTTGTGTGTGTGGTTGTGGTAAATGTTTTATTGATGTAGAGCTAACAATTTAATTATTGTCAATGTAAAATAAAGGTTGACTCGATGTAACGTGGCTGTCGCATGTTCAGTGGTAAATCTATGCGTGCCTTAAAGGGGGGGTAAGCAATCTGATTCTTCAGGTGAAATTCCTGAGGTGGCGTAGTTGGACTAAGTAACTTAGTATAGCCTATTTGACCAATTGTAGGCCTAGACAAGCACGTGCTCGCGCACACGAGCAACCCTCCTAACATACCGCTCCGTCCTGCCATACAAGAAACAGAAGTTGTTTTTTTACTTATACACAGTCCTGTTAAAATGATTGAATGATCAAATATGATAAGAGTAATATGTTTTCATTTGAAAACTTGTACTTAATATTACAAGATGTTGGTACATTTCTACACTGCCATCATCGAGTCCATCCTCACCTCGTCCTTCGTAGGACGCTGCAGCCACTGCCAGGGACAGAGACAGACGCTCTGCAGAGAGGGTGATCGGCTGCAGCCCTCATCTGTGCAGGACCTGTAGGCCTCCAGGAGACTGGGGCAGGCAGCTGACCCCTCTCACATCGAACACAGACTCTAATGATTCACTATTCTACATTTTTAGATTGTTAAAAAATGAGAAATACTACACTATGTGTAGTGACACAGAGGCTTAAGTTAAATGTTGTTTTTAAGAGGCAAGTTTTTTGCTATTGCAGCATAAATGTCCTGGCTACAGGTGGAGAGGTGAAGCATGACCAAGTGAAACCACAAGGTGGCAGCATTAACACCTGACATAGCAGACAAGTTCCACATTTGGACCTACTGCTGGATATGTGCACTCATGATTTTAAAACATTAGACTTTCTTTCATTTCTTTTATTAGATTTTTGCCAAATAATAACACACACGACAGGACAATAAAACATAGTCATTTCAGCACTTTACACCATAATCATATTATTATTAGGCTCTAATCTAATTCAAATCTTAAATGCATGACATAAATACACCGACTATACACAGCGGTGCACGTGCTGACGTAACCACGTACAGGTGCTGGTTGCTAAGTGCATCTCCTCAATCGTAAAAGCGTCATTGCAAAACTTAAAGAAAAGGTTAAAGCAAAGGCATCTGGACTTAGTTTTCAAGGGGTTTAAGGGGGACTTTATTATTTCTGAGATCAACTGGTAGGAGCTGAGCTTTATCTCTGGAGGAGGGGTTTGGGCTGAAACTTAACCTAATGGGACCAGGCTGTTCTGGTCTCATAGTCTGTAACTATGAAGCATGACTCGAGAGTCGTTAGTGTCACTGTTCCACTCAGCTGTTGTTGTTGTTGTTGTTCTACAGTGAAACTGTTTTGGTTTAGCTTTTAACACAGTGTTGTAAAAAGTGGGCAATAACTCTTGTTTTGATGCTTCTGATGTAAAAGGATAACAGCAGAAGTTAGATTAGGTAAATATAATTACATTTCTTGCTCAGCATCGTCTCAGTTTCCATTATTAATTTCCCTCTTTTAGAAACACATTTATGAAACTAATGCACACAATAACTTCTCACCTCCTGCTCTGTAATGCACTGCTTCACAAACATTGGTTCGGGACACAAAAGTGGGTCTTTATTTGTGTCACCAAAAAAAAAAAAAAAATCCCTTAGTAATTGAAAAAATGTAATAACATTTTTGTAGAAGTCATCGTTCTATCTGGAATTAAACAGGTTTAATGTAGATTTATGAATAATAGTCAAAACATATATGATGCAAAGAATAATTGAAAGGACACTAAAAATAATGATAAAACAAACTCCAGTGTCTGTAGCTCTGGTGAATGAATGTGTGAGTGTGTTCGGTGGGGGTCAGAAAAAACGTAGACGTCTCTGTCAGTCCACCCCAAGGCAGCTGTGGTACAGAAGGAGCTTACCACCACCAGTGTGTGACTGTGGAGTGATTGAATAATGTGTGTGCTTTGAGTCTCTAGGGAAGGGTAAAAAAGTGTGATATAAATGAAATGTATTTAACACAAAAGTCAAAAAGACTAAAACAAATCAAAGGGAATCGTTTTAAATATGGCTCTCTAAAAAACACACTGCTCTAATGAGTTTTCTTCCTCACATTCAGGACTGTTTATCCTCAGGACAATAAGAGGACAAGAGAAAAAGTGAAGGCTACTTGAGTCTAAAGAAAGATTAAGACCATAGAGTCTTATATTTTCTTATATTCAGCAGGGCAGACTTCCTGTTTTTCCTCAGGTTTCTTCTCTTTGGCTGGTGGCATGCTCCATTTCAGCTTCGAATCTGTCCCAATGTTGTGTTTCTCAAGTCGTTGTTTAACCTAAAGGAAGAAGGTGTGTCAGAGCCATTGACGGTTTAAGGGGTATAAGGCCCCTTTAACAGTCATTGGTCAGATCAGACAGAGTTCAGTTTACAAAGAACTGGCCGGAGACTCACCTGTTCTAAAATCTGCTCCATGATGGCAGGATCACTGAGGTCAGCATCACTCTGGAGTTGCATCTTGATCTTTGAGGTTTTCTTTTTCATATTTTTTTATATGAAGAAATATAATTTGGTTAAAAACTGCAGTCCACACATATGTCCTGGACAGATTTATGAATGGTCTCACTTTAAAGGGACATGACAGGTGCATTTTCTGAACGAGGGTCTCTACCAAAGTGGATCATTTTGTTGCAGGTGATTTCAATTTTTCTCATTTGCTTTGTCTCACTTGTTGCTTTGAAAAGTGTTTTTGGGCCGTATCTTGCGGCGGAGCAGGCCTGGTGGTGATCAAGATGGTGGTATATTTATATCTTGTGCTCGATGCAGCTACCTCCTGCCCGTCTGGGACTCTGCCAGCGCCGCAAGGGGTGGAGGTTAAAAAAGCGAGGCGTGGCACAGACGGGAACAACAGCAGCAGTGTGTTTGTTCTTTAAAGCTCATTGCAGGTCAATTTAGGAGCAGGACCACAAACTGGTGCAGACATTATTAAGTTTAATTAAGACATAAAGTTAATGTCACGCACATTTATTATGCGCTTGTTTAACAATAAAAGAAAAATATATATTTTTTTTTTAATTGCCATTTGCTAAATTACTATTAATTAAGTATAATTATTGGTTTAATTTATTTTAAATAAATAAGACATAATTTAAAATAGTCTCAAAATAATTTCTGTTTATAACCTGAAACATTACTAACAAATTACTAATTCATTTTCTACGTCCCTTCATCCCAGCATCTATGGCCCTGAGTACACCCTGGACAGTGGCCAGTTAGTCACAGGTCTAACATTTAGAGACAGACAACTATTCACTCAATAAGGACACTTTAGAGTTGCCAAATAATCTCTACATGTACGTCTTTGGATGGTGGGAGGAAGCCGGAGTACCCGGAGAGAACCCACAGTAACACTTTGAGGACACGCAGACTTCTCACAGAAAGACCAGAGGCGACCAGAGGAGGTTTGAGTGTGCTGGGTTTTGAACTCACGACCCTGTCTTTAGTCCACTACCAAATTAAAATAGTCTAAAACCCAGCACTTTGTAGAAAATACTTTACATTTACATTTAGCAGAAGCTTTTATCCAAGGCGACTTACATGTTTTCACTGGCTTTAATTTTTTACAGTGCATCTCTAAACCCTTTTTTACCTATTGTTTTGATAAAATAGTTCTTTGGGACTTAAGTTGTTACCTCCGTGGCAGACGAATGGCCTCTTATGTGAGCAGGGCAGATCCACCCAAAAATGATCTGAAGTAACGCTGACACAGTACTCATTAAAACCTCCGTTATTAGGTTCCCCTTTAAACCAGTTTTTAAAGTTGCTGTTGCTGTTGTCAGACCACCTCCACGGCTCACGGTACAGGCCGATCAATGCATCTGCTGGGCTTCCCAAAGCAGCAACAGCTTGGTTTTCAGTTGAGTTCTCGATCATGGCCAGGTCGTAATAGTGTTGTCTGCAGTAGGCCAAAGAGTCAGGCCAGGTCATTGTAGTGTTCCCAAGAAAAAACTGCTTTACACCTGATTGAACTGAAAATAGAAACAACCTTAGATTCTCAATGTAACTTTCCATTAGAGTTAATATACAGACATGTTTTAAATCACAAGAACTCATTATAGGAAATCGTTCACAGGAGCCGTCTGCAGCAGAGTATTAACCTGCATTTGGTCTAAAGTCTGAACTGTCTCTAAACTCTCTTTCACAAATGAACCTTGGTTCAGTTTGGTCTGGACCGAGACCAGAGAGCAGCTGTTTGGTCTGAACCAGGTCCTGGAGCTTTCACCTGAACATTTAGTTTTAGAAAGCGCCCTAAAGGTACAATAGAAAATCAAGTCTTCAGCTTGTTAATTACCAAAAGTTTTTTTTTTTGAGTGACTTTGTCAGAGCTACCAAAATGTAAAGCTCTTTTGTTCCATTGCGCTGTAGGTCAAATGTAGGCCTACAATGTTCATTTAACAGAGTGCTGTTACTGTGAATCAATAAAGTCTCACCTGTGTAACAAACAGGATAGTGTTGTGCTTGACAGTTGTCGTCGCCCCATTGGCTTTGATGAAAAAAGATACAACTTTCTATTCCAGAGTTATCATTGGGTTCACCTCCAAGCCAGTTCTGATATTGACTGGTGCTGATTGCCACTGTCCCAGTGGCAGACCATTTCCATGAGTTAGAGTCTGTGGTCATCACTTTCCAGGACGCAGGCTCATCAAACAGTCTGATCCACGTGAGACCTGGACCCACAGATACAATCATCCTGTTCAGGTCATCTGCACTTTCGACTGTGGCCAGGTCGGTGTACTTATCTCGGCAGTACTTTTGAGCATCTGTCCAGGTCATAATAATGTTGATGAAGTAGTACTCATCGATTCGACAAAGTACAAGTGGGATGAGGATAATCATTTGGAAGACTGTAAAAGGATGTAGAGTCACCGTTACATTAGTTTTATGTTAGTAGACTAGTGTTTACTTTAACTACAGAGAATCTTACCACAGAGCAGGTCGAATGAAAGCACTTTAATATCCATGTTTGAGAGAGCTTTTCAAAAGGACAATATATCACAATCTTCACATCAAAACAAAAAAACACATCTTTGGTTAAAGATCACTGTTAAATGTTTGAATCATTTTGAAACATTTTATGCTTTATTGAAAACATAACATGGTACCAGGAGTGGCCTTGTGAAAACAGATGTCATTGAAAGTGAGAAGTCATCTGACGCCGTCAACTGGACTGGAAATGTGGACCGTGAGTGGCAAACAGCGGTTCATGCTATACTTGTCAGCTATCGGTCTGGATGGCAGCTGGATGCACGTAAGCAGGCACGTGCACACATATGGCGCTTTTCCACTACCAGTATCAGCTCGACTCGACTCGCCTCGGCTCGCTTTTCGCTCCGTTTTCCATTGCAGATAGTACCTCCACAATAGTACCTAGTCGTCATAGCGACGCCGCAAGAACCTGTCGTGACGTAATCTTCTACGCGACACACACCCGCTACTCACACACATAGAACTCGCTGGATCTTCTCTTCGGCAACCAAACAAAGAAAAGTCCTCCTCGTTTGACCACGGAGCATTTTTCCGAGTTGCCATAATACTAAAGTCTGGGACTGGGTAAATTATCACGCAATCTCTGGCCAAACTATTTAAAAATGGCGGGGTTATTCAGGATACTCCGTCTGGCGCGTGCAATGATGACGCAGTGAACAGTGACGATTCTCTCTGGCCAATCAGCAGTCTGTCGTGTGTTCACGCTTAGTATCGCCTCAGCCCGCTTAGAACCTGGTGATACGAAAAAGTACCAGGAAGCAGGTACAGGTACAACTTTTACGCAGTGGAAAACCAAACAAAGGCGAGCCGAGTCGAGGCGAGTCGAGCTGGTACTGTGTAGTGGAAAAGCGCCAATAGACATCAAAGGGGGCTTGAGCACCTGCCCTTTTTATTCCTGGAGAGAAAGTGCCCTTTTTTCTGGGGTGCTTTTTTTTATTTATTTATTTTTTTTAAATAATATATATTCATGTTTGCGCACAGCTTCCCTGTCAAACAAATATATTTATTGAAGAATAGTATATCTAAATATCAGGTCAGGAGTTCTGAAGCGCTCATTGACTCCCAAACCCCCCCCCTCCTTATTTCCTCTAAACCTTTATAAAATAGTATTCCATACAACCACAAATACATACATGACATTGGCTTTTATTTCATTTTATTTAATTTTTACTCAATTATTTTGGTAAGTTTAATTCAAACAATCAAGTAAGATTTTCAGAGATTTTATTAAGTTAATTAAGTTAAATATTTACTAAGCCACAGAATATTTTTTGAGTGTAGTTTAAAACAAACTCCATCTAAATGTGGATTTTGAAGGTTTTATTTGATGATGGTGATGATACAGTCCTCCCTCAAATGTGAAACTAGGTCCTTGTCAGTCACCATCAGTTATTGTGTATGTGTACATGCATAGCAACAATAATATTAATGTATTTGATTAAAACATTAAGGCAATTCAGTATTCTGATGCTTAGTTGTGTGAAGCTAAAAAGTTATTTTGCTTGTGAAACAAAAAGTATTTAAACAATTAATTTTAATCATGCTTGCAGTGCAGTGCACAGCCAAGAGTAGCAAATCGCTAAATGCATGGTTACAACCAGTTACCAGAAGCAAAACCCAAGAGAGAACAGATAACTCAGATGCTGAAAGTGTTAGACCTGAGAGAGCAGTTGAAATCGCTAAAACGACAACTGAAAGACAGAAGGAGGTTATAGAGGCAACGACTGACACAGATTACAAAGATGATCAGGAAATCAATGTCAGTGGTGAAGAGGAAGAGACTATATTGATGGAGTGAAGGACACCATGTCCAACCTCAGGACAGAAGAACAGTTTGGAAAACTGTTTAAGAGTGCCACGGAAAAGGCAGAAGCCGCTGGGATTAGCATTCCCAAAGAGCCCCCGGGACAGCAAAGGCAGAGGAGGGTGCCTGCAAAGTACAGCCAAAGTACTGGTGCAGCCACAGAGAGCCACTCCTTCCAGTCAGTAGAAGACTACTAAAGAGTGAAGGTGTACTATTCATTCTTAGATGTTCTTTCTCAGGAACTACAAAGAAGATTTGGGGGAGAAGGTGAGACACAGTCCAGTAAAATACTGAACGCACTCCACAGTTTGACAAAGGCCAACAACTGGATAGGCAAAGATGCAGTGGGTCCTGTCTCTCTTTAGGCCATTCACACACTGTGAATTCTATGGAGGAGAGGAGCAGAAGTTGAAAACAGAGATCAGGGTTTTTCATGCATCTTTCCCAAACACACCCACCATGAAGGAGATGTTAAAGACACTGAGAGACAACAGTGGACAGGATATCTTTCCAACACTGGTGGAAATGATAAGAACTTATGCAACAATTCCAGTGTCAACAGCAACAGTGGAGAGGTCATTTTCCAAGCTCAGACTGGTTAAAGACACACTCAGAAGCCTATACACCGAAGAAAGGCTTTCTGATCTCCTCCTCCTGGCTATTGAGAAAGACATTCCTGTAAACCACAGTGAAGTAATAAACATCTACAGGGACATGGCCCCCAGAAGGTTGCCGCTGTAAGGGAGGAAGGAGAGACAACCAGGGAATGGAAGTAACAGATTTTATTTTGAAGTAGAAGACCCTTTTTTTGTAAGAATTTTATTAAGTTGCTGTATATTTGTATTTTTTCAATCATTTTTGAGTTTTTTTTTCAGTGATTTTTTTCAGTAAAGTTAACAAAATAGCAGCAACAACCCTCTTCAGTTTAGAGTGGAATATTTGTGTTGATTTAAAAGTGTTATGTGTTCTGATAACACTAAAATAATTAAAAAATAAACAAATTATTAGTAAAACACACCCCTCTGCTTGATGCAGTTATTTTGGTTATTCTAAATATATACTTGAAACTAGTAGCATAGAAAATGTTTTCAAAACATGCACATTGTGGGATGGTTGAGTTCTCTGTGAACTGATTATTTTGTAGACATCTTTTGAAAATTAGAGTTTGAGGAAGATAAAATTAATTAACTTTAAAATTTGTTTTTTTTTTTAGAGGAAGTCAGTGTTGCGTTAATATATATACTTTTTAGTTTTAAAAAAAGAAGAAAAATACGTAATTATGAGAAGTGCCCCTTATTTCACTTGAGCCCCTGCCCCTCAAAATGTCTGTGCACGTCCCTGCACGGAAGATTGCACTGCTTATTTCTGTAGCTGGTCCACAAGCAGTGGAAGTTTATAATACATTTGATTTTGTCAACGCAGCTGAGCGAGATATGTTTTACGTGGTTGTGAGGAAATTTGGTGTACTTTTTATTGCTCACGTAGGCTTTTACAGCAGCCTGCGGAGAGTTTTGATGAATATTTATATAACGTTTCTTTACCTAGTAGGCACGTAAAGCGCTTTACCAGTGTTACAGCTGACACCACTGGAGGCAAGGTGGGTTAAGTGTCTTGCCCAAGGACACAACGACAGTATGAACTGTGGGGAGAGCGGGATGTTATGATGATGTTTTGGGGTGTTTCGAGCGGGGATCGAAGGACAGCCGCTCTACCACTGAGCTACTAACGGATCTGAAGCTGAAAGCTAAAACATGCAGCTTTGGGGTACTGCAGGAATCAATGGTAAGAGACCAGATAGTGTTTGGAATAAAGAATAAGAGACTTTTGTGTGAAACTATGTCAAGCCAGTGAGCTGGCCCTACAACACACCAAAAGTGTCAACAGCAGGAAATTAAACACAAGAAAAGACCAAAGGAAACAGACACTTTTAATTGCAAATCGTGCTGCACAAGACATGCAAAAAACCAGTGCCCGCCTTATTCTCGCTCTCAGATAGATAGATAGATAGATAGATAGATAGATAGATAGATAGATAGATAGATAGATAGATAGATAGATAGATAGATAGATAGATAGATAGATAGATAGATAGATAGATAGATAGATAGATAGATAGATACTATTTTGAGTACATTTAAGCCAAACGCTGATAAATTACAGAAGGTCAAACAAACTTTTTGACCGTGCTGTGTGTGCTGTGTTGGAGGTGCAGGAAATTGTGGTCGTACCTCTTAACATTTGTTTAAATAAAAAAGATATATAACTATTTGTTTATTAGTTAAGAAACAAGGTTACGTTTAAAATTATAGTTTTGCCTTTATTTTATTTTTTTTATTTCATAATAAAGTCATATCTGTCTTTATTATGGACAATGACTTGATTTATTGAAGGTAAAGCACATGTCAGAAACAGACTACTAAATTCCATCTGCGCCCCTACAGTTTAAGTAAAAAAGTTTGACTGGGGGACTTACATAAAAAGTCAGTCGGATGATGCTCATTCATGACCGTTTTGTTTGATGGATTTACTGTGGATTATTGCTTTGATTGATTGCGGATTTCAAAGGACTACAAACCCGCACATGTAAACAAAAAGGCGCACACAAACGCCAAAGTTTTCAGCCTTCAGCATTTCTTGAACTGAGGTATGAAAAGCACTTGCACTTGAACTTAACTTAAATGGCTATAAAAATAATTTTAAAAAAATGTGCGCACAAAACAAACAAACAAAATCCGTTGGTGGGTTAAAAAAGGGTGTTTGTGAAACTAAGAACTGTTTTATCTTTTGAAATGATTATTTATCCATGTTTATGATGTCTGAGGTGAAGTTTATGTAAATATGCAGTGAGTATTTAAAGGTTCAAAAAATGTCAGATGAAAAGAAGTTTTATGAAATCGAGCATGATGAGGCTCAAACTCAGAATGCAGCGGGTGAAAATGTTGAATCCTCCGTACAAAAACGAGAGGTTAAGCTTACTGCAAAGGGGTTAATGGCAAAACTCGATATTTTACAGAAACAAAGAAAGTCAAAATTTGACAAACCATCCCAAATAAAAAAGACTATACAAGGGTAACAGAGAAAATGAAAACAAGGTCAAATGTTTGTTGGAAAGGTTTACAACGCATTGCAAAGAAGCAAAAGTTTTATTGCCTGATGAAGAGAAAGACACGCATAAAACCTGGTTCAAAGCAAAAATGTTATGGGCTGTGGAATTCAACACTGTGGTAAATAAATAGTTGGATAAGCTACAGGAGGAATGTGATCATGCTAACAAAAACCGTGAAATTTAACTCAATAATAACATTTCAAATGTAGAAACAAGGGTCAGCAGTCGCTACAAAGGTTGCCACCACAGTTCACGCTCCAGCAAATCCAATGCCTCTGTGCAACTTGCAGAGTTATTGATAGGTACCAATGCCTCCAAGTTCCTTGAACAGTGGGAAGTAGTAAATATTCAGGGAGATGGTCCCTATGCCATACGAACCCTATTGGGGTGGGTTGTTAATGGTTCTCTAGGCAGTTATCAAAATGAACAAAATACTGCTATTAAAAAATCAATACCAGCATGATTTCAATGAGTTACTTACTACTATTACTATTACTACTATTAATACTATTACTATTACTATTACTACTTACTTACTACTATTACTTTTCTGATTGGAAATTGCTCAAGACAGCAGATGCATGGATCTTGAAAGTAAAGAAAGTTCTACATGGAGTAAGTTGTTAAAGAAAACAATGGATCACTTTAAATGATTCCAATGATTTGGAACAAAGGTTACCCAAAGTTTGTTGGACAGTGCTTGTCTTCAGATGACCTTTTCTGAGGCGGGAAATGCTATTATCTAGTTCTGCCAATGAGAATGTTTAGCATGGAAATTTCATCACTGAAATCTGGAAGATCTGAAATCAGAAAAGACAGTTCTATTCACAAGTTAAGCCCTAACAAGATGGATTACTGAGAATCGGTGGGAGGTTGTGCAAAACTGCTGTGCCTGAAGAAAGGAAACATTCTGTTATTTTATCTAAAGGTCAGCATATTTCCAAACTTATTCTTAGGCATATTCATATGCAAAGTGGCCATAGTGGAAGAAACCACATTTTCTCTAAATTAAGAGAGAAATATTGGATTACCCATGCCAATGCAACAGCCAGAAAAATTATTTTCCAGCTGTACCTTCTGCAAACGATACAAAGGTAAGCTAGGTGAGCAAAAGATGGCTGACTTGCCCGCAGATAGAGTAACTGCATTTTCTAATGTAGAAGTAGAATACTTATGCCCAATTTATGTAAAAAGAGGTCGCACTTGTGTGAAACGCTATGGCATAATCTTTACATGCATGGCCAGTAGGGCAGTTCATTTGAAGATGGCATTCTCGTTGTACACTAATTCTTGCATAAATGATTTGCAACGATTCATATGCAGAAGCGGACAAGTGTGTCATTTAAGGTCCGGCAATGGAACAGATTTTACCGGCCCAGAAAAGAATTGAAAAGAGCACTTGCAGAGTTGAATCAAAATAAAGATAACGTTTGTCTGCAGTTTTAGGTCATTGGGAAGAGAATTCCACAGTCTAAGCCCTTTTAAAAGGAGTAGCAAGACTGTCAAAAAGATGTTTTAAACTTTGGAACTATACAGTCCCCACTGACAGAGGCGTGTTTGTAGGATCTGAGAGAGCTCTGACGTCTGACAGTGAGAGCAAAAATAAGTGGTGAAACAGCCTTCCATAGGTGGATAAGTTACTTGTGTTCTTTGCCAGTCGTGCGCAATCCTGATTTCAGCCAACGTTTCTTGGTGCAGGTGGATGCTCTGACAGTGGGCCTGGGAGCAGTCTTCACCCAGGTTTATGTTTGTGGTCAGACACTGGTCTGACAAGACTACTTCTCCAGGCTGCCAAGAATTTTTCAACCTCTGGGAGGAGTTTTTGACAGTTTCCTGCTGGAAAACACTGTCGGTAACCTGACTTCACACACACAGTTACCATTTACCTGTTTGTACATTAACCCTGTCTCCCGGCCATTCACAGTAGTCATAAGTGCACAAGTGGCCACTGGTAACCTGCTTTCATCCCATAGTTTTATCAGTTAACAAACATTCAGCAAGTATCCACTTTACATTTGCAGGTGCTGTGTCTGAATCAACACACTAATACACTATATAGTGATTACTAGGGCTGGGCAAGTTAACGCGTTTTTATCGCGTTAACGCATTAATGAATTAACGCCGACAATTATTTTATCGCGCGTTAACATCGGCCGATTAGTATGGTGAAAGACGAATGACTGCACATGAGCCGCCTCATCCAGAGCTTTAAGTGGGCGCACGCACCTGTACTCAGTACCGCCACTTCTCCGTGCGCCCAGAACATGCTTTTAGCGTACTGGTACGCTCATTTCGACATCTGTTTTAATAGAGGTTTTAATCCTTTGCCTGCTCTGCCGCTTTCCAGAGCGCCTTCACAATGCACGCTTCCTAATTCGTCCCACCAAGAGCAGAGACTACATTACCCATACACCCTTGAGTTTGGCAAGTGAAAGGGAGAGGGTGTGAAACGCGCGGAACTGCATTCACATGCTCTGACTGTAATGAAAACACAAGAGAGACATTTATATTGTTTATATTGTTATAATGTTATGATTGAAGCTCTGGACATAACTTGTTTTTCTATAACAAACTAAACAAAATATTAATGCCCTGTCAGTGGCAAATATTTTTGGTTTTAATATTTAATTTGATTACATTAATGTTTAAGTTCAGATTTACAAGAAATGTTTTAACTGCTGTAAAAGCACATTATTTGTTTAAAGTGTTGTTTAAAGTACAAACCAAATATTATTGCACTTTTGTTCATATAGCAGTTCTTTTAAAATGTATGCAGTACACTAATTTTGAATTCATTATTAAATTTTGTGTATAATGCGATTAATCGCAATTAAACATTTTAATCGTTGCCCAGCCCTAATTTAAATATTGATGATAACAAGCTTGGGGGAAAACACAATTAATTGCAATTAATTACAGAAAATGTGCAATTAATTAGTTAATTTTTTTTAATCGATTCCCAGCCCTAATATATATATATATATATATATTCATTCATTCATGAATGACAAAAGATATATATATATATAGAGAGAGAGAGATTTACTACATCAGTCTCTGTCTATTGAGTCTCTCATTATGTTGTGGATCCCCACAGTATGATATTGTCCACATCAACTCTGACTCCTTCAATGCCTTCTATCATGTGCTCCACAGTCCTGTGGATAATCTCTGGAGCTGAAGAGATTCCAAAAGGCATCCTCAAGAAATAAAACCATTCAAATGGTGTATTAAGCGTTCAGTATATTGTACTGTCTTCATGTAGCTTTAGCTGCCAAATTCTTGTGATGCGTCAAGTTTACCGAAAAACCTTGCACCAGCGATTTCACTGTTTATCTTGTCCCTTGTTGGAATCTTGTATGTGTGTGAATGGGTGTGTGTATGTGTGTGAATGTGTAGTCAGGTTAGCGCTGGTGTTTTCCAGCAGGACCTGACGGGGCTACTTTGTCCTTTAAGTTCAGTAGAGGCAGCATTACGCAAGCTTCACTTGTGGTTGTTTTGCTGATTGGATCAGCTTCTCAATACATATGCAAACACTGTGTAAATAATGGCTTTAACACCCGGGCAGCAGAGGCATATTTGACTGCTGATAGGGAAGTACATTTGCAATGCACTAAATTGCAAGGAGACTTAACCCTGGTTGTTATAAGAATTCTTTATCCTTACAGAGTATATTATAAAAAGCAAATGGCCAGGTTTAATTCTTGCAAGAAGAAGCAAAGCAGACACGCATATATCAAAGGTACAGAGTGAGTTTGCTTAAGGAAGTAAACAAAACATGAGATATTATATCACTGCAGTGGGGGCTGTTAGAGGGAGGTGTATCTCTCATACACACTGCCCAAGGCCCCAGCTCCAGGTGCAGAAGTCCCATGGCAAACCATGTCTCCAGTTATGTCTACTCCATGCTTGGACTAGCATGGAGGACATGACATGATTTGACATGACCTGTAGAGAACTATGAGCACCCAATAACTATAAACAAAATAAACAATTATAATAATAATTAAAGCCGCAAGCGGCGATAAAGGCCCTCGCCTCCCTTGAGACCGCAGGAACACATATATTCGGAGGATGGCATTTCGTGCTTTAAAGCAAATTTGGAGCTGTTTAGATGAAAAGCCTTTAGCACAAAGGGTGCGATTCAGGTGGTCACGCATTCCACCCAACATAGTGGACTTCCTGTTGAGTTTAGGGTGTGGCTGTCATAGACTTTTCTGGTTGCCCTGATTGGGAAAATTTACTTTCACTTTCCATAGGCACAATGTATTTTGACTTTTCTAGGGGTCGCCACTGAGTCATTTTTCATATTTTTTTTTCGGGGACTTCAAATACATAAATTTTTTGCGGTTGCTTGAAGTCTGGGACCAATAAAAATGACTTTTAGTTGTACGTTTACTGGGTCAAATTGAGGATCCTTTTACAGAAAATTTATTATAAAAAAATATACCAAATTATAATAAAAAAATATATAACTCAAGCAAAAACGTCAAGAAAAATGCCTGTCTATTGAACACACATGTGTTTAGCTCATTTTGCCCAAGTTTGGTGTCTGTGGAATGAAGCAGCTTTTTTGTTGTTTTTTAAAAGAGAGGTGTATTCTAAGCTGGTTCACATTTTCAATTCAAAATGGCCGCCTTCCCGTGTGTGATAGGGTGTGGGTTTGTTCATAAGCCCATGCTGGATGTGTGTACCAAGTTTCATTTGCCTACGACAAACTTTCACAAATTTTCACTTCCAATTGACTTTTTCCACATATTTGGGACATTGCTATGGCAACACATTTATAGATAGGGGGTGGTTGGCATTGGCTTTTATGCTCGCCATGACATAAGAGATGTGTGTACCAAATTTTATGTCTCTATGACAAACTAAATTCTTGGGTCCCTTTATAAGTTTGTAGGGGGCGCTGGAGAGCCATTTCTAAAGATAACCCTTTTATTTACATATCTTTGTGTTCAGGTCATGAATGTGCACAAACGCCTTTTTGGGTCCAACTTGATCCGAGAAGGCGTTTGAAAGTATAGATGATACTCACCAAATTTGGGGCCATTTAGATTAAAACACAATGATTTGCATCTTTTTGCCCAAGGGGTGCGATTTTGGTGGTCGTGTGTTTCACCCCACATGGCGGACTTCCTGTTGAGTTTAGGGTGTGGCTGTCATAGACCTTTCTGTTTGCTCTGAGGTGTCCTATGGATGTACCAAGTTTCATTTTTCTACGTTGGAAAAAAGTTACTTTCACTTTCCATAGGCCCAATGTATTTTGTCTTTTTTTTTCGGGGACTTCAAATACATAAATATTTCGTCGAGCTTGAAGTCTGGGACCAATAAAAATGACTTTTCGTGCATGTTCACTGGGTCAAATTTAGGATCATTTTGCAGAAAAAAAATAAATAAATAAAATAAAATAAATAATCCGAGCAAAAACAATAGGCCCTCCCGGTCATCACCGGCTCGGACCTAAAAATTATTATAACACTGCTGCTGTAGGTGAGTTTATTCGTCACACATTTTGAAGGATTCAAACACTTGAACATGATTTTTAACCAAAAATGTGTTTTTTTGTTTATGATGTGGACGGAGTGGCTCAGTGGTAGAGCAGTTGTCTTATAACCGGAAGATTGGCGGTTCTATTCCCGCTCTGCCCTGTTCATACTTTCGTTGTGTCCTTGGGCAAGACACTTAACCCACCTTGCATCCAGTGTCCGTAGCACTGGTGTATGAATGTGTGTGTAGAGGTGTGTTTGGTGGTGGTAGGAGAAGGTTGAGCGCCGTTTGTATGGCAGCCCCAATCTCTGTCTGCCCCAGGTGTGAATGATGGTGAATGGGGTGTGTGGAAGCACGATGTAAAGCGCTTTGGGTGCCCAAGATGGGTGCAAAAAAGCGGTATATAAATGCATGCCATTTACCATTTACCATGTGAACAAGGTAATCATTTACCAAATGATTTGAAGATTGTGATATGTTGTCTGATTTAAAGGCTAAAGTGCTTTCATTCGACCTGCTCTGTGGTAAGATTCTCTGTAGTTAAAGTAAACACTAGTCTACTAACATAAAACTAATGTAACGGTGACTCTACATCCTTTTACAGTCTTCCAAATGATTATCCTCATCCCACTTGCACTTTGTCGAATCGATGAGTACTACTTCATCAACATTAACATGACCTGGACAGAGGCTCAACAGTACTGCCGAGATAAATTCACCGACCTGGCCACAGTCGAAAGTGTTTCCCAAACTTTTTTGAGCTGCGACACACATTTTACATTAGAAAAGTCACAAGGCACACCACCAAACAAAAATGGCACAAAAACGATATTTATGAATGAATATATTTATTTAAATATAAAAAAAATCTAGTCTCAATTTACTGGGCCTGTTTAGTTAAACACAAATTTAATATTATAACAGGAATTGAAGAAAGACACACACAAAGATCTAAATATCTCTCTTTTTTTCGTCTTTATGGCCATCATGCTTGAAAAGCCCACCTCGCATAAACAGGTTGTGCAGTAAGGGAGCGAAAAAAAAAAAAATAGAAGAGGGAAAAACGTAGTCCTCATTTATCCAATTGAAGAAAACAATAGAAAATTTTGTCCTATCAGCTCGCCATCTTATTTTCTTAGTTGGAGTCCAATCCCCAAATAAAAACCTGACCTGAAAACAAGGTCAAGAATAAATCAATATTCAGGGGTTTAAGATAAATCATTTCAGTCTTTAAGTTACATTCATTCAAAATAAAAATAAAAAAATACCATAAAGTTCACTTCATCAGTTCACAATAATTTCCCCTTACCTCCAAAAGCCATAGTTATAACATGGACAATTTAGCATTAGCAACACGTTACCTTATCCATTGAGCTAACAAGCAGTCAGTGTCAGTAGAGTCAGTATATTAACTCTAATGGAAAAGTTACATTGTGAATCTAAGGTTGTTTCTATTTTCAGTACAAACAGGTTTAAAGCATTTTTTTCTTGGGGACACGTTAATGACCTGGCCTGACTCTTTGGCCTACTGCAGTCAACACTATTACGACCTGGCCATGATCGAGAACTCAGCTGAAAACCAAGCTGTTGCTGCTTTGGGAAACTCAGATGCATGGATCGACCTGTATCGTGAGACGTGGAGGTGGTCTGACAACAGCAACAGCAGCTTCAAAAACTGGATAGATGAGGAACCTAATAATGAAGGGGGCAATGAGTACTGTGTCGGCGAGATCTTTGGAAGGATCTGCCCTGCTCAGATAAGAGGCCATTCGTCTGCCACAGAGGTAACAACTTAAGTCCCAAAGAACTATTTTATCAAAACAATAGGTAAAAAAGGGTTTAGAGATGCACTGTAAAAAGGAAAGCCAGTGAAAACATGAAGGACTTTGATAAATACACTAAGAGTGAAACACAATGGGCCATATCTTCTCGTTCAAAACACAGGTGTCTAGTGGAGATGGATGTTCACTGCGCTTAGTGGTAGAGCGGTCGTCCTATAGCCGGAAGGTTGGTGGTTCGATTCCCACTCTCCCCACTCTTCCCATAGTTCATTCTGTTGTTGTGTCCTTGGGCAAGACACTAAACCCTCCTTGCCTCCAGTGGTGTTCCAGCTGTAACACTGGTAAATGGAAGCTTCATGTAAGTCGCTTTGGATAAAACCTTCTGCTAAATGTAAATGTAAAGTATTTTCTACAAAGTGCTGGGTTTTAGACAATTTTAATTTGGTAGTGGACTAAAGACAGGGTCGTGAGTTCAAAGCCCAGCCAACTCAAACCTCCTTGGTCGCCTTTGGTCTTTCTGTGAGGAGTCTGCCTGTCCTCCGCGTGTTACTGTGGGTACTCCGGCTTCCTCCCACCGTCCAAAGACGTACATGTAGAGGTTATTTGGCAACTCTAAAGTGTCCTTTAGTGAGTGAGTGGTTATCTCTAAATGTTAGACCTGTGACTAACTGGCCACTGTCCAGGGTGTACCACGCCTCAGGGCCATAGATGCTGGGATAAAGGGAATAAGCGGTAGAAAATTAATTAGTAATTTGTTAGTCATGTTTCAGGTTATAAACAGATATTATTTTCGAGAGTATTTTAAATTATGTCTTATTTATTTAAAATAAATTAAACCAATAATTATACTTAATTAATAGTCATTTAGCAAATGGCAATTTGAAAAAAATTATAATTTTTATATTTTTGTTAAACCAAAAAATGTGCGTGGCAATAACTTTATGTCTTAATTAAACTTAATAATGTCTGCATCAGTTTGTGGTCCTGCTCTTAAATTGACCTGCAATGAGCTTTAAAGAACAAACACACTGCTGCTGTTGTTCCCGTCTGTGCCACGCCTCGCTTTTTTAACCTCCACCCCTTGAGTCCCAGACGGGCAGGAGGTAGCTGCATCGAGCACAAGATATAAATATACCACCGTCTTGATCACCACCAGGCCTGCTCCGCAGCAAGATACGGCCCAAAAACACTTTTCTCAATCAACAATTGACACAAAGCAAATGAGAAAAAGTGGAATCACCTGCAACAAAAATATCCACTTTGGTAGAGACCCACGTTCAGAAAATGCACCTGTCATGTCCCTTTAAAGTGAGACCATTCATAAATCTGTCCAGGACATATGTGTGGACTGCAGTTTTTAACCAAATTATATTTCTTCATATATTTTCTGTCCAGTGAAAAAGAAAACCTCAAAGATCAAGATGCAACTCCAGAGTGATGCTGACCTCAGTGATCCTGCCATCATGGAGCAGATTTTAGAACAGGTGAGTCTCCGGCCAGTTCTTTATAAACTGAACTCTGTCTGATCTGACCAATGACTGTTAAAGGGGCCTTATACCCCTTAAACCATCAATGGCTCTGACACACTTTCTTTCTTTAGCTTAAACAACGGCTTGAGGAACACAACATTGGGACAGATTTGAAGCTGAAATGGAGCATGCCACCAGCCAAAGAGAAGAAACCTGAGGAAAAACAGGAAGACTGCCCTGCTGAAAATAAGAAAATATAAGACTCTATGGCCTTAATCTTTCTTTAGACTCAAGTAGCCTTCACTTTTCCTCTTGTCCTCTTATTGTCCTGAGGATAAACAGTCCTGAATGTGAGGAAGAAAACTCATTAGAGCAGTGTGTTTTTTAGGGAGCCATATTTAAAAAGACTCCCTTTGATTTGTTTTAGTCTTTTTGACTTTTGGGTTAAATACATTTCATTTATATCACACTTTTTTCCCTTCCCAAGAGACTCAAAGCACACACATTATTCATTCACTCGACAGTCACACACTGGTGGTGGTAAGCTACTTCTGTACCACAGCTGCCTTGGGGTGGACTGACAGAGACGTCTGAGTTCTTTCTGACCCCCACCAAACACACTCACACATTCATTCACCAGAGCTACAGACACTGGAGTTTGTTTTATGGTTATTTTTAGTGTCCTTTCAATTATTCTTTGCATCATATATGTTTTGACTATTATTTATAAATCTACATAAAACCTGTTTAATTCCAGATAGAACGATGGCTTCTACAAAAATGTTATTACATTTTTTGAATTACTAAGGGCTTTTTTTTATTTTTTGGTGACACAAATGAAGACCCACTTTTGTGTCCCGACCCAATGTTTGTGAAGCAGTGCATTACAGAGCAGGAGGTGAGAAGTTATTGTGTGCATTAGTTTCATAAATGTGTTTCTAAAAGTGGGAAATTAATAATGGCAACTGAGACGATGCTGAGCAAGAAATGTAATTATATTTACCTAATCTAATTTCTGCTGATATCCTTTTACATCAGAAGCATCAAAACGAGAGTTATTGCCCACTTTTTACAACACTGTGTTAAAAGCTAAACCAAAACAGTTTAACTGTAGAACAACAACAACAACAACAACAGCTGAGTGGAAAAGTGACACTAACGACTCTCGAGTCATGCTTCTTAGTTACAGACTATGAGACCAGAACAGCCTGGTCCCATTAGGTTAAGTTTCAGCTCAAACCCCTCCCTCCAGAGATAAAGCTCAGCTCTCCTACCAGTTGATCTCAGAAATAATAAAGTCCCCCTTAAACCCCTTGAAAACTAAGTCCAGATGCCTTTGCTTTAACCTTTTCTTCAAGTTTTGCAATGACGCTTTTACGCTCGAGGAGTTGCACTTAGCAACCAGCACCTGTACGTGGTTACGTCAGCACGTGCACCGCTGTGTATAGTCGGTGTATTTATGTCATGCATTTAAGATTTGAATTAGATTAGAGCCTAATAATAATATGATCATGTTGTAAAGTGCTGAAATGACTGTTTTATTGTCCTGTCGTGTGTGTTTGTGTGACCTTATTATTTGGCAAAAATCTAATAAAAGAAATGAAAGAAAGTCTAACGTTTTAAAATCATGAGAGTGCACATATCCAGCAGTAGGCCCAAATGTGGGACTTGTCTGCTATGTCAGGTGGTAATGCTGCCACCTTGTGGTTTCATGTGGCCATGCTTCACCTCTCCACCTGTAGCCGGGACATTTATTCTGCAATAGCAGGAAACTTCCCTCTTAAAAACAACATTTAACTTAAGCCTCTATGTCACTACACATAGTGTAGTGTTACTCTTTTTTTTAACAATCTAAAAATGTAGAATAGTGAATCATTAGAGCCTGTGTCCGGTGTGAGGGGTCAGCTGCCTGCCCCAGTCTTCTGGAGGCCTACAGGTCCTGCACAGATGAGGGCTGCAGCCGATCACCCTCTCTGCAGAGCGTCTGTCTCTGTCCCTGGCAGCGGCTGCAGCGTCATACGAAGGACGAGGTGAGGATGGACTCGATGACGTCAGTGTAGAAATGTACCAACATCTTGTAATATTAAATACAAGTTTTCAAACATATTACTCTTATCACATTTGATCATTCAATCATTTTAACAGGACTATGTAAAGTAAAAAAACAACTTCTGTCTCTTGTATTTAATGTTTATAAAACTCAAGCAGCAAAATAACTTAAAGGCTGGAGTGGATAACATTAATCTTAAGATGACAGGGCTGATTCCTGGAGAAAGCTCAGCCAAAAAGTCATTATGTAATGGAAAATAACCATAGTCTCCTCATAGTGTTTTACAAAGCTAATAATTAAACAGCTGATATTTTTGATCAAATGAAAAATAAACAAAGAATCTTTTTACACAGTTTAACGCGTTTTTTAACGCATTTCTTTTGTGGTGCGTAATGTTCTTGCCATGCTTTCGAGTGTCTCACTGAAGAGAGCATGTTCTTAAAGTGGTTAATGTTTAATGTTTAATCTTTGGAGGAGCAGACTCAAAACCTGAGGAGCCACCTCCATCTTACATCTCTAAAAGAAGAAGACAAAAAGACACCTTTTGTAAAATCAATGCTAAGAGACAGCAACACTTATCTTATTCAGGTTACAGGGCCTATCCCAGATTCTTTGGTCTTGAGGTATAGTTGTCTCACATGTAAAGACAGACACTAACAGACAACTGTTCACCTTCACACAGGAAATTCAGAGTTTGCTTGCTCCTGAAAACCAAAAAACATTGAATTTGTTTTTGTTTAGGAACTAATCAAACCCAAAAACTCACAAACCCAACATTGTACTTAACACACTGCTGTAGTGTCTATTGTTTGAGGCAGAGGAAGAGTCCAGGACAGGTTTGTCTCCACGATGATGCTGTAGCCTTCAGTTTCTATAGTTCCAAGATGAGGCATGGCCTCCAGGACCTATCCCGCTCAGTTCCAGAAAAAGGCCTTCTTTTTAACACTGGGGCCCCTCCCCCAAGGTAATTACACTCAAAATTGGCCACATCTCCACAATTACAACACATTCTCACTTTATAACATTTTCGAAAATGCAAGCATTACATGTACTAATGTGTCCCTATAGTGGCTGAAAGTTTTTTTAAATAAAAAGCTTTAATATAAATACGCTTATGTGCTTTATTCAACAACTCTTGTTCAATAACTGAACTGGATTATTGCTACTCTTTTATGTCTCAAGAGGGAATCTCTCATATGTCTGTCCAGGGCTGGACTGGGACAAAAAAAAGGCCCTGGCATTTTTGCTCAGACCAGCCCACCACAATCGGTCAGACACAACCAACTAGTACACCATCCTTGCGGTCCCTGTAGATATGCATATCTACTGTTCCATTCCAAAAACCCCTACAAAGCTGAGAACTAAGTGCCATGGACCAGTGTACCAGTGCAAGTGGACCAGTGTACTCACTCTCTTGACAGACTCCTGGTGATCAAAGGTTCCTCCCTGTCTCTCTCCTCCACTGCTAACTCAACCTGGCTTGACTATACATAAGGACAGAGAGAGAGGATTACAATTATTTGGAAGAGTTATTAAAAGTACACTTAGTAAGGATCCATTTTGGTTATATAGTCCTGTATTCTTGAAGAGCAGGATTTCTAGATGGACAAAGTGCTCCATGTTATAAAAGCTAGTTAACCCTTTAGAACCCAATAAAATGTGGATGTAGAATACTGCTAATTCTAAAAATAAAAGTTTTTTTTTTTTCAATGAACCGGACAGCAGAAAAACTAGTTTAAAATTGCAAGTATAGGCTACTTTGTTTTAAAGAGCACAAACCCTCTTTAATATGACACCAAACAAGATTTACCTCTCATTGTTGAGATACTCCTTAAAAAAAAGAAAACCAACCTATACCACCAAATTACTCACACAAAACGTCCTAAAAATATATGATATTCATATTATTCACTCACCGTAAATATTGCATATTAATGATGTTGGAAATTCATTAGAAACATGAGCAAATATCTACTTCGTTGAATATACAGCTAAACAAAAATATACAGCTTTCAAAATGCAAGGCGGGTTTTAATCCCCAAATAGCAACTGCGGTCAAGCCATCCCGTTTCGCAAAACACCAGTCAAGCCAGCCCCGTCTTTATTTCGGAGTGCTCCCGTATTAGCTGTTTTACGGTAATGCAAGGAAACAGCGCCTAGACGTCCTCCCGAAATGATGAATGCTCGTTTTTTACATTTTCAGCTCTCAATAGCTGCGTCTGTTTTGAAAGTTAATATTCAGTTTTTTACCATAAATATATATTATTCACACACTCAATAATCAATTCAGTTTTGAAACTTTATCTTTTAAGTTTTTCTAGAGAAGGGCCGTACGGCCATTATGAGTATTAAAGGGTTAACATTAGAACAGTCAGCCAAAGTTGCAATTGAATAAGTTAACTCTGCTAACCTAGCTTATGCTGTGTTATTTGACTTTAGCTGACTGAGTGGCTAGTGCAGTGGGTGACAATCTGACAGACTATATAATGGCAACAACGATGTAGCTAACATGCTTACCGTTTCAATTACACTCTCCATGTTTCTGCAAATGTCGTCAGGTACTGTAGGCTTGGATACTGAAGCTACAGCACTAAACATGTCTGTTATTTTTGCACATGTAGAGGCATCAACCTCTAGCATTTTTATTTTTTTGGCCCGCAACTTCTCCGCACCCCCCTTGCACTTTTGTTTCTCCATCCTAAATCCACAGATTTCTGGCTCTGAGCCACTAACTGCCTCTGACACAAGAAACAGAGGAGGAGGGGTGGAGCCTGTTAAGAGATGATTGGGCCAGCCCAGTGTCAGTATGAAAAATGAACCAATGGGCCGCTGTCCCTGCTTTATGGGCCGGTCATTGGCCAATTAAAAAAATAAAATAAAATCATAGTCGGCCCACCGGGCATTTGCCCGGTATGCCAGATTACCAGTCCAGCCCTGTGTCTGTCTGATTTAAGATAAGCTAACGTCAGTGATTTTACATTGTAATGGTTTATTGACAACAATTAACAGAGGATTAAGTTTCCACAAAAAGTCAAACTTGTGCCTCTAACTCATTTCATTCAAACCTGTTGTGTACAGTTTATTGACATGTCACGGTTGCACTGCTCTCCTTTGACAATTTGCAGAGCATATGGTCTATTTTGACTGTCTAGCAACCACCATGCTCACTACTTTTACTAATGCATTGTGGGAAACTTTGAGTGCACTACATTTCAGTCACTAGACATTCGGACACCACTACAAAATGACGTATTCACTATTTAGCGTATTAGTGTGTTGATTCAGACACAGCCCCTGCAAATGTAAAGTGGAGGAGTGGCTGAAAGTTTGTTAACTGATAAAACTATGGGATGAAAGCAGGTTACCAGTGGCCACTTGTGCACTTATGATTACTGTGAATGGCCGGGAGACAGGGTTAATGTACAAACAAGTAAGTGGTGACTGTGTGTGCAACAGTGTTTTCCAGCAAGAAACTGTCACAAATTTCTTCCAGAGGTTGAAAAATTCTTGGCAGTCTGGAGAAGTAGTCTTGTCAGACCAGTGTCTGACCACAAACATAAACCTGGGCGAAGACTGCTCCCAGGCCCACTGTCAGAGCATCCACCTGCACCAAGAAACGTTGGCTGAAATCAGGATTGCGCACGACTGGCAAAGAACACAAATAACTTATCCACCTATGGAAGGCTGTTTCACCACTTATTTTTGCTCTCACTGTCAGACGTCAGAGCTCTCTCAGATCCTACAAACACGCCTCTGTCAGTGGGGACTGTATAGTTCCAAAGTTTAAAACATCTTTTTGACAGTCTTGCTTCTCCTTTAAAAGGGCTTAGAATGTGGAATTCTCTTCCCACTGACCTAAAACTGCAGACAAACGTTATCTTTATTTTGATTGAACTCTGCAAGTGCTCTTTTCAATTCTTTTCTGGGCCAGTAAAATTTGTTCCATTGCCGGACCTTAAATGACACACTTGTCCTCTTCTGCATATTGTAGGATTAGTACTGTGTAGACTACTGTACTGTAGATGATTATAGAAATATTAATTTATTAATTTGGGTAAAATTTCAATTAATATTTTTATTATCAAAATTGTCTCGTTAGGGCACCACCCAGATAAGTTCTGGGAAAACTGATTATATTTATTATAAGTCTCAATTAATCTGAACGAATAGAATTTGACCTGTGTTCGGAAATGTGCTTCTATAAACATTAAGTTACATGTCGTATGTTTTGTGCAGTAAGTGTCTTGTTGAGATAAATGTTAAGTTTTTACTCATAAAAGTTGTAAAACATTTTAACTCTTGTTAACCACACAATTTTATTTATTTTAGACTTTACTCAGATGCTAATGAGAGCCTACAACATGTTTCTTTGAGAAATCTGCTGCTATAGCTGCCTCTGTTCAGCTCAGTTTAAGCAGCAACAGTGTTAGTTTTAAACTGGAATGAACACTGAGTGTCTGAATCTAGATATATTTATAAAACACAAATATAAATAGTAACATAAAAACAATAGATTAAAAGGAAATACTGTCCTCAAATACATAAGCCTGTCAAAGTTTGATTAACTTTTCTTTACAGTTTCACTTGCCATTTTTTCTCTTTTGCTTTTTTACAAAAGTGATAGACAATAAAGACAGCAGTTAATATAGTCTAAGAGCTTGTGAATCGACAAGAGAAGAGTAAATGCAATGAAAGGGGACAGCATTGAGAATTAAAGCACATACAAGAGACATGAACGAGAGGAAAGAAAGTACAAAGAAATGTGGGAGTAATGATAGTAATAATCAGGTTTATAAACACATTTGAAGGAAGCAGGTCGGTCTAATTCAAGTGAAATAAATGAATTGATCTCTTTTCTCTTACTGTTAAGTGGTTCTGTTTAGTGAAGAAAGAAAAGAAAAGATTCACTATAGTTATTATTTCAGACTCAGAGAATAGACCAAGTAGCACAAGGTTTTATTCCTTAAATACAAAGAAAGATGGATGTCTCTGATACAAGAAAGAGTTGTGGCAACATTGTTACCTTCTTTATGTGATGCTGTCATGAATAATGGTGCATTTGTTTATTTTACTCTCACGATTTCTTACAGAGTTAAAAATGGAAGACATGATGCTGTCCACAACCACATTAGGAAGAATAAAAGAGATCAAATGCAAAGTAAAGGGGATAAGAAAGAAAAACCAAAACATATGTATTTAAATGTTTTCAATAATTATGTTAACTCAAATGTTCAGAAATATTCTCCTCAGACTAAACTCACTGGCCTCCTCGTTTTTATTCTTTTAGGAGATGATACACATATTAAAAAGTAAACATCACAAGATTTATTTAAAATGTGTATTTATATATTTAATACATGTGACAGCGTTGGATAATTGTACATAATATAGGGAGTCTTGATAAATTTGCACTGCATTTGTTTAATTACTGTCCCTGTTTTACAGATGAAAATAGGAGTCATCCTGTAGATATGTTGAAGAAAAGCAGAGGACAATAAAAGGAGGAATGCCAAGTGAAGATAATAAGCAAAATAAAATCAAACCAATGTACCAATTAGGGTTTTTATAATTCATGCTAGTTTTAAGTTAAACTACAAACTTCAGACACTAAACTTTCAATATTTTAATACTGGGGATGTTTCATGATTTTTTGGAGTACAACTACTGTGGCACCCAATGTGGGATCTGTGAGCAATTCGGATGAATTGGTGACTCTGAATTGCCCGTGTGAAGGTGAACAGTCCGTCTGTTAGTGTCTGTTTTTACTTGTGAGACAAGACCAAAGAATCTGGGATAGGCCCTGTAACCTGAATAAGATAAGTGTTTCTGTCTCTTAGCATTGATTTTACAAGAGATGTCTTTTTGTCTTCTTCTTTTAGAGATGTAAGATGGAGGTGGCTCCTCAGGTTTTGAGTCTGCTCCTCCAAAGATTGAACATTAAGCATTAACCACTTTAAGAACATGCTCTCTTCAGTGAGACACTCAAAAGCATGGCAAGAACATTACGCACCACAAAAGAAAAGAGAAAGTCAATACCTGGATGCCTCATTTTAACACGTAAATAAAATAACTGCGTAAAAGGATTTGCCTGTTTACAGTATGTCTCATTTGATCAAAAATATCAGTTTAATTATTAGCTTTGTAAAACACTATGAGGAGACTATGGTTATTTTCCATTACATAATCACTTTTTGACTGAGCTTTCTCCAGGAATCAGCCCTGTCATCTTAAGATTAATGTTATCCACTCCTGCCTTTAAGTTATTTTGCTGCATGAGTTTTATAAACATTAAATACAAGAAACAAGTTGTTTTTTACTGATACATAGTCCTGTTAAAATGATTGAATGATCAAATTTGATAAGAGTAATATGTTTTCATTTGGAAACTTGTATTTAAATATTACAAGATGTTGGTACATTTCTACACTGACGTCATCGAGTCCATCCTCACCTCGTCCTTCGTATGACGCTGCAGACGCTGCCAGGGACAGAGACAGACGCTCTGCAGAGAGGGTGGTCGGCTGCAGCCCTCATCTGTGCAGGACCTGTAGGCCTCCAGAAGACTGTGAGAGAATATGAGAAATACTACACTATGTGTAGTGACACAGAGGCTTAAGTTAAATGTTTTTAAGAGGGAAGTTTCCTGCTATTGCAGCATAAGTGTCCCGGCTACAGGTGGAGAGGTGAAGCATGACCAAGTGAAACCACAAGGTGGCAGCATTAACACCCGACATAGCAGACAAGTCCCACATTTGGGCCTACTGCTGGATATTTGCACTCTTAAATTTTAAAACGTTTGACTTTCTTTCATTTCATTTATTAGACTTTTGCCAGATAATAAGGTCACACAAACACACACAACAGGACAATAAGAAATAGTCTATTTCAACACTTTACACCATAATCATATTATTATTATTAGGCTCTAATCTAATTCATAAATTAAATGCATGATATAAGAATAGAAGAACAGGTTCTAACTGGATATGAACAGGTTTTATGTAGATTTATAAATAATAGTCAAAACATATATGATGCAAAGAATAATTTAAAGGACACTAAAAATAATCATAAAACAAACTCCAGTGTCTGTAGCTCTGGTGAATGAATGTGTGAGTGTGTTCGGTGGGGGTCAGAAAGAACGTAGACGTCTCTGTCAGTCCACCTCAAGGCAGCTGTGGTACAGAAGTAGCTTACCACCACCAGTTTGTGACTGTGGAGTGAATGAATAATGTGTGTGCTTTAAATCTCTTGGGAAGGGAAAAAAGTGTGATAAAAATGAAATGTATTTAACACAAAAGTCAAAAAGACTAAAAAAAATCAATCTTTTTAAATATGATTCCCTAAAAAACACACTGCTCTAATGAGTTTTCTTCCTCACATTCAGGACTGTTTATCCTCAGGACAATATGAGGACAAGAGGAAAAGTGAAGGCTACTTGAGTCTAAAGAAAGATTAAGGTCATAGAGTCTTATATATTCTTATATTCAGCAGGGCAGTCTTCCTGTTTTTCCTCAGGTTTCTTCTCTTTGGCTGGTGGCATGCTCCATTTCAGCTTCAAATCTGTCCCAATGTTGTGTTCCTCAAGTCGTTGTTTAAGCTAAAGGAAGAAGGTGTGTCAGAGCCATTGACAGTTTAAGGTGTATAAGGCCCCTTTAACAGTCATTGGTCAGATCAGACAGAGGTCAGTTTACAAAGAACTGGCCGGAGACTCACCTGATCTAAAATCTGCTCCATGATGGCAGGATCACTGAGGTCAGCATCACTCTGGAGTTGCATCTTGATCTTTGAGGTTTTCTTTTTCACTGGACAGAAAATATATGAAGAAATATAATTTGGTTAAAAACTGCAGTCCACACATATGTCCTGGACAGATTAATGAATGGTCTCACTTTAAAGGGACATGACAGGTGCATTTTCTGAACGCGGGTCTCTACCAAAGTGGATATTTTTGTTGCAGGTGATTCCACTTTTTCTCATTTGCTTTGTGTCAATTGTTGATTGAGAAAAGTGTTTTTGGGCCGTATCTTGCGGCGGAGCAGGCCTGGTGGTGATCAAGATGGTGGTATATTTATATCTTGTGCTCGATGCAGCTACCTCCTGCCCGTCTGGGACTCTGCCACCGTCGCAGGAGGTGGAGGTTAAAAAAGCGAGGCGTGGCACAGACGGGAACAACAGCAGCAGTGTGTTTGTTCTTTAAATGCAGACATTATTCAAATTAATTAGGACATTAAGTTATTGCCACACACATTTTTAATGCTCTGGTTTAACAAAAATAGAAAAATTATATTTTTTTTCAAATTGCCTTTTGTTTAATTACTATTAATTAAGTATAATTTAATTTATGGTTTAATTTATGTTTAATGTATTTTAAATAAATAAGACATAATTTAAAATACTCTCATAAATAATATCTGTTTAAAACTTGAAACATTACTAACAAATTACTAATTCATTTTCTACCGCTTTGTCCCTTTATCCCAGCATCTATGGACCTGAGGCGGGGTACAACCTGGACAGTGGCCAGTTAGTCACAGGTCTAACATTTAGAGACAGATAACTATTCACTCAATAAGGACACTTTAGAGTTGTCTTTGGGCGGTGGGAGGAAGCGGAGTACCCGGAGAGAACCCACAGTAACACTTTGAGGATATGCAGACTTCTCACAGAAAGACCAGAGGAGGTTTGAGTTGGCTGGGTTTTGAACTCACAACCCTGTCTTTAGTCCACTACCAAATTAAAATTGTCTAAAACCCAGCACTTTGTAGAAAATACTTTACATTTACATTTAGCAGAAGGTTTTATCCAAAGCGACTTACATGAAGCTTCCATTTACCAGTGTTACAGCTGGAACACCACTGGAGGCAAGGAGGGTTTAGTGTCTTGCCCAAGGACACAACAACAGAATGAACTATGGGAAAAGTGGGAATCGAACCACCAACCTTCCGGCTATAGGACGACCGCTCTACCACTGAGCACAGTGAACTTCCATCTCCACTAGACACCTGTGTTTTGAACGAGAAGATATGGCCCATTGTGTTTCACTCTTAGTGTATTTATCAAAGTCCTTCATGTTTTCACTGGCTTTCATTTTTTACAGTGCATCTCTAAACCCTTTTTTACCTATTGTTTTGATAAAATAGTTCTTTGGGACTTAAGTTGTTACCTCTGTGGCAGACGAATGGCCTCTCATCTGTGCAGGGCAGATCCTTCCAAAGATCTCGCCGACACAGTACTCATTGCCCCCTTCATTATTAGGTTCCTCATCTATCCAGTTTTTGAAGCTGCTGTTGCTGTTGTCAGACCACCTCCACGTCTCACGATACAGGTCGATCCATGCATCTGAGTTTCCCAAAGCAGCAACAGCTTGGTTTTCAGCTGAGTTCTCGATCATGGCCAGGTCGTAATAGTGTTGTCTGCAGTAGGCCAAAGAGTCAGGCCAGGTCATTAACGTGTCCCCAAGAAAAAAATGCTTTAAACCTGTTTGTACTGAAAATAGAAACAACCTTAGATTCACAATGTAACTTTTCCATTAGAGTTAATATACTGACTCTACTGACACTGACTGCTTGTTAGCTCAATGGATAAGGTAACGTGTTGCTAATGCTAAATTGTCCATGTTATAACTATGGCTTTTGGAGGTAAGGGGAAATTATTGTGAACTGATGAAGTGAACTTTATGGTATTTTTTTATTTTTATTTTGAATGAATGTAACTTAAAGACTGAAATGATTTATCTTAAACCCCTGAATATTGATTTATTCTTGACCTTGTTTTCAGGTCAGGTTTTTATTTGGGGATTGGACTCCAACTAAGAAAATAAGATGGCGAGCTGATAGGACAAAATTTTCTATTGTTTTCTTCAATTGGATAAATGAGGACTACGTTTTTCCCTCTTCTATTTTTTTTTTTTTTCGCTCCCTTACTGCACAACCTGTTTATGCGAGGTGGGCTTTTCAAGCATGATGGCCATAAAGACGAAAAAAAGAGAGATATTTAGATCTTTGTGTGTGTCTTTCTTCAATTCCTGTTAGAATATTAAATTTGTGTTTAACTAAATGTTACGAGTTTCAAATAATGTACTGCAGTAACAAATGATTTTTGATTGGGGTTCACTACTCTCAACTCTCTCAGTTGACAGCCCTGGAAAACAGAATGAATGAATCAGAGAGTGAAAGAACGAACCGCCATCTTTATATCCAAATCTCTGTATGTCTTTATTACAAATTTATCCAATCATAACATAAAACAATAACATTCCCTTTGTATAAACATGTATCAGTATCACAGTCTATTCGTTAGTTTCACTTTTAACACTTCAATATAGTTTTCTTTTTTTAACTCTCCACATAACAGTGTGTGATCTTTCACACTCACCTTTGCAAAATAATCATGTCACCACTCTTTCTTTAAAGTGCAGTATTACACACATCACATGGATAAATCATCCATAAAGCTATATAGTTATATATTTTTATATGTATGTATCTCTACACATCTATTTTATTGTTAACTCAGAAATCCACCATTATACTAATTTATTAATATAAATCATAAAACCTCTTTGGCTGTGAATGAATAATTACATGACTTTAGAGTCACAACATAAATTACACGCTTAGGGAAAGCTATTAAACTAATACACATTGTTAAGCACAGGTCAGACATCTAACTGTGTCTGTATAACTTTTGTAATCAAACTCCCCTTAAAGTTTTAAACATACTACTCCTTTCTTAACATTTACCATAGCTTATTAACTGTCAGGATACCCTAAAAACACAAAATAACATTAACAGGAAGTGAGGCCACCAGTACACAGAGTCACTCATTCAACACAATACCCGTTATACAGCCGCTAACGGCGTTGCTACTGAAACTTTTTCCCGCGCTTATAAACACGGCTCTTTAACTCCACTTCACACATCAAAAATTCCATAGCCAATTTCTCACAGTTCAATCCGCCACAGGGGGAACAGTTATGTTGTAGTTTTTACACAATACAAACCTGGAAAACAGAATGAATGAATCAGAGAGTGAAAGAACGAACCGCCATCTTTATATCCAAATCTCTGTATGAGAGACGGAGGAGGCGTCCGTCACCTAGGTACCGCAATGCAACGATACCCACACTTTGGTTCCGCTTTTTTTTTTTAGTTCCCCTCTAACATTAATATTGATCTACACAACTTGTAATTATTTTAAACACTGCGTTGTTTCATTTAAATGCATTTCAAATAAACTAAATTGTAATATCACCTAAGGGTATATCACACACTCCCCAACAAATAAAAGTGGCTCCTGACACAAAATATTCTGAACAATTTCACTTTGAACAATCACACCTTTTTTTTTTTTTTTTTTTTTTTTTTTTCACAAAACACATTCCAATTCTCGATTTAGTGTACCCTATATGTCCTATAAAATGTGTGTGTGTCAAATCTCCTCTGGTGAGTATAGAATGTATGTTATTGTCTTACATGGTGTCTCATCCACAGTGGGCTGGGTACCCAACAGGTAGGTAAGGGTATGGGGTGATGGACGGGGCTGGAAAGTGGTGTAGATATGGTGTGTGGTAAGTATAGTGTAATGGCTGGATTCCGACTGTACTCACAGTGGGCCGTGGATGATAAGCAGGTTGACCCAGGGATGGGTAAGTAAACACATAACCTGGTCGTCTTTCTCTCGTGGACTGTCTCCGTGGGATATGATGTTGGGGTGATAGTGTGGGGACATTATTCTCTGAGTGGACAGTATGCAGTTCCTCTTGAATGGTTGCAGGTCGCAGCTGCTCCATCCCCTGTTCGTCCTCACTGGATGACCCCTGTTCCTCGTCTCTAACACTCTCCCTGTCCTGTTCAGGTTCTGACTGAATCGTTTTTCCCGGGTGGCTCTCATTCTGTTCAGATCTGTTTTGGCAGTCAGGAGTAACATGCAACTCGGGTAAGTAATTTCCAGCTCTTTGTTTTTCCATCGGTATCCGCAACCAGTAACGGGGTACGTCTTCCTCAGAGTCACTTGTATCCGAGTTCTGTGTCTCGTGTGTGAGTTTCGGGATCTCTGGGGCTCTCTTCTTTCTCTTTTGTGACTCCGCTGTGTCTGTAGTTGGGTTCTGAAGAGGCTCTACAGGTAGGTCGTTGACTTGTAACAGGAGGTTCCTGTGTAGAGTGCGAACTGGCCGGCCCCCCGCCTCTGGACTTACTTTGTAAACAGGATTATCTCCAACCTGTTCTCTCACAATGTAGATAAGCTGCTCCCAGTACGGTCTAAGCTTCCCAGGGCCCCCTCGTTCACTGAGATTGCGTACAAGGACTCTGTCTCCAGGCTGAAGAACTACACCTCTGCTCCGCTGATCATAGTATTTCTTCCCTTTGGAGCTGGACTGACGACTGTTTAGGTCTGCTATACGGTATGCCTCCACCATTTTTCCTGCCCATTTCTCGGCATATTCTTTTGGTCCATTAGTTTCAGCTTCCTCATCTGTTATGAGACCGAAGAGGATGTCCACAGGTAGACGAGGATGGCGGCCATACAACAGAAAGTATGGGGAGAAACCAGTGGCCTCGTGCCTTGTACAATTATAGGCCTGGAGTACCTGAGGCAGGTGGTCTTTCCAACTCTCCTTCTCTTTCTCTCCCAAAGTACGGAGCATCTGCAATAGCGTGCGATTGAATCTTTCTGCAGGATTGCCCTGGGGGTGATACGGAGAGGTTCTCGAGTGGGCGACACCAGCTCGTTGCCTGAGGGTTCTGAAGAGTTCATTCTCAAACTCTCGGCCCTGGTCATGATGTAGTTTGGCCGGGTATCCAAATCTGGGAATGAAATCGTTGAAAAGCCTATCAGCTGCCGTCTTACCAGCCTTGTTCTTGGTGGGGTAGGCTTGTGCAAATCTGGTAAAGTGATCAACCACTACCAATATATACTCGTACCCACCTCTGCAGGCTTCCAGGTGGAGAAAGTCAATGCACACCAATTCAAGGGGCGAAGTTGATGTAATACTTCCCATTGGTGCTCTTTCATGTGTGGTTGGCTTCTTCTGTTTAATGCAAGAACACTTTCTAGTCACATACTCCTCTATCTCCCTTTTCATAAAAGGCCAGTAGAATCGCTCCCTCGCTAGGCTCAGAACTTTTTCAACGCCAACATGGCACATGTTGTTATGCAGTTGGGTGAGTACTGTTCGTTTGTAGGTGGCGGGCAGGACTAGTTGGTGTCGACCTGCACTTTTCCTGTAGAGAAGTTCATTCTCTATGTATAATCGATTCCACTCTCTTAACAGTCTCCTTGTATGAGTATCCATCCTCCCTTTGTCATCCTCTGTTAAAGTTGTGTCGTTCTCTTTCAGTGCCATCACCTTCCCAATAGCAGGGTCTTTTCGTTGTTCCCTCACAAGCTCATCATGACTGACTTCCGGCAGAGGCTCCACTTGAGGTTGGCGTTGGGATATTAAGTTGAGGGCTGCCACCCAGGCCACATCTCCTTGTTGTGCTCTCCGGCTTCCTTCCCATACCGCACATACTGCCTCCTCCGATATCTCTTCCGAACACCCAGCCATGAAGGTGTCAATGTCTATGGGGCAGCGTGATAAGGTGTCAGCATCAATGTTGGTTTTACCTGGCCGGTATTTTATGTCGAAATTGAAATCGGCCAGTTGTCCCACCCATCGGTGACCCACTGCGTTGAGTTTGGCAGTACTCAGAATGTATGTGAGGGGATTATTGTCCGTGAAGACTGTGAAATGTGGGGCGTAGAATAAGTAGTCCCGAAACTTCTCATATCGCCCACTTCAATGCAAGAAATTCCAGCTTTCCGCTGTGTAGGTGATAGTTTTGTTCTGCTGATGTTAGTGTGCGTGACCCATACCCAATCACCCTCATCTTCCCATCCTGGTTCTGATAAAGAACTGCACCGAGACCTTTTTGAGAAGCATCTGTGTGGAGTGTGAAGGGCGGGTGAAATCGGGATACGCTAACACTGGGGTTTGGTCAGCCGGTCAACAAGCTGTTCAAGGATTTGTTGGTGTTGACTATTCCATTCTACCGAGTACGGAGGATAGCTGATTTCCTTTTGTTTTTCCTTGTGGCGGTTTGGCCCAAAAGGTGTTGGGTTTCGACTGGAGCAGGTCGTACAGGGGTTTGGCTATTCGTGAGAAGTCCTGCACGTATGTTCGATAATAGCTCAGGAATCCAAGTAACTGCCTGACATCCCTAACTGTCTGTCTTGTCTTTCAGTGCCCGCACTGCTTCAAGGTCTTTGGGGTCCATTTTACGCCTTCCCCTGACACCAATCGGCCGACATATCGGACTTGCGGAAGAGCTCACATTTCTCCGGCTTCAGCTTTACCCCGTGGTGTTGTAAGGCTTGGAGGACTTTGCGTAACACCTGTACATGCTCATCAAAGGACCTAGAGAAGCACAACACGTCGTCGAGGTAAGGGATGCAACATTCATCTCTCAGCGTGTCAAGCATGCTCTCCATGCTCCTTTGAAAGGCCGCTGGAGCGTTCGATAGTCCGAATGGTATTCTGACCCATTCGTAGAGTCCCCATGGGGTTATGAATGCGGTTAAGTACCTTGACCCTTCGGCAATAAAGCCTTGGTGGTAGGCTTTCCCTTGATCAAGGATCGAAAACCAAGCATAACCTCCCAGCGAGTCAGTGAGGTCCTGAATTCTGGGAAGGGGATGACGGTCCGACACTGTTTTGTTGTTGAGGAGCCGGTAATCAACACACAGGCGCAGCGACCCATCTTTTTTTCTTACACAGATAACGGGAGCAGAATAAGGCGACTGGGACTTCACAATCCACCCTTTAACCAACAGCTCCTGAATGTACTCCTTCACTTCCCTGTAGAGTGGTTTTGGGATGGATGTGTAGGTTCTCTGAACTGGGATATCATCCTTAGTCCTGATCTCCATCTGTAAGGAGGGGATGCACCCTATGTCATCGCTGTCACGGGCGAATGCTCCACTTTCCTCGTAGAGCACTTCCTTTACTGCCTGTTGTTGTTCAGGGTTAAGGTGACTAATGTCAACAGGAGGAAGCCAAGACTCGGGTAGAGAGGCGCTGGTAGAAGTGACAGCCTTAACCTCGACAGATGTCATCTTTCTTGGTGCGGGATCAGACTGAGGTGATTCTCGCGCATTAGTCTCAAGGATCTTTACGACAGGTTGGATGGTTCCCAGGGGGGTTCTCCTCGGCAGGGTGACCTCATGCTTCGAGTGATTGGAAATGGGCACCTTAACATGAGGCCGTCGGGTGTTATTGATCTCCAAGAGGCCCTCTCCTACATTCAACTGCCCTAAAACAACACCCTCCTCTGTCGGTTCATATAAAACAATAGGGTTAGAGACATCAAAGTTTGGGGGTACCTTACACCATACATGTACCGTTCTGCCAGGGGGGATGATAGTATGGTCTTGGCCCACTCTTATAGTGACTGGATCACAGTATGTCCTAGGAGGTGCTTGAATGTAATTCACCATGGCCTCCACCTGTTCCTCTTCTATCTCAAAGGCACTGCGGAGAAGGCTGACCATCGTAGCAACTGCATCACCTGAAGACTCTTTCCTTCTGATTATCTCTTGGAGTACATTGGCTCCTAGAAGAGGCTGGGGTAGTGGCAGCGGGCTGACTAGGAAAGGAGCCTGTATGGTGAGATTTGGGTCTTCATTTCCTGCAATATTAACAGTGAGCTCAACCCACCCACTGTAGGGGACAGCATGGCCAGTTACTGCATAAACCCCAAGTTCTTCCTCTAAAAGTTCAGAAAGAGGTCTCAAAGTATGATTGGGAATATGAGTGTCAGTCCATTGTTGGTCAATTATGCTCACCTGCGAGCCTGAATCAAACAGGACGCTAGCTGGGTACCCGCCAATCAAACATTTTAGTAGACTTTTCTTCCCAATTAGGGGTGCCTTGCAGACGATGCTACTCTGGCTGGTCAGTACATGTGAATTTTGCTGTTTGTTTTGCTTGGAGTGTCTTGTTAATTGTCTGTTAGTTGCTACTTTTGGGGACTGAAGCTGCTCACCGGTCTTTGGGCGTCCCTCCACAAAGGCCGAACTCCGTTTCCCTGCACCCTGACTCGTTGCAGACACCCGACTGCTCTGTGCCCGGCCTCTCCACACCCGAAGCAATGGTCGCACTCCTGTGCATTCTGTTCTGTACATTTAGGACAGCGAGCTGTTCTTCCTCTCACCTGGGCTGCAGGTTGTCCTAGCTGTAATTGGACCGGTCTACTAGGGGTTGGCTGAGAGGGAGAGTAAGACACTCGAGTATTTTCTGTCCGCTGCTCAATCAAAGAGGCCACCATATGTGTCAGGGTCTCTACCTGAGAAGTGAGTTGTTTTATTGTCTGGAGGTTCTCATTGTCTGATGGTGTGTCTCGTGACATGTTCATGTTCTTACGATCTCCCGTCTCAACCTTAGCGCTGTGTGTTTGTGTTACCCTTTGCCGAGGTTGTTGGCCCAGTCTGCGCTGGTGTTCGTTTTCATCACTTATTATCTTCATGACCTGGCAAAGGATTTCCTCATCTGTGACTTGACTGTTTGAGATCAGAGGCCTCAGTCTCTGTCGGAGGTCAGCATGTTTTGTTCCCAACCCCTGATAAATGGTATGGAGGAACACCTCCTGGATGGTCTTGGGATCATATGAAATGTCTGCACTGGCCTGTCGGGACTGGAAAAGGATTTTCTGCTTTAGCCCAATCATGCGATAGAGAAACTGCTGTGGTGATTCTAGGTCTGATTGCCTGGCGCACATCAATTCCTGAAACATTTCAGTTGTTGCTTTCTCTCCGAGGTGGGACCTGAGGAAGCCTTTGAGCTCAGATATTGTAATTGAATCTTTGTTTACCAGCATATCCTTAAAAGCCCCTGGTTTGATGATCCTCAACACCCCTCTAACCACCTCTGCTTCTGTAAAGCCCTCTTTTATTCCCTCATCGATTTGTTTGCTGATATTGTTGTAATTTAAATCAGAGTTCTGGTCCCCAACTTGCCCACCATGCACTTTAAAGTCTCTGCGTTGCATGTAGGAGAGGTCCTTCAGCATTACTGGTCTCTCTGATAACATTTGTGGCATACAATGTAGCTCTGACTCACCCTGGTGGTTGTTGGTTGAGAGTGATGGAGTCTCTGTAACTGTACTTCGCCGCAGTTTCTCTCCCAGTTCTTCATACACTCGTCTCAATTCTTCTAATGACTGTGTTGTTGTATGGGTATGAGTGCTAGAGTGAGGTTGTGTTTGCATAACTGTACTGTAAGGGTGAGGATGTGGTTGTGATGCAGAGTGTGGGATTGTAGTGGATGAACTGTAACTAGGTGTAACATGTGTGCTACTACCACTCAATGTCCCCACATGCAAAGTAACAGGAGCATCAGCATTAATTATTTTACCTATCAAATCATTTAAAACCAGCAACTGACTCATACCCTCATCCTCCAGTCCTAGTAGAGTGTCAGATTGCATGTAAGAGACTACATATTCCATGCAGCCTTCTTCATCATTCACATTCAGCTCTTCATATTGGTTGTTGATTGTAATGTCTTTTGCAACCTGATAGATGTCGTTGCTTGAGAGTCTGAATAGTTGTTTCTTGATGCCCCATACTAACTCTTTGCGCTCTGTTGACATGGTGTTTAGTCCTGTTGTTCTGTAGGTTAGTCCTGTATGTTATGAGTTCAATAAGTCAGCGATGTATTGATTTGGTAAGTGGTGTGTGTGTGTGTGCGTGACAACTCCCCGATCTCAGATGGGATCCGCTGCTGCTGGTGTGCGATGACCAATAGTTCAGCGTGTAGTCCTCTGTTAAGTAGAAGGGCTGGCCCCAGGATCAGCAGTGCGGCTCCTAAGAGAGGTGGCGATCCTTTTCCCTTTGATCTTCCTCCTCGGACACCCACGGTTTAACTCCTGGCCAGTAGCAGTGCCTTGTTATCTTGGTCGCGTGGTCATAGTATCTCTGGATCTACTCCCCGTGGTTATTGTGAGGAGAGATCCCGGACGAGCCCCCACAGTTTGTTACGAGTTTCAAATAATGTACTGCAGTAACAAATGATTTTTGATTGGGGTTCACTACTCTCAACTCTCTCAGTTGACAGCCCTGGAAAACAGAATGAATGAATCAGAGAGTGAAAGAACGAACCGCCATCTTTATATCCAAATCTCTGTATGTCTTTATTACAAATTTATCCAATCATAACATAAAACAATAACATTCCCTTTGTATAAACATGTATCAGTATCACAGTCTATTCGTTAGTTTCACTTTTAACACTTCAATATAGTTTTCTTTTTTTAACTCTCCACATAACAGTGTGTGATCTTTCACACTCACCTTTGCAAAATAATCATGTCACCACTCTTTCTTTAAAGTGCAGTATTACACACATCACATGGATAAATCATCCATAAAGCTATATAGTTATATATTTTTATATGTATGTATCTCTACACATCTATTTTATTGTTAACTCCAGAAATCCACCATTATACTAATTTATTAATATAAATCATAAAACCTCTTTGGCTGTGAATGAATAATTACATGACTTTAGAGTCACAACATAAATTACACACTTAGGGAAAGCTATTAAACTAATACACATTGTTAAGCACAGGTCAGACATCTAACTGTGTCTGTATAACTTTTGTAATCAAACTCCCCTTAAAGTTTTAAACATACTACTCCTTTCTTAACATTTACCATAGCTTATTAACTGTCAGGATACCCTAAAAACACAAAATAACATTAACAGGAAGTGAGGCCACCAGTACACAGAGTCACTCATTCAACACAATACCCGTTATACAGCCGCTAACGGCGTTGCTACTGAAACTTTTTCCCGCGCTTATAAACACGGCTCTTTAACTCCACTTCACACATCAAAAATTCCATAGCCAATTTCTCACAGTTCAATCCGCCACAGGGGGAACAGTTATGTTGTAGTTTTTACACAATACAAACCTGGAAAACAGAATGAATGAATCAGAGAGTGAAAGAACGAACCGCCATCTTTATATCCAAATCTCTGTATGGCTGTGTCCAAATTCAGGGTCTACATCCTTCGGAGTCCTCATTTGAAGGATGTTACGTCACAGCGCCGCGACGAAGGCTGTCCAAATTCGTAGGATCCTTCAAATGCGGCCCACAAATACGTCCTCCTTTTCCCCGAATTGGAAGGATGGGTACGGTGGATCCTTTCCGTCCTACCTATCCCATAATTCTTTTCGGCAAGCGTAATGGCCAATGAAGCGGCGGTAGCAGTGGGAGAGGAGTATGCTTTAAGATGTAAGTTTTTAAAAACTGGCTTTTAAAAAATATATATTTTTCAGTGGTTGTCTAGTTAGGCATTTTATTTTAGCGTTAAGTATTTTTTTACATTTGTATGCGTTTATATGTACAAGTAAAACATTACTTTGTAAACTAGCTTCTTCCTTACTGCCTGTGTGAATATCCCTTACACAAAGCTAATTTGTTAGTGATTTGAAGCTGTTTTTAACGCTTCTAGGGACGAAAGAGCAGACAGAAGTTTTTATAAAGCTCGGGAGGACGATGAGCTCTTCACGAGCAAAGAACTCTGCCACTGTGGGATGGCGGTACAGGAATAAATCTATTTAGAAATCCCATTGTAATATCAAGGCAGTTTTGTTTCTTTTTTGTTTTGTGCAGTACATATAACATTTCCTGCAGTCATTAAACAGCTGAAACATTTTCTTACTTCTCTTGTTTTGTCCTTTTGTAGTGTTATTCTGCACAGTATTGTTCCACAATTGTCGTTTTGATATCTGTGATTAACACAATTCCAATATTTTCTCTTTTTCTCCTACATTAGGATAGTTTTGGAGAAGATGGGTCTGTCTGGTAAAGTGACACCAGCCCAAGCAAAGAAAAAGTGGGACAATTTAAAAAAGAAATATAAAGTATGTCCGTATATAGAAAATAATATTGTTAGTAACAGTTAAAAAAATCCTAGGTTTAAGCTTACATGTTTTGTGAACAGTTTATATATTTTTTACTTGTCTTTAGGAATACAAGTATCCAGGGTAAGGAGAGGGAGTGAGTGGGAAGCCCACTGCTGCTACTTGGCCCTGGTTTGTCCAGATGGATGAGGTTTTAGGACAAAGGCCTTCAATTTGCCCCCCTGTCCTTATTGCCTCCATCCCTATGGACACTCCAGGGCCAATTGCAGCAGTGAGTAACCAAGAGGAGAGAGAGGAAGAAGAGAGGAAAGGAGATAGGCAGCCAGCAGCGAAGAAGAGGAGAAGGGACAGTGACCAGGAGCTGTTAGACCTCATCAGGGAGGACATGAGGCAGCAGAGAGAGGCTGAAGAGAGGAGAGCACAGGCTGAAGAGAGGAGAGCACAGGAGAGCAGGGAGAGGATGGACAGGCTTTTCTCCATTCTGGAGCGTTGGGTCGCCAATTAATTTTTTCTTGGGGTGGGAGGGATTACATTTTTTCCATTGTTAGCTTCAGTTGTTTGAAATAAACTGTTTGAAATAAATACTTCTCATTCATTGTATTTCTTTTTTTTTTCCATAATTTTCAAAGTAAAAGGAACATTTGTAAAGAAAATTAAGTGTATAATTATTTAATAACATTCAGAAAACAAAATTGAGGTAACAAAATTCAAGAACATACAGAAACTATTTACAGACCTATTTACAGGACAACAGATTTTAACAAATCACTGCAGGATTAATCTGAGTGACCAGGTATTGGACCATTTTTATGTTTAATTACAACGGTACAGTACATCAGAATAAGTGTTTAACAGATAAAAGCATTATTCTACCTTAAGACAAATTTAAATATCAAAACTCCAATTATTTTTAATACAATAAACATTATACATATTGCATGAATAATTATACATATATATATATATATATATACCATTATTTAGATAGAGTTTATCTGACAAAACAAGCTAAAGTTTATGCTTGGCTCAATGAATTTGTAGGGAAATTAGCAGAATACTTAGCAAAGAAAGTATTTAATTTATTTAATTGTTTTATTTCTTCCAAAAGAATTAAAATAAGGAGAATAACTTTTGTTTGTCCGCTTCTTGCTTAGCGCTGTCACGGTTGCTGGCGACAGAATATGAGCAACGGGTAAGGGAGGGAACTGAAAGAAGGGTAGGCTGTCCAAATTCACAAACACCGACTTCCGGGTTTTGCGGTCGACGGAGGACCCCTCCTCCTTCAACCGGGTAGGAAGGATCCTAAGGAGGATGCAGACCCTGAATTTGGACACAGCCAAAGGCTGTGTCCAAATTCAGGGTCTACATCCTTCGGAGTCCTCATTTGAAGGATGTTACGTCACAGCGCGCGTGAAGGCTGTCCAAATTCGTAGGATCCTTCAAATGCGGCCCACAAATCGTCCTCCTTTTCCCCGAATTGGAAGGATGGGTACGGTGGATCCTTTCCCGTCCTACCTATCCCATAATTCTTTTCGGCAGAGCGTAATGGCCAATGAAGCGAGCGGTAGCGGAGTGGGAGAGGAGTATGCTTTAAGATGTAAGTTTTTAAAAAACTGGCTTTTAAAAAAATATATATTTTTCAGTGGTTGTCTAGTTAGGCATTTTATTTTAGCGTTAAGTATTTTTTTTACATTTGTACGTTTATATGTACAAGTAAAACATTACTTTCGTAAACTAGCTTCTTCCTTACTGCCTGTGTGAATATCCCCTTACACAAAGCTAATTTGTTAGTGATTTGAAGCTGTTTTTAACGCTTCTAGGGACGAAAGAGCAGACAGAAGTTTTTATAAAGCTCCGGGGAGGAACGATGAGCTCTTCACCGGAGCAAAGAACTCTGCCACTGTGGGATGGCGGTACAGGAATAAATCTATTTAGAAATCCCATTGTAATATCAAGGCAGTTTTGTTTCTTTTTTGTTTTGTGCAGTACATATAACATTTCCTGCAGTCATTAAACAGCTGAAACATTTTCTTACTTCTCTTGTTTTGTCCTTTTGTAGTGTTATTCTGCACAGTATTGTTCCACAATTGTCGTTTTGATATCTGTGATTAACACAATTCCAATATTTTCTCTTTTCTCCTACATTAGGATAGTTTTGGAGAAGATGGGTCTGTCTGGTAAAGTGACACCAGCCCAAGCAAAGAAAAAGTGGGACAATTTAAAAAAGAAATATAAAGTATGTCCGTATATAGAAAATAATATTGTTAGTAACAGTTAAAAAAATCCTAGGTTTAAGCTTACATGTTTTGTGAACAGTTTATATATTTTTACTTGTCTTTAGGAATACAAGTATCCAGGGTAGAGGGAGTGAGTGGGAAGCCCACTGCTGCTACTTGGCCCTGGTTTGTCCAGATGGATGAGGTTTTAGGACAAAGGCCTTCAATTTGCCCCCTGTCCTTATTGCCTCCATCCCTATGGACACTCAGGGCCAAGTGCAGTGAGTGACCAAGAGGAGAGAGAGGAAGAAGAGAGGAAAGGAGATAGGCAGCCAGCAGCGAAGAAGAGGAGAAGGGACAGTGACCAGGAGCTGTTAGACCTCATCAGGAGGACATGAGGCAGCAGAGAGAGGCTGAAGAGAGGAGAGCACAGGCTGAAGAGAGGAGAGCACAGGAGAGCAGGGAGAGGATGGACAGGCTTTTCTCCATTCTGGAGCGTTGGGTCGCCAATTAATTTTTCTTGGGGTGGGAGGGATTACATTTTTTCCATTGTTAGCTTCAGTTGTTTGAAATAAACTGTTTGAAATAAATACTTCTCATTCATTGTATTTCTTTTTTATTTTCCATAATTTTCAAAGTAAAAGGAACATTTGTAAAGAAAATTAAGTGTATAATTATTTAATAACATTCAGAAAACAAAATTGAGGTAACAAAATTCAAGAACATACAGAAACTATTTACAGACCTATTTACAGGACAACAGATTTTAACAAATCACTGCAGGATTAATCTGAGTGACCAGGTATTGGACCATTTTTATGTTTAATTACAACGGTACAGTACATCAGAATAAGTGTTTAACAGATAAAAGCATTATTCTACCTTAAGACAAATTTAAATATCAAAACTCCAATTATTTTTTAATACAATAAACATTATACATATTGCATGAATAATTATACACATATATATATATATATATATACCATTATTTAGATAGAGTTTATCTGACAAAACAAGCTAAAGTTTATGCTTCGGCTCAATGAATTTGTAGGGGAAATTAGCAGAATACTTAGCAAAGAAAGTATTTAATTTATTTAATTGTTTTATTTCTTCCAAAAGAATTAAAATAAGGAGAATAACTTTTTGTTTGTCCCGCTTCTTGCTTAGCGCTGTCACGGTTGCTAGGCGACAGAATATGAGCAACGGGTAAGGGAGGGAACTGAAAGAAGGGTAGGCTGTCCAAATTCACAAACACCGACTTCCGGGTTTTGCGGTCGACGGAGGACCCCTCCTCCTTCAACCGGGTAGGAAGGATCCTAAGGAGGATGCAGACCCTGAATTTGGACACAGCCAAAGAGAGACGGAGGAGGCGTCCGTCACCTAGGTACCGCAATGCAACGATACCCACACTTTGGTTCCGCTTTTTTTTTTTAGTTCCCCTCTAACATTAATATTGATCTACACAACTTGTAATTATTTTAAACACTGCGTTGTTTCATTTAAATGCATTTCAAATAAACTAAATTGTAATATCACCTAAGGGTATATCACATAAACAGGCCCAGTAAATTGAGACTAGATTTTTTTTATATTTAAATAAATATATTTATTCATAAATATCGTTTTTGTGCCATTTTTGTTTGGTGGTGTGCCTTGTGACTTTTCTAATGTAAAATGTGTGTCGCAGCTCAAAAAAGGTTGGGAAACACTGGTCTCCACTTTCGACTGTGGCCAGGTTGGTGAATTTATCTCGGCAGTACTTTTGAGCCTCTGTCCAGGTCATGTTAATGTTGATGAAGTAGTACTCATCGATTCGACAAAGTACAAGTGGGATGAGGATAATCATTTGGAAGACTGTAAAAGGATGTAGAGTCAGAGTTAGTAGACTAGTGTTTACTTTAACTACAGATAATCTTACAACAGAGCAGGTCGAATGAAAGCACTTTAGCCTTTAAATCAGACAACATATCACAATCTTCACATCATTTGGTAAATGATTACCTTGTTCACATGGTAAATGGTAAATGGCATGCATTTATATACCGCTTTTTTGCACCCATCTTGGGCACCCAAAGCGCTTTACATCGTGCTTCCACACACCCCATTCACCATCATTCACACCTGGGGCAGACAGAGATTGGGGCTGCCATACAAACGGGCGCTCAACCTTCTCCTACCACCAAACACACCTCTACACACACATTCATACACCAGTGCTACGGACACTGGATGCAAGGTGGGTTAAGTGTCTTGCCCAAGGACACAACGAAAGTATGAACAGGGCAGAGCGGGAATTGAACCGCCAATCTTCCGGTTATAAGACAACTGCTCTACCACTGAGCCACTCCGTCCACATCATAAACAAAAAAACACATTTTTGGTTAAAAATCATGTTCAAGTGTTTGAATCCTTCAAAATGTGTGACGAATAAACTCACCTACAGCAGCAGTGTTATAATAATTTTTAGGTCCGAGCCGGTGATGACCGGGAGGGCCTATTGTTTTTGCTCGGATTATTTATTTATTTATTTATTTTATTTTTTTTCTGCAAAATGATCCTAAATTTGACCCAGTGAACCTGCACGAAAAGTCATTTTTATTGGTCCCAGACTTCAAGCTCGACGAAATATTTATGTATTTGAAGTCCCCGAAAAAAAATTACAAAATACATTGGGCCTATGGAAAGTGAAAGTAACTTTTTTCCAACGTAGAAAAATGAAACTTGGTACATCCATAGGACACCTCAGAAACAAACAGAAAGGTCTATGACAGCCACACCTAAACTCAACAGGAAGTCCGCCATGTGGGGTGAAACACACGACCACCAAAATCGCACTTGGGCAAAAGATGCAAATCATTGTGTTTTAATCTAAATGGCCCCAAATTTGGTGAGTATCATCTAGACTTTGTTGTTGATATCTTATCGGGTATGGGTGTGGCAGGCCATTTTTGTGAAAATAAAATGTCTCTTAACTCTCAAACGCCTTCTCGGATCAAGTTGGACCCAAAAAGGCGTTTGTGCACATTCATGACCTGAACACAAAGATATGTAAATAAAAGGGCTATCTTTAGAAATGGCTCTCCAGCGCCCCCTACAAACTTATAAAGGGACCCAAGAATTTAGTTTGTCATAGAGACATAAAATTTGGTACACACATCTCTTATGTCATGGCGAGCATAAAAGCCAATGCCAACCACCCCCTATCTATAAATGTGTTGCCATAGCAATGTCCCAAATATGTGGAAAAAGTCAATTGGAAGTGAAAATTTGTGAAAGTTTGTCGTAGGCAAATGAAACTTGGTACACACATCCAGCATGGGCTTATGAACAAACCCACACCCTATCACACACGGGAAGGCGGCCATTTTGAATTGAAAATGTGAACCAGCTTAGAATACACCTCTCTTTTAAAAAACAACAAAAAAGCTGCTTCATTCCACAGACACCAAACTTGGGCAAAATGAGCTAAACACATGTGTGTTCAATAGACAGGCATTTTTCTTGACGTTTTTGCTTGAGTTATATATTTTTTTATTATAATTTGGTATATTTTTTTATAATAAATTTTCTGTAAAAGGATCCTCAATTTGACCCAGTAAACGTACAACTAAAAGTCATTTTTATTGGTCCCAGACTTCAAGCAACCGCAAAAAATTTATGTATTTGAAGTCCCCGAGAAAAAAATATGAAAAATGACTCAGTGGCGACCCCTAGAAAAGTCAAAATACATTGTGCCTATGGAAAGTGAAAGTAAATTTTCCCAATCAGGGCAACCAGAAAAGTCTATGACAGCCACACCCTAAACTCAACAGGAAGTCCACTATGTTGGGTGGAATGCGTGACCACCTGAATCGCACCCTTTGTGCTAAAGGCTTTTCATCTAAACAGCTCCAAATTTGCTTTAAAGCACGAAATGCCATCCTCCGAATATATGTGTTCCTGCGGTCTCAAGGGAGGCGAGGGCCTTTATCGCCGCTTGCGGCTTTAATTATTATTATAATTGTTTATATTGTTTATAGTTACTGGCTGCTCATAGTTCTCTACAGGTCATGTCAAATCATGTCATGTCCTCCATGCTAGTCCAAGCATGGAGTAGACATAACTGGAGACATGGTTTGCCATGGGACTTCTGCACCTGGAGCTGGGGCCTTGGGCAGTGTGTATGAGAGATACACCTCCCTCTAACAGCCCCCACTGCAGTGATATAATATCTCATGTTTTGTTTACTTCCTTAAGCAAACTCACTCTGTACCTTTGATATATGCGTGTCTGCTTTGCTTCTTCTTGCAAGAATTAAACCTGGCCATTTGCTTTTTATAATACATTTACATTTACATTTATTCATTTAGCAGACGCTTTTATCCAAAGCGACTTACATTACATTACCAGTGTTACAGCCACTGGAGGCAAGGTGGGTTAAGTGTCTTGCCCAAGGACACAACGACAGTATGAACTGTGGGGAGAGTGGGAATCGAACCGCCTACCTTCCGGTTGAAAGACGACCGCTCTACCCACTGAGCTACTGCCGCCCCTTACTCTGTAAGGATAAAGAATTCTTATAACAACCAGGGTTAAGTCTCCTTGCAATTTAGTGCATTGCAAATGTACTTCCCTATCAGCAGTCAAATATGCCTCTGCTGTCCGGGTGTTAAAGCCATTATTTACACAGTGTTTGCATATGTATTGAGAAGCTGATCCAATCAGCAAAACACCCACAAGTGAAGCTTGCGTAATGCTGCCTCTACTGAACTTAAAGGACAAAGTAGCCCCGTCAGGTCCTGCTTTAAAACACCAGCGCTAACCTGACTACACATTCACACACATACACACACCCATTCACACACATACAAGATTCCAACAAGGGACAAGATAAACAGTGAAATTGCTGGTGCAAGGTTTTTCGGTAAACTTGACGCATCACAAGAATTTGGCAGCTAAAGCTACATGAAGACAGTACAATATACTGAACGCTTAATTCACCATTTGAATGGTGTTATTTCTTGAGGATGCCTTTTGGAATCTCTTCAGCTCCAGAGATTATCCACAGGACTGTGGAGCACATGATAGAAGGCATTGAAGGAGTCAGAGTTGATGTGGACAATATCATACTGTGGGGATCCACAACATAATGAGAGACTCATTAGACAGAGACTGATGTAGTAAATCTCTCTCTCTCTATCTATATATATCTTTTGTCATTCATGAATGAATGAATTCATATATATATATATATATATATATATATATATTCATATATGAGAGAGAGAGTATATATACTAGGGCCGGGACTCGATTTAAAAAATGTATCTAATTAATTAGAGGCTTTGTAATTAATTAATCGAAATTAATCACATTTTAATTGCATATAAATATTTGACCTGAGAACAGTGAGAAGTAATTTTTCACATAAATTTTTAGCAATGACGTGGACGTTTCAAATTTCAATATTTTATTCAGAATACAATATAATTAACAAATGTTTAAACTGAGGAAATGAATAATTTTATTGGTAAAATAAGTTGATTTTAAAGTTTATGGCATCAACACATCTGAAAAAAGTTGGGAAATGGCCATGTTTACCACTGTGTAGCATCCTCTCTTCTTTTTATAACAGTCTCCAAACTTCTGGGGACTGAAAAGAGAAGATGCTCTAGTTTAGGAATAGGAATGTTGTCCCATTCTTGTCTAATACAGGCTTCTAGTTGCTCAACTGTCTCAGGTCTTCTTTGTCACATCTTCCTCTTTATGATGTTTTCTATGGGTGAAAGATCTGGCCATGTCAGGACCGGATCCTTCTTCTACGCAGCCGTGATGTTGTAATTGATGCAGTATGCGGTCTGGCTTTGTCATGTTGAAAGTGACAACCTCTGAATGAACCTGGATATACCTTTTAGCATTGATGGTGCCTTTCCAGACGTGTAAGCTGGCCATGCCACACGCACTCGTCTTTTTGTCTTCTTTTAGAGATGTAAGATGGAGGTGGCTCCTCAGGTTTTGAGTCTGCTCCTCCGATTAAACATTAAGCATTAACCAATAGAAGAACATGCTCTCTTCAGTGAGACACTCAAAAGCATGTCTCATTTTTATCAAAAATATCAGCTGTTTAATTATTAGCCTTGTAAAACACTATGAGGAGACTATGGTTATTTTACATTATATAATGACTTTTTGGCTGGAGGAGAGACTGGGGCGGGCAGCTGACCCCTCACACCGGACACAGACTCTAATGATTCACTATTCTACATTTTTAGATTGTTAAGAAATGAGAAATAATGTGTAGAGAGGCTTAAGTTAAATGTTGTTTTAGGCAAAGCATGGCCGGCAGTAGCTCAGTGGGTAGAGCGGCCGTTCTTCGACCGGCGGGTGGGCAGTTCGATCCCCACTCGAAAAAACATCCCAAAACATCACAATACATCATCTGACTCTGACTAAAACTCCTCCTCCCACTCCTACCTCTCCCATTCTCTCCCCCTCTCTCCCCCCTTACTCCTCTCACTTCTCGAGGTCTTCTAGGATCCATAAGCGTAGCTCGAGCTCCTTATCCGTCTGCTCTCCTTCTGTCTCTCCTCCTCCTGCTAAGGTTTCTAAGCTGAGCTGTAACTCTAGCTTCCCATCCTGCTCCTCCTCTCTCCCCCCTCACTCCCCCACTCTCTCTCCTCCTTCTGATAATTCCTCTTTTTGAGATCTGATAACCTCTCTTTCTTTTGAGGTTTGATTCACTAAACCACGGGGGCAATTCTTGAGGGGCAGAAATCTGTGTTAAGTATCAAATTGTAAAAAATAACTTGTTACATTGTAAAATAAGTTGTGTTGTGAGTGTTGTCTGGTGATGGCTTTTTGGTGTGAAAAAAAAGCAATAGAAAATGGTGATTGTGTTAGTAGCTTGATAAGTTTGTTTTTGTTGAATTGTCAAAAAAAGAAAATAACAAAAAAGTTACATTGTGGCAGTGTTAAGTTATATGTCGTATGTTATGTGCAAAATGCTAACGTAAGTATCTTGTTGAGATAAATGTTACTTTTTTCTTAAATTAAGTGGTTCTGTTTAGTGAAAAAAGTGGAGTGATGGAGCGGAGGAGGGGCAGGAGTCATCACATTCACACTAAAGTTATTATTTCAGATTCAGAGAATAGACCAAGTAGCACAAGGTTCTATCTTTCTTAAATACAAAGGAAGATTGATGTCCCTGGTACAAGAAAGAGTTGTGGCAACATTTTTACCTCCTTTATGTGATGAAGAATGGTGCATTTGTTTATTTTACTCTCACCATTTCTTACAGTCAAAAACAAAGTGGAAAAGTGGCACAGTAATAAAGCCACATGAGGAAGATAAGACATTAAATGCAAAGTAAAGGGGATAAGAAAGAAGAACCAAATATATGTTTTTTATCATGTATTTAAATGTTTTAAATAATTATGTTAACTCAAATGTTCAGAAATATTATCCTCAGACTAAACTCACTGGCCTCATCTGTTTTTATGCTTTTAGGAGATGATACACTTATTAAAAGGTAAACTTTTTTTAATGTGTATTTATATATTTAATACATGTGACAGCGTTGGATGATTGTTCCTGATATAGCAGACATGTCTAGATAAATTTGCACTGCATTTGTTTAATTACCGTCCCTGTTTTACAGATGAATATAAGAGCCATGCTGTAGATATGTTGAAGAAAAGCAGAGAACAATAAAAGGAGGAATGAGTGAACATGATAAGCAAAACAAAATCAAATCAAAGATATGTACCAATTTATGTTTTTATAAATCAAGTTAGTTTTATGTTAAACTACAAACTTGAGACACTAAACATTTATTGTTTTAATTCTTCAAAGGAATGAGTCATGATTTTTTGAGTCAAACTGCCTGAAGGGTTAGTTTCATGGTCGTAGCCACCTATGAGAGTATATCAGGTCCGGACCTTGGTAAAGATTTAACACTAAACAGGGGTGCACATAATCGTAACCATACGCAGGTACAAATCCGGAGCAAAAATCATTATTAATTTTCTAATTGAATGTGTTTTCCTCTGAGTCAAACCTGTCATTTATTTATCGTCACTTGTTTTGTTTGTGCTTCAGCACTGCCTCTGTCTCTGTTCTCCCTCCGCCCTTCTCTGTCCCTCACACAGCATCAAACTGATCTCAGCCTGGTTGTCAGTTAAACTCCCTCAAAACAGCACTGACTTTATCTGAATTATAAAAGGTATAAAAGAAGAGCAGTTTAAAGTATGGCACATCTTAAAGCACAAAAGGTTGTTCACTGATGGAGGGATCGTAAAAGAGTCTAAGACCGTGATGGCTGAAACTACAAAATGCAAATTAACTAAATGTTTTTTGTTATGTTTTATTTAAATGTAAGTTAAGTGAGTTAATGTTCTGGCAAAACAATTTTTTTTTTTCCCTATCCTTTAGACATATTACGTGGTGTTGTGAAGGTCACTAATGGTCAAGCGGTCAGTTACAATATTCAGGAGTCGCCTCTTCTGTGAGGACTTTCTCCCTGTTATTTCCTATTTTTATTAGACTCTAAAACAGGACTCGCTTCTAAACATTAATGACTTCTGCGGCTGACAGATCACTGTAGGCGGACACCAGACCCGATTGCTAGTCGGTTGGTTAAAGCCTGGCCTAACCCTAAAACAGCTCCGTCTATAAAATTGGGCCCCAAGTGTGTGACTCCTCTAATGAGCGCTATCCCTCAAGACAGTCCCATCTTTTTTATAGAAAATTTTAGTAGAGGACTTACCTTAGGCTTATGTGCGGCGGTCGAATCTCCCTGTTATTCTAATGTCCAGTGGACGATTCGGACAGCCTGCCTGTTAGCTAGTCTGATCCTGATAATCAGATAACCTCTGTGCCAATGGGAGAGGCTGGTAGGAGTTTTAAAGAACAATCTGTCTTTATCCTAGTTTGAAACTAGGTTTTTATTAAAGGATTAAACAAAGGTTACAGTATGAAACTTAACATGTAAAATTAAAATACTTGCTCACAATAAAATTTAATTCCTTGCTTACTATAAAACATCTCACACCTTACAATATAACATAGTTATATGCCCTCAACATGTATTTTTTCTGATGGTTTAGAGTGGGTGTCAGAGTGAGTTTTAGAGTGAGAAATGAAAATAGAGAGAAGTAGAATTTAGAATTTGAGACTCAGTCTTGTCTTCAAACTCAACCCAAAGCAGACGTTAGTGTCTGAGGGAAAGACGATTTTAACCCAGCCAGGAAATCAGTTTCCTTCGGAAGGACTGTTTTTCAACCTCTGAAGTTATAGAAAGAGTGTGAAGTAGAAATTAGAGAGAAGTAGAGAGAGAGAGTCAGAGTCCAGAATGAAAAGCAAGAGTGGGGTCTATGCTGTCCATACTTTGATACAGGGTTGCCCCTGAATCAAAGGGAATCAGCAAGACCCGTTTTGCTGGAGTTTCAAGCCTTCTTTTATAGGTCTGGACAGGGTGTAGGCGTGACATCAACACACATGCGCTCTGACACATTGCCCTCTTTGAACCCCTTCTGTCCCTGTCCTCTGTGAACTGTGTCCCTGTTCTTTGTGAACTTTGTGTGTCCTTGCCGTTTTTGAACTCTGTGTGTGTCTCTGTCCTCTGTGAACTTCATGTGCCCTGTCCTTTGTGAACCTTCTGTGTGTACTTATCGTCTTTAACTCTGTGTGTGTCCCTGTGTGTCATGACTTCCTGTGCTCTGCTCACAGACACAGAATTTGACCTATATTTTAGCTTCCTGATTCTAGGCCTATTTAGATTAAATTTCTTGGTTTTCTTTTACTTCTTAACACATTTTATTCTTCCACACTTCCAAAAATCATTTAAATATATTTAACTTTAACATTACTCTTAAGCATTTTAATTTTTATTCTTAATTATTTTAAGTCTTCACTTTTAACACAGTGTCCTTGTCGGTTTGTGTCTCCCTGGTTCTCGAACTTCCACTTAATTTTCCGCATTTACTACAGTGGACATTTTGGAGTATGTTGCATGCTTTATTGATGCATTAAAAGGTGTTTGTATTTAGGCAAGTAAAAGTCCATGTGTTTATTTATTTCCCTTTATTAAACCAGATAAAAATCATTTATATTTTTATTGTGCCTCGTGATAAGGCAACGGAAAATGTAGAATGTTTGCTTTATTTCTAATGTGTTACACAAGTATATTTGCTTTTTAGAATGGTATTGGAGCAATGTCTACTCCTGTCACAAGGGCCACCACCAGGGAGGCACAAGGTAAAAAATCTCTGGTAGGGTGGACATCCAGAGGTGTCTGTCCTGTGCCGCCTGTGGCAAGTCCACTACTAGGTTGGACCGTCACTTGAGCGTGCACAAGGAGTTGCAGGCTTTCAGCTCCACACAGTATCATTTGGGCCCTCAAGAGGCTGCAGGCCTGCAAACCCGTTGCTGCCATGGAGTTCGCCCTGGACCTGGATGAGGAGGAGGAGTCATCCCCCGGCCCGCGAACCCACCGATTAACTTCAGCCGTTCCGTCATCCGCAGCCAGCCCCCCAGCACACAGGCGAGCGAGTTTGCTTTGGTAGGTCCATTTAACTGTTTGTGTGATGAGTAGGCGTGTTTGCTGACTATTTGCCTTTTTCATTCTTTGCAGGAAGGACCTAGCCCAGCCAAACGGAAGCTGAGGCTCAGGCACATGGGTAACAAGAGTACAAGAGTAAACTATTGGCTGACTTCCTGTTTGTTCGGCGACATGGTCTTTCCATGACCAAAACGTGTACCAAATTTTGTGACTACATTGTTTGTGTTATACTTTATTATAAATTGCTTAACCCGGGGGGTAAAGAAGTGAGACAGTAGGGAAGGGAGGCTCTGTCTCCAGGGAGACACTGATCATTTATGTCTGAAAGACAGCATTACACACTGTAGTGTAAACGCTTGCATATAAAAGACAACATTAACCTGAATCCTGTGCTTCCAGTCAATAGCCTACTCTACAGCTACAGTTAAGGTTGTAGTAGTACTAGTGCACACAATATGCTGCACGTTTTGCCAATATTGCCCTACATTTGGTGTAGGTCAAGGTCTCAGTCACTGTGCATCCAGCACCCTTCATGCCCTCTTGTGCAGCCCTGCGAAAAAAGCGGTCTAGTGTCGGAGCCTGATGATAAAGGTGGCCTGGCGGTGGTCCTTTGACCGGAAGGGTGGGTGGTTCAGTCCCACCCCCGAATTATTCCAAAACATCATCATAACATCCCGCTCTTCCCCACAGTTCATACTGTCGTTGTGTCCTTGGTCTTGCCCACAACAGTATGAACTTAACCCACTTTGCCTCCAGTGGTGTCACTGGTAAAGCGCTTTGAGTGCCTACTAGGTGGAAAAGCACTATATAAATAAATTTAAAAAACATCAAAACTATGTTTAACAAACACAAGTTAGTATTTGCATACCCGGTTCTCTCTAGTTAATGTAGAGTAAAAAACAAACTGGAAAACTGTGTTTATCACATTTCCTCACAACCACGTAAAACTTATCTCGCTCATCTGCGTTGACAAAAACAAACTTATTATAAACTTCCGCTGCTTGTGGACCAGCTGTAATGATAGCTACACTAGAAGTGTCCAGAAGGTGGCAGTACTGTGTTAGGTTGGTGGCTTCTAGAAGAAAAATGAGTATCAACACGTGTGTATAGAACATGCTGTTCATAAGAAGAAAATTTAAAAAAGCTAGCAACTCACAGAAGCTTGCTACACAATGTCCTGTCTGATTATTTAATAATAGCAGAACATTACATGGTACCAGGATTCGGGTTAAGTAAGAACAAAGAAAAAACAGAAGAAAAATGGACTCTGTAAAACCACCATCAAACTATTTCCTGAAAAAATACATGTTTTTACAAAAAATAAAGGCAGTCTCTCTTGACTTAACATAAATACTTGTTTTAATAAAAAATAAAATTGTCTTTCTTGACAAAAAATGACAAAAATAGTAACGCACAGTGACTTGTTTAAGTAACTTTAATCTGATTACTGGTTTGGAAATAGTAATGCGTTAGATTACTCGTTACTGAAAAAAGTGGTCAGAATAGAGTAGCTAACGCGTTACTAAGTAACGCGTTACTGGCATCACTGGTGACAAGGCATCTGAGGATTTAGGACTGGTCAAAAGAATCTATCAAATAAATAGTGGCAGTATTAAAAAGGACAAAGAAGGCAAAAGATTGTCACAAAAACAAAGCAAATAGAGCACTCACATAGTGGACAAATATACTTCTGTCTTCAAAGGTCACGGCACACTGCCATACCCGTACAAAATATGGTTGAAGGAAAATGCTACACCTGTAGTTCACGCTCCACGGAGAGTACCAGCACCTCTGAAAGCAAGTTTTAAAAAAGAACTGAACAGAATGACACAAATGGGCGTTATTGAACGCCACAGATTGGGTCAATTCAATCACGTGTCAAAAAGAAAAACTCTCCTGAACTACGTGTCTGCCTAGACCCTAAAGACTTAAATGAAAATATCAAAAGAGAACACTATCAGATTCCCAAGCAAGAGGAGATCCTGAGTGACATGGCTGGCGCAAAGTACTTCAGCAAACTAGACGCTTCACACAGATTTTGGAAGCTGAAGCTGGACCCAGAAAGCAGCAGGTATACTACCTTCAACACACCATTTGGTCGCTACTGTTTTCTGAGGCTTCCTTTCGGCATCAAGTCAGCACCAGAGATTTTTTACAAAGCGATGGAGTGGGCAGTAGCTCAGTGGGTAGAGCGGTCGTCCTTCAACCAGAAGGTAGGTGGTTCGATTCCCGCTCTCCCCACAGTTCATACTGTCGTTGTGTCCTTGGGCAAGACACTTAACCCACCTTGCCTCCAGTGGCTGTAACACTGGTAATTACATTAGAACAATGTAAGTCGCTTTGGATAAAAGCGTCAGCTAAATGAATAAAAAAAATGTAAAATGTAAAAAAAAAAAAAATTCACGTGGGCTTGGTATTTGAGCGGCAGTAGCTCAGTGGGTAGAGCGGTCGTCTTTCAACCGGAAGGTAGGCGGTTCGATTCCCACTCTCCCCACAGTTCATACTGTCGTTGTGTCCTTGGGCAAGACACTTAACCCACCTTGCCTCCAGTGACTGTAACACTGGTAATGTAATGTAAGTCGCTTTGGATAAAAGCGTCTGCTAAATGAATAAATGTAAAATGAATAAATGTGTATCATAGAGGGTCTGGAAGGAACACGAGTGTACATTGATGACTTAGTGGTCTGGGGATCAACAAAACTACAACAAGACGAGAGGCTTGAGAGACTGTTACAAAGAGTGAAACAGTTTGATCTAAAACTAAAAAGGGAAAAATGTCTTTTTGGAGTCACAGAAGTGACATTTTTGGGAGACAAGCTCACAGCAAACGGGGTGTAGCCGGATAAGACCAAAGTGCAAACCATACTGGACATGCCAGCTCCAACTGACAAGAAAGGTGTCTTGCGAGCTATGGGGATGATAAACTTCTTGGGTAAATTCATTCCCAACCTCTCCTCAAAGACTACACACTTGAGAGAACTGCTGCATCATAATGTGGTGTTTGAATGGACAACAAAACATGAGAAAGAGTGGCAAGAATTAAAAAGAACAGTGACAGTTGAGCCAGTTTTAACTTTTTGATCCGACTAAACCAATCAAGTCTCCACTGATGCCTCTAAAGACGGGCTAGGAGCTGTTCTGTTACAAAAGACTGATGAGAAATGGCAGCCAGTGGCATATGCTTCAAGATCGATGACTGACACGGAAAAACGATAGGCCCAGATAGAAAAGGAGACGCTGGGTTTAGTGTTTGGGTGTGGAAAATTTCACAGTTATATTTATGGATTACCTACATTCACAGCAGAGACAGATCATAAACCACTCATATCAATCCACAAGAAGAACCTCAATGACATGTCACCTAGAATACAACGCATGATGATGACATTACAGCGCTATGATTTTGAACTAATATACACACCCGGAAAATGCATAGTGCTGGCTGATGCGCTTTCACGAGCACCAGCTCCAAACAGTGACACAGTGTGCATTACAACAGATGAGGCAGAGCAACACATCAACAAAAGATAACTGCCTCTTTGCCAGCAACAGAAGCTATACTGCAACAGATAGTTGAAGAGACAGCAAAGGACACTGTACTGGCAAAGGTTATTCACTGTATCAACAATAGCTGGTCAAAAGGGTACTGCCCACAGTTTTTCCCTGTGCGGGCAGAGTTGTGCATGTCAAATGGTATTATGCTAAGAGAAAACAGGATTGTTATTCCACAAACCATGCACAAGGACATGCTCCATCGTCTGCACAAAGGACACCTTGGAGTGGAGAAATGTAAAAGAAGGGCTCGTGAAGCCATTTACTGGCCAGGTATCAACAAAGACATTGAGGAAATGATACAGAATTGTGAAATATGCCTTAAACACCGCTACAAACAAAGGAAGGAGCCCATGCTGGTGCCCGACCTCCCCACAGTGCCCTGGGAGAAAGTTGGCACTGACCTGTTTTACTTACATGGCAAAGACTATCTCCTGCTCCTTGACTACTATTCTAATTATCCAGAGATAGCCCAGCTCACAGTCAGTGATTGTGCACATGAAAGGTTTCTTTGCTAGGCACGGAATTCCACAGTATGTCGTCAGTAACAATGGACCGCAATATGCAGTGGTGGACGAAGTACACAAACCAAGTACTTGAGTTAAAGTACAGATACACTAGGTAAAATATTACTTCAGTAAAAGTAAAAGTACTCCCTTTTAACTTTCACTTGAGTAAAAGTACAAAAGTATTTGCCTTCAAATGTACTTAAGTATCCAAGTACTAGGCTATAATGCCCTTATAATTTTTGTCAGTCTCTTGCCCCCTTTAGGCGCCAGGAATTATTTAAAAAATACAGATTTTTGAGATCCAAATTTCAAAAGGCTGTGGTTTGAAAATGATAAGAGATAGAGTCCTACTCTGAACTAGAAAAATGTCAGGTATGACCCAAAGTATTTAAGTAAATAAATTTTAAGCATCTAATTTGCATATAATTTGCATACTATGACATTATATATTGGCGGTTATGTTTTTTTCAGTACTTACACACTAATGAACATATTAGAATAGTTTTTTTTTTCTTTTTCTGAAATAAAGAATAACTACAACTTCTAATAAACCATAACTAGTAAAACGTATGCAAATAGATCTGAGAAATATACACATGTACTGTATGTGTGTGGTTGCAGTTGCTTTATCTTTTCTTATCCATCCATGTGGCATAGTTAGTAGTTTTTTAGAGTGTGGGACCTCTCATAAAGCACAGCACACAGCCATCACTTTTATTACGATCGCTGCTTTGATTAGCACATTCTCGCTGACTATCGCTCTCCTCCTCCTGACTGGGTAAAGTGTCAGGATGTCCAACACGTATTTGTCCCAAACAGCTGTCAATAGAAGCCGCATTATTCCCAAAATCCCTGTCACTCCCGCGGCCACGGCAGTACACCCGCCCCGGCTTCTAACACCTGTGCTAAAGGTAAAGCTGCAGGTGCTAAAGGTAAAGCTGCAGGTGCTACGCGCTCACGGCTTCCCTTTCCAACATCCTTCACGACTAGTTTCCTCCCGTTTCTTTCACTGATGTTTGGTAAAATGTGGGAAAAACAGCGTGTGCTTTATGAGAGACGCTGAAAAAGGCACGAGCAGCTGCGCCGCTGTCTAAGTTACACATGCACGCACTCTCGCTCATTCTCACTTTCACTCGGCTGAAAAGACTCTAAAGGTAGATGTTCTCCCTCAGAATCAGAGTCAGCCATTACTAATACCAAAGCTTCATCACAGGTGTATTTTTTATTTGTTATTTTCATGTTTATCAGCTCGCGTGTAGAGAATGAGGCTTCTATTGAGCCGGTCCTGACACTCCCACTGAGACGCGTCTTTGAGGTCTTCTTCTACAAAAATATTTAACGGAAACACAAGGAACGACTAATTTTGCAAAATGTACTTGAGTAAAAAGTAAGATATTTGACGTTGAAATGTAGTGAAGTAAAGTAAAAAGTATCCCTTAATGGAAATACTTAGTAAAGTACAGATACTGGAAAAAACTACTTAAGTACAGTAACGAATTACATTTACTTCGTTACTGTCCACCACTGGCAATATGACAGTAGAGAGTTTAAAGACTTTGCTAAGCAGTTTGGATTCAGACACGTTACTTCAAGCCCTTTGTATCTACTATTGAAGGTACTGAATGCTTTTTGCCTAAATGCATTACTCCGTTGTGAACGTAAATTAGCAGCCTGCCGAATGCCAGGTGTTTCACAAAAATAATCTATGGCTGCAGCCACTGATGAAGCTGAAGCCAGCTCTTCATGCAGTTTGTTTTGTTTTGTTTTTGTTTGTCCATTTTACTTTTTTTTTATGTTTTACATATGCCTTTTTTGAGCACTTGAGTTTGACTTGGACAGACTCTCAGACTCAGAGTGTGTTTTTGTTCTGCCGTGTCGAAATATTGAGGTGTTCAATTTATTTTCTATAGTAGGAAGTAAAACCTCATAAATAAACTTTCTTCTATTTAACTTACCTACAATATTTCTTTGTTTTGAGGACTAGTGCATCTTTGAGCCATCATTCAGTACGGGTAAAATACTTAAGTACTTTTAAAGTCCTACCTTAGGACTTTTACTCAAGTCGTATTTAAATTGGTGACTTGTAACTTGTAGTGGAGTAATTTTTACAGTAAGGTATCTAAACTTTTACTCAAGTATGGCTTTCAGGTACTCTTTACATCTCTGGAAACAATAATTTTCAGATAGCATAAACAGAGTTGTCATGTAGTAAAAACTTAGCTTTAGAGACCAGAGCCATCTTTTGTACCAGGCTGTAAACATGATTTTTACACTTGTAAAGTCCCCATTGGGTTTCTCCTTATATTTCCGCTTTTGGAGCCTGCCCTCTGGTGGACGGAGGTATATCGCTGTATGGTGGCGCCCTTACTCAAGGACATTTTAAGGGGTTGCATGAGAGAGGCTCAGTTGGTACAAATACATTTACCTTAAACTTAACCTTAACTGTGTATGTGTGTGAATGTGTAGTCAGGTTAGCGCTGGTGTTTTCCAGCAGGACCTGACGGGGCTACTTTGTTCTTTCAGTTCAGTAGAGGCAGCCTTACACAAGCTTCACTGAGTGTTACTGATGAGGACTAGAAGTGCTGTGAGGACAGTGTAGCTCAAAGGCTTAAAGAGTTGTTTTGGGCTTGTACCTCCCTCCTTTGACCCCACAGTGATTTAACACTGGTGATTTGGATAGGTTTTGCTGATTGGATCAGCTTCTCAATACATATGCAAACACTGTGTAAATAATGGCTTTAACACCCGGGCAGCAGAGGCATATTTGACTGCTGATAGGGAAGTACATTTGCAATGCACTAAATTGCAAAGAGACTTAACCCTGGTCACTGCTGTTGTAGGTGAGTTTATTCTTCACACATTTGGAAGGATTCAAACATTTAACAGTGATCTTTAACCAAAGATGTGTTTTTTTGTTTCGATGTGAAGATTATGATATATTGTCTTATTGAAAGGCTCTCTCAAACATGGATATTAAAGTGCTTTCATTCGACCTGCTCTGTGGTAAGATTCTCTGTAGTTAAAATAAACACTAGTCTACTAACATAAAACTAATGTAAAGGTGACTCTACATCCTTTTACAGTCTTCCAAATGATTATCCTCATCCCACTTGTACTTTGTCGAATCGATGAGTACTTCTTCATCAACATTAACATGACCTGGACAGATGCTCAAAACTACTGCCGAGATAAATACACCGACCTGGCCACAGTCGAAAATGCAGACGACCTGAACAGGATGAATGTACCTGTGGGTCCAGCCGCGTGGATCGGACTGTTTGATGAGCCTGCGTCCTGGAAAGTGATGACCGCAGACTCTAACTCATGGAAATGGTCTGCCACTGGGACAGTGGCAATCAGCACCAGTCAATATCAGAACTGGATTAGAGGTGAACCCAATGATAACTCTGCAAGAGATAGTTGTATCTTGTTTGTTCATAGTCAATGGGGCGACAACACCTGTCAAGAACACCACTATCCTGTTTGTTACAAAGGTGAGACTTTATTGATTCACAGTAACAGCACTCTGTTAAATTAACATTGTAGGCCTACATTTGACCTACAGCGCCATGGAACAAAAGAGCTTTACATTTTGGTGGCTCTGACAAAGTCACTCAACAAACCTTTTGTTAACAAGCTGAAGACTTGATTTTCCATTGTACCTTTAGGGCGCTTTCTAAAACCAAATGTTCAGGTGAAAGCTCCAGGACCTGGTTCAGACCAAACAGCTGCTCTCTGGTCTCGGTCCAGACCAAACTGAACCAAGGTTCATTTGTGAAAGAGAGTTTAGAGACAGTTCAGACTTTAGACCAAATGCAGGTTAATACTCTGCTGCAGACGGCTTCTGTGAACGATTTCCTAAAAAGAGTTCTTGTGATTTAAAACATGTCTGTATATTAACTCTAATGGAAAGTTACATTGAGAATCTAAGGTTGTTTCTATTTTCAGTTCAATCAGGTGTAAAGCAGTTTTTTCTTGGGAACACTACAATGACCTGGCCTGACTCTTTGGCCTACTGCAGACAACACTATCACGACCTGGCCATGATCGAGAACTCAGCTGAAAACCAAGCTGTTGCTGATTTGGGAAGCCCAGCAGATGCATGGATCGGCCTGTACCGTGAGGCGTGGAGGTGGTCTGACAACAGCAACAGCAGCTTCAAAAACTGGAAAACTGGGGAACCTAATAATGGAGGGTTTAATGAGTACTGTGTCGGTGTTACTTCAGATCATCTTTGGATGGATCTGGCCTGCTCAGATACGAGGCCATTCGTCTGCCACGGAGGTAACAACTTAAGTCCCAAAGAACTATTTTATCAAAACAATAGGTAAAAAAGGGTTTAGAGATGCACTGTAAAAAATGAAAGCCAGTGAAAACATGAAGGACTTTGATAAATACACTAAGAGTGAAACACAATGGGCCATATCTTCCCGTTCAAAACACAGGTGTCTAGTGGAGATAGATGTTCACTGCGCTCAGTGGTAGAGCGGTCGTCCTATAGCCGGAAGGTTGGTGGTTCGATTCCCACTTTTCCCATAGTTCATTCTGTTGTTGTGTCCTTGGGCAAGACACTAAACCATCCTTGCCTCCAGTGGTGTTCCAGCTGTAACACTTTGGATAAAAGCTTCTGCTAAATGTAAATGTAAAGTATTTTCTACAAAGTGCTGGGTTTTAGACTATTTTAATTTGGTAGTGGACTAAAGACAGGGTTGTGAGTTCAAAACCCAGCCAACTCAAACCTCCTCTGGTCTTTCTGTGAGAAGTCTGCATATCCTCAAAATGTTACTGTGGGTTCTCTCCGGGTACTCCGGCTTCCTCCCACCATCCAAAGACAACTCTAAAGTGTCCTTATTGAGTGAATAGTTGTCTGTCTCTAAATGTTAGACCTGTGACTAACTGGCCACTGTCCAGGGTGTACCCCGCCTCAGGGCCATAGATGCTGGGATAAAGGGACTAAGCGGTAGAAAATGAATTAGTAATTTGTTAGTAATGTTTCAAGTTTTAAACAGATATTATTTATGAGAGTATTTTAAATTATGTCTTATTTATTTAAAATACATTAAACATAAATTAAACCATAAATTAAATTATACTTAATTAATAGTAATTAAACAAAAGGCAATTTGAAAAAAATTATAATTTTTCTATTTTTGTTAAACCAGAGCATTAAAAATGTGTGTGGCAATAACTTGATGTCCTAATTAATTGGAATAATGTCTGCATCAGTTTATGGTCCTGCTCCTAAATTGACCTGCAATTAGCTTTAAAGAACAAACACACTGCTGCTGTTGTTCCCGTCTGTGCCACGCCTCGCTTTTTTAACCTCCACCCCTTGCGGCGCTGGCAGAGTCCCAGACGGGCAGGAGGTAGCTGCATCGAGCACAAGATATAAATATACCACCATCTTGATCACCACCAGGCCTGCGGCGCCACAAGATACGGCCCAAAAACACTTTTGTCAATCAACAATTGACACAAAGCAAATGAGAAAAAGTGGAATCACCTGCAACAAAATGATCCACTTTGGTAGAGACCCGCGTTCAGAAAATGCACCTGTCATGTCCCTTTAAAGTGAGACCATTCATTAATCTGTCCAGGACATATGTGTGGACTGCAGTTTTTAACCAAATTATATTTCTTCATATATTTTCTGTCCAGTGAAAAAGAAAACCTCAAAGATCAAGATGCAACTCCAGAGTGATGCTGACCTCAGTGATCCTGCCATCATGGAGCAGATTTTAGAACAGGTGAGTCTCCGGCCAGTTCTTTGTAAACTGACCTCTGTCTGATCTGACCAATGACTGTTAAAGGGGCCTTATACACCTTAAACTGTCAATGGCTCTGACACACTTTCTTCCTTTAGCTTAAACAACGGCTTGAGGAACACAACATTGGGACAGATTTGAAGCTGAAATGGAGCATGCCACCAGCCAAAGAGAGGAAACCTGAGGAAAAACAGGAAGACTGCCCTGCTGAATATAAGAAAATATAAGACTCTATGACCTTAATCTTTCTTTAGACTCAAGTAGCCTTCACTTTTCCTCTTGTCCTCTTATTGTCCTGAGGATAAACAGTCCTGAATGTGAGGAAGAAAACTCATTAGAGCAGTGTGTTTTTTAGGGAATCATATTTAAAAAGATTGATTTTTTTTTAGTCTTTTTGACTTTTGTGTTAAATACATTCCACTTATATCACACTTTTTTCCTTTCCCAAGAGACTCACACACACATTATTCATTCACTCCACAGTCACACACTGGTGGTGGTAAGCTACTTCTGTACCACAGCTGCCTTGGAGTGGACTGACAAAGACGTCTGAGTTCTTTCTGACCCTCACCGAACACACTCACACATTCATTCACCAGAGCTACAGACACTGGAGTTTGTTTTATCATTATTTTTAGTGTCCTTTAAATTATTCTTTGCATCATATATGTTTTGACTATTATTTATAAATCTACATATAACCTGTTCAAAATTCCAGATAGAACCTGTTCTTCTATTCTTATATCATGCATTTAATTTATGAATTAGATTAGAGCCTAATAATAATAATATGATTATGGTGTAAAGTGTTGAAATAGACTATTTCTTATTGTCCTGTTGTGTGTGTTTGTGTGACCTTATTATCTGGCAAAAGTCTAATAAATGAAATGAAAGAAAGTCAAACGTTTTAAAATTTAAGAGTGCAAATATCCAGCAGTAGGCCCAAATGTGGAACTTGTCTGCTATGTCGGGTGTTAATGCTGCCACCTTGTGGTTTCATGTGGTCATGCTTCACCTCTCCACCTGTAGCCAGGACATTTATGCTGCAATAGCAGAACACTCGCCTCTTAAAAACATTTAACTTAAGCCTCTATGTCACTACACATAGTGTAGTATTTCTCATATTCTCTCACAGTCTCCTGGAGGCCTACAGGTCCTGCACAGATGGGAGGCTGCAGCCGATCACCCTCTCTGCAGAGAGGGTGTCTCTGTCCCATAGATTGTATAAATATGGATGATATCCGCCCATTGGTCCCCTATTCACCAATATTGTCATTACGAATGGGCAATAAAATGGCCGTTACATCCGGGCTTTTTCCATAGTAAAACAATAGTTTTTAGATAGCATAAACAAACATATTAATCAAAAATTCTCCCCACCCAGAGTTGTCATGTAGTAAAAACTTAGCTGTAGAGACCGGAGCCATCTTTTGTACCAGGCTGTAAACATGAGTTTTACTCTTGTAAAGTCGCCATTGGGTTTCTCCTTATATTTCCGCTTTTGGAGCCTGCCCTCTGGTGGACGGAGGTATATTGCTGTATTTTGCTGTAAAATCACCGTATGGCGGCGCCCTTACACGAGGACCATTTAAGAGGTTCCATGAGAGAGGCTTGCTCTGTCCCTGGCAGCGGCTGCAGCGTCATACGATGGACGAGGTGAGGATGGACTCGATGATGTCAGTGTAGAAATGTACCAACATCTTGTAATATTTAAATACAAGTTTCAAAATGAAAACATATTACTCTTATCAAATTTGATCATTAAATCATTTTAACAGGACTATGTATCAGTAAAAAACAACTTGTTTCTTGTATTTAATGTTTATAAAACTCAAGCAGCAAAATAACTTAAAGGCAGGAGTGGATAACATTAATCTTAAGATGACAGGGCTGATTCCTGGAGAAAGCTCAGCCAAAAAGTGATTATGTAATGGAAAATAACCATAGTCTCCTCATAGTGTTTTACAAAGCTAATAATTAAACTGATATTTTTGATCAAATGAGACATAAACAGGCAAATCCTTTTACGCAGTTATTTTATTTACGTGTTAAAATGAGGCATCCAGGTATTGACTTTCTCTTTTCTTTTGTGGTGCATAATGTTCTTGCCATGCTTTTGAGTGTCTCACTGAAGAGAGCATGTTCTTAAAGTGGTTAATGCTTAATGTTCAATCTTTGGAGGAGCAGACTCAAAACCTGAGGAGCCACCTCCATCTTACATCTCTAAAAGAAGAAGACAAACAGACACCTCTTGTAAAATCAATGCTAAGAGACAGCAACACTTATCTTATTCAGGTTACAGGGCCTATCCCAGATTCTTTGGTCTTGTCTCACAAGTAAAAACAGACACTAACAGACAGACTGTTCACCTTCACACGGGCAATTCAGAGTCACCAATTCATCCGAATTGCTCACAGATCCCACATTGGGTGCCACAGTAGTTGTACTCCAAAAAATCATGAAACATCCCCAGAATTAAAATACTGAAAGTTTAGTGTCTGAAGTTTGTAGTTTAACTTAAAACTAGCATGAATTATAAAAACCCTAATTGGTACATTGGTTTGATTTTATTTTGCTTATTATCTTCACTTAGCATTCCTCCTTTTATTGTTCTCTGTTTTTCTTCAACATATCTACAGGATGACTCCTATTTTCATCTGTAAAACAGGGACAGTAATTAAACAAATGCAGTGCAAATTTATCAAGACACGTCCCCTATATTATGTACAATTATCCAACGCTGTCACATGTATTAAATATATAAATACACATTTTAAATAAATCTTGTGATGTTTACTTTTTAATAAGTGTATCATCTCCTAAAGGAATAAAAACGAGGAGGCCAGTGAGTTTAGTCTGAGGAGAATATTTCTGAACTTTTGAGTTAACATAATTATTGAAAACATTTAATACATTTAATACATTTAATAATTAATAATAATAAAATTATCCTCTTTACTTTGCATTTGATCTCTTTTATTCTTCCTAATGTGGTTGTGGACAGCATCATGTCTTCCATTTTTAACTCTGTAAGAAATAGTGAGAGTAAAATAAACAAATGCACCATTATTCATGACAGCATCACATAAAGAAGGTAAAAATGTTGCCACAACTCTTTCTTGTATCAGAGACATCCATCTTTCTTTGTATTTAAGGAATAAAACCTTGTGCTACTTGGTCTATTCTCTGAGTCTGAAATAATAACTATAGTGTGAATCTTTTCTTTTCTTTCTTCACTAAACAGAACCACTTAACAGTAAGAGAAAAGAGATAAATTCATTTATTTCACTTGAATTAGACCGACCTGCTTCCTTCAAATGTGTTTATAAACCTGATTATTACTATCATTACTCCCACATGTCTTTGTACTTTCTTTCCTCTCGTTCATGTCTCTTGTATGTGCTTTAATTCTCAATGCTGTCTCCTTTCATTGCATTTACTCTTCTCTTGTCGATTCACAAGCTCTTAGACTATATTAACTGCTGTCTTTATTGTCTATCACTTTGTAAAAGCAAAAGAGAAAAATGGCAAGTGAAACTGTAAAGAAAAGTTAATCAAACTTTTACAGGCTTATGTATTTGAGGACAGTATTTCCTTTTAATCTATTGTTTTTATGTTACTATTTATATTTGTGTTTTATAAATATATCTAGATTCAGACACTCAGTGTTCATTCCAGTTTAAAACTAACACTGTTGCTGCTTAAACTGAGCTGAACAGAGGCAGCTATAGCAGCAGATTTCTCAAAAGAAACATGTTGTAGGCTCTCATTAGCATCTGAGTAAAGTCTAAAATAAATAAAATTATGTAAGAGTTAAAATGTTTTACAACTTTTATGAGTAAAAACTTAACATTTATCTCAACAAGACACTTACTGCACAAAACATATGACATGTAACTTAACACTACTACAATGTAACTTTTTTTGTGTTATTTTCTATTTTTGACAAATCAACAAAAAACAAACTATTTTTTACAATTTGATACTTAACACAGATTTCTGCCCCTAAAGAGGGCATCAGATCTCAAAAAGGAATTATCAGAAGGAGGAGAGAGAGTGGGGGAGTGAGGGGGGAGAGAGGAGGAGCAGGATGGGAAGCTAGAGTTACAGCTCAGCTTAGAAACCTTAGCAGGAGGAGGAGAGACAGAAGGAGAGCAGACGGATAAGAAGACCTCGAGAAGTGAGAGGAGTGAGGGGGAGAGAGGGGGAGGAGGAGGAGCTAAAGCTGGAGTCAGAGTCAGAGGCAAAGCTGGAGCTGAAGCTAGAGCTAGAGTGAGCACTAAGCTTGGGGACCTCAGCAGGAGGAGGAGAGACAGCAGGGGGTGAGTGCAGAGAGAGGAGGAGCAGGGGAGGAGAGACAGCAGAGGGGTGAGTGCAGAGAGAGGAGGAGCAGGGGAGGAGAGACAGCAGGGGTGAGTGCAGAGAGAGGAGGAGCAGGGGAGGAGAGCCGCAGGTCAAGGAGTTAGAGCTACAGCTCAGGTTAGGGACCTTAGCAGGGGAGGAAAAAGAAAGTGGAGCAAGGAGGTGAGCAGAGAGGAGGAGAAGAGCAGAGAGATGAGGAGCTGCAGCTAAGGGTGAGGATCCTATCACGAGATTTAGGGGGTCGAGTGAGGCGAGGGGGAACAGGGGAGAGGGATGGAAGGGGGAGGAGGAGCGAGAGGAGGAGCGAGAGGAGGAGCGAGAGGAGGAACTAGAGTCAGAACGAGAGCCACAGAGACAGCAAGAGCTGGAAGAGGAGGAGAGGGTGCGAGTGAACTTAGGCTCAGGTGGAGGGATCCTGCGCAGGATCAGGAGTGGGCTGCCAGGTCTGGAGGGGTTTGGAGCCAGGACAGAGGTCCAGCCCTGTGGAAAGACAGACATAACGACAGAGTTAGAGGGGCCTGTGGAGGAGGCAGGTGCAGTGGAGGAACAGTGGGTGTGGAGTGTGTGAGCAGCCTGCGCAGGAGGAGCACATCAGGACACCCGGGCTTTGTCATCCAGGAGACACGCTGGGCCATTTTGCAAAGATCTGAGAAGAGGAAAAAATCAATAAAAATACTGCTGCATGTCATAATAACACAATTATTCTGCACATATACAAGACATATTCCATAAAAAAAACATTTTCATGTCTATGTCAGAGTGTTGAGATAGTGTCACTGGTTTAAGTCAATCATGTGCATTCTTTATATTGACAATTTCTGACAAGTCTGCATGTCAGAGTGTTGAGATAGTGTCACTGGTTTAAGTCAATCATGTGCATTCTTTATATTGACAATTTCTGACAAGTCTGCTTTTAAAAGATAAAGGTACAATAAACACAATATTGACACAATGTCTTTCATAGATAGTTACAAATTATGTTGCTTTAAAGAGGCTATAAGCTAAGTGTTTATTGTATTTTATATGGTTGTAGTCAATTCCAATTCTTACTTTTTTAATGTTTAATGTCTATATGTCTCGTACTTGAGCACACAGCTGAAGTTGTTTTATGCTTTTGAAATAAAGTTAAACTTTCACTTATTGCATTCCACACCTGGACAAATGGGCTAGACTACACAATGTATTATTTTCAATTTTGTTACTGTTTTAATTTCAATAAAGAACAGAAACTATTTTCTAGTGTATAAGACTTTATAAATATATCCAATTACATTAAAAGCTCAAATACAAACAAAATATAACTTTATGGCCTAAGCACAGGGGTCTCTACTTGTACACGTCAATTGTTTATCAATTAAATCAACTTTTTATTCATCTGTTATGAAGTTTTGCTTTTGGATTGATTATTCTGTTTTGTAGGCCAATCAAATAGTCTAATTGTTGCATATTTATCAGATTGGTTTGTAACGGGGTAAATTTACCATGAAAGGTACTGTAATCCTGATAAATTTTCATTTTGCTTAAAAATATTGGTCGCTATGTAGAGCTGCATTATGATAAAGCCCATAGAAAACAACGTGAAAATGGAAAATTGTTTTTTTCTCAAAACGGTCTCGTAGTCCTGGTCAGTGGGTGGTCAGTAATTTAAAATTATATTGTAGGGTATATTCAAGTTCAAACTCAAAATGTGCGTTTTTCTTTCACAGCCAGAAGTTTGCAAGTTTTTCAATCGATCGAGGAGATGCACTTAGCAACCAGCACCTGTACGTGGTTACGTCAGCACGCTCACGGCCGCAGTTAATTTATATGTACCTAATAGATAATTAGTTTGATGTGTTAAATTACTAAAAGCACCCTAATCATGCAAAAAGTTGAAGCAATATCTGATAACAAACGTCTACTTCTTACAGATGTTTTACAGACACCCAGCTGGAACGAGTCAGTATTTTAACTTTTTCTCTGGTTCAGCAGCCGCATGAGGGCGCAGTGGAGCAGCGCAAGCTCGTACAATAATGAGGCTGCAAGTTAATGCAGCACAATGTAACAACCCGCAACTAATTTTTCATGCTTACCATCTTAAAACTAAAAGAATAACTCTTTTTTAATAACACGGACCACCCAACTCTCCAGATACTCCAATAAATCTGATCGACAGGGCACATTACCATCTTGTACATCACCTCAACACAACTTATCACACATTTTGCCTACATGCAAACATAGGCTGTATTTGCATAGGCTTTTTCAGGAATCAACTGATTAATTTATGATATTACTTTCACTTTAAAAAACCCATTGTACAATCGTAATTTAACTTTGCATATTAACAATCAGTGCAGTTTTGTAACATTACAAATCTAAAATATTCTAATAATTCATCCATTCCTAAATATTAGGAATTTAGTATATTAAATGTACTTATCTGATCACACTTACAGGCAATTCTTTTGTGAATATTGTCATTGATAAAGTGAAATTATATTTTTTATATATGTTTTTAAATTAAATAGAAGTATTCCCTCTGTGCTAATATGTGGGGCATGTTTAAGCAATTTAAGCTGAATTCAAGATAAAAGGCAGCTAAATATGGAAAAAAGAGGGAATGAGTGTTGCAAAGGTTTGGCCTGACTTAAACCGTAAGCCCTTCAGGTCGCAAGGACACACAACCCTATGCATCTGGAACCTATCTCTACTGAATGTTGACAATAGTGGAAAAGGAACAGGTTTAAGAAGCAGAAGACAAACAGTGATCCCATTTCAACACGGTCTTCACGTCTCGTAAAGGTTATTCCTTGAAAGGCAGCAGGTTAAATCCGTTTTTCGGCATTTGGCCAACTGTCTGCTCTGCATTGCCACCTGTCAACACTCACGCTGAAGAAAAAAAAATGTACAAAAACAATAACATTAGCTTTGGATTCATGGCAACAATAGTCATTTTCCACTTCCACTCTTTGCCAAATACGTTTTAGAGCCAAACTGTGAAACATCTTTTTCACTGCATTGAAAAAAAACAACAGTCAAGCTTTTCCAACAAGAACATAGTTGGTGTAGACTTCAAATGCACAAAATGCACAGAGCTTGATCGTCTAGGTCTGAAGCTCGCAGAATAGCTCGAGTCAGGTCACGTCCAAAAATCTGCCCATCGCTTCCTCCCTGTGCCTACAGTAGAGGACTGCACACTGGAGAAGGTCAGAAGGCTGGTAACTCGAGCCCCTTGAAGCTCTGCTCGTGTGTAAGGGGGGGTCAATCCCAGGAATGGAGGGGACATGTGAGATACATCTCCGAGTTAATAGAGGATCTTGTTACATGGACATAAAATGCATGACAAATCAGGTAAAAAGCTGAAAGAAACATCCAGTTGGTCTTTTTCGGCTCCTGCAAACAAAAACAAACCCAGTGTAGTTAAAATAAACCTGCACTGTACAATTAAAGAACTGCTGTGTTGCCATATTGCAGCACATGTTTGAGGATCACTAATCAATCAAACAGTTTAAATTGTGAAACCTGCTCCTATTCTGTCATATTTGCTTAGTATTGACTTTTATAATTATGCCTACAGTTATGCCTGCTGTGTTGTTTATTATGATTCACGTCTCTTAGCACAAAGGTCGCTGCAGGGTGTAAAATTTGGCAGAGTATAGCACCTGTCAGATCAGACCACCTTATGAGTTTAAGCTAGTTTTATATTGAATGTTTCTGTTATTAATTAGTATTTTTGAATTTGCTTCCACCTCCCTCACACGCTCAAATCTCTTGTGATTTTGTGTTCATGCGGTCAGAGTGCACCACTCACGGGTAAACGTGCTATTTCACCCCTCGATTTGCTTTATTGCACTTGTCACGCATCCAGCAATAGCATATCTAAGCTGCACTGTAACTACTTAACACACACATTTGCTCTTGTAGGCGCACACACATTCGAAGCACACCTGGGGAAACATTCCTCGGGGGAAGTCATCAATCAGTTTTATGGCTTTCTCTGGGAACCTTTCCTTACTCCAATCAAGCGTCTTCCCAGCTTCCCTCCTCAACCCGCTTGATTCTCTCCCGCGCTCTCTTGTCTATATTTCCATCTGTATCAGTTTTGCTTCACATCTGAGAACGATCCACCACAGCCAATTAGCTTCAACCAGTTTTCACAATTTTGTAGAGGGATAATTGGAGAAACTCTGGGGTGAAATCTTTCTCCTGGACGATACAAGATAAGACTACTCCAACTGCTTGTCCTCTGTGCCCTCAATTTGCCCGCCAGTGGTAATAAAGTTGAGATGGAAGATCTGTACAGTGCAGCAAATGCTGTTTACTGGCCATGAAATGATCAATTCACCCAGTACCAGAGTCCACTTCACAAAGAGAGGTTTTAAAAATGCCTGGAAGCAGATCAGGAAAAGGTTTTCTCAATTATGCTAATATCTGTAGATTTTGGTCTTTTCTCAATTATGCTAATATTGGCATAGTTTGTTCTTTTTCTCTCAAGAGGCTAGCTAGCCTGATTTTTTTTAATAGCTGAAGTGAAACAATATGTTGGAAAAATGTATACATTTTTATTATGAGTAAACAAAAACTACAGAAAGGCATGTGGATAATTATTGTATTGATGTGATCTGAGAGCAATGTTATGTATTGTCCTGAATTTAAATACTATCCCTTTAAAACAATCAACGACTAACAAAATCTAACCCATGTTTCTTATACTTCTGGGGTTCCAAATTTCAAAGTTTTAAATGTATTTTACCATAATAAAAGCCTTTGTCCCTGTATTACTGTTGTTTTTCAGCCTTTTTAGTGTTTTTTTATTGTCTTGACCATTTCCTGTAGCTGCTATATTTATATGCTTCTGCACAATCACATATATCCTTCTAAAATTTTGTGAAATAAAATTCACAGCAACCCACTTTTGAATCTCAACCCATATTAGTCTAGCCTTCATAAGATGAGCTTTTTTCCATTGTCCAAATTTCCTGTTCCCAACATAAAAAAAAATGTCCAAATAGCTTGTTCAAAGATTATTAAATTCGAGCTCTATTGTTGTGTTTGAATGATAACATGGATCGACTTGGCAGAGGTGCGCAGTGAGGTGGGAGCATTTGGTTGAGTCGCTATAAGAAGACGCACCTCCCATCACTCATTAGCCTCCCTGCTGTCCTCCAGGGCTCCTCTCCTCCTGCAGCCGGCGCGTCGCCCCTTCTCGGCCGCTCTGGTCCTGCGCTGTCACTCCTCTACGCTCTTACATGCAGGACGCGCTGGAGCGGGACACTTGCTGCGCTCCTCTTTGAATAGATAAAGACGGATCTTAGGGGCAGAACACGAAGGAGAGTCACTGGGATGCACATGGTAAGCAGTTTTACTTTACCCCTCAAGGCACACGGCGAGTTTTATTTGTTTAACCGCGCTGAAAAATACGCGCGGGGATTACGCACCCGAGGAAGCGTTAATTATGGTTTAGTTAAATTAAAGGTTGAGGTTAAGTGGCTCGCAAAAAGTTATCAGCAAACAACTTTGAGAACTTGGGCTTATTCGGGCTTTTACAAGGACCTACTTTGCTAAACACTGAGGATTTAAATGAACAGAAATGTGTTGAAAACAAACTACCCGCTAAATGTAGTGGATTTTTATAGATATGATAGACTAACATTTAATCTAGATTTAATCTAGTGCTCTAGTGAGAATTATCTGATGGTGGCATTTTTCTTTTTTCTGCAATTAGGTAGACATTGCCACTTCTGTCATATGCTTTCGTTTAGCTACACATCTGTTTGAATTTGTAGTGGTAAAGATTAACCTACTGCTTCAACATGAAATAGCCTACCAAAAGCGAAATTATACAAACATAGCATGATTGATAATTGCTTTTAAACTGAAACAATTTACCTTCAACATGCAGAACACATGCAGGTGTAATTAGGAAGAGCTTAATGTGCGGGCCTGCTGTAAAAGATGCTGATCAGATTGTGATAAGCTAACTCCGCAAATATTATTGTTTCTTTACAGCCAGACAAAGGCAATGGAGTGCAGCTAATTTGTGCGGAACAAGTGCAATTAGCTTTGCGGAATTAAAGCAATTAGGCTTACCATTAGCGCTTGCCAAAGTAACCGGACGAAGTATGACAAACATTTAAAGTTTAATGAACCATGTCAACGGAATGATTATCTTCAAGTCCCTAAATGCATCATGCCTTTGGCCGCAGGCTGTTTGACCGTTGTGTGCGTCGTTCATTTCCTTAAATTCCCAATTGAAAACGTTAATTTTCGTAATAACACTGGCAGAGTCAATTAAAATGGTATTGTTGAACATTTTCCCAAGGTTTTCAGAGTAATCGCACCTGGAAAATCCACCTCAAAATCTTCAGACGCCGTTTTCTTCATAAACGTCTGGCCCTTGTATCCTACTTTAATAAACGGCGCACTAAGGTAACACAGAGTTTGATTTAAAACATGAAACTAAAATAGTTTAGAGCGTTTATTTTAGTCAAAGAATTAGAAAAATGCTGTGCTACCATTGAGATTGAATAAAATTGTGTGCTACTCACGTTAGCTTGCATTGTGTGTGAGCACGCGCCTAAAACAACATGGTAGCTACCTTTGACCTCGCGCGAGTATGGAAATATATCTGTAAAATAGAATAGATTTTTAAAAATATTCTTTTTGACACTATGATCAAACACCCTGCCTTGCATCTACTATTTAACTCCTTTAAGACAGGAGGGTACTTTTTAAATTAGCTGCCAGTCTGCTTTGTATGCATTTAAGGACACACGTACTGTATGTGGAGGTTGAATAATTAACACATGACTAGGCATAAATATCTGATATCCATTTTAGTAATAAATGAGCAGTGTCTCTTGTTTATTTTGGGGCCGGTATGATGGCACAGTTTTTGTTTTCATCCTACCACCTGTTCCTCATTATTAACCTGCTGTAGCCTGTGACACTGAGTGGATTTAATTGACACACAATTACAACCAGAGGTCCTAATTTCATTTCCATCATGCCAGAGGTTGTCTTTGGCGTGACTGAAACATGGAAGCGTCATGATTTCATTTCCATCTGTTTTTTAATATCAACACGTGAGGCTGGAGCCTCAGCGGAAAGAATCTTGCCAACTTGTATAAGAGGCTGGGAAGGGGGAGAATTGACAGGAAATTCAACTTTAAATATCAAGTTGGTAACATGTGCTTTTTTAATCAATGATGACGTAAGCTAAGATTGTGGGTCAGTGCAAGGGACAGTTGGCCCCAGGGGGCCCGTGCACGGGTTCTGGATTGGCAGTTTGCTGGAGGTGCAAACCTGAAGGACAGGGGCCTTTAGCTAAAGATACAAGCAGTGATAATCCATTTTGTGCTGTCTGTTGCTTTCACCTCCTGGGCTCCCCCACTAAAATTAGATTATTACACCTCAAACAGAACTCCTGGAATCTGCTCCGTGTGGAATAGCACATGGGTTTCAACTGTGCAGGAAGGAATCCAGTTTGGGAATACTGACACACATGCATAGTCTGTGTCTTACCCAGGGCCAGTCAGGGTTGTATTTCTGACTGGCTAAAGACAATTGCAAATTAACAAAGGTGCCAGTGTGGTAACATACGCCAACAGGTGCCACAGTTCAGCTTCAAACGCAAAGGCTATAACAGCACGCTTATATAATTGATCATGTTTATTCAAAGGCTCCGTGTCTTGAAGCTGGAAGAGTTGGGTTGTAGAACCCTGGGAAATAGTTCCAGCAACTATTGTCTCAGTGAAGCACTGTTTTAAACTGTACAGTGTGTTATAAAACGATTGCAACGCAGCAGCACAATCTGAGTTCAACATGTTTGCTTCGTCTTGCCCTGCTGGCCCAAGTTGCTGCCCATGACGAGGAATGTTAAAACGTGTGAGACAGGCCAAATCCAGCTCATCTGTTCACCAGAACAGGCCTAGCACCCTAAAGTGTGAACAGGCCAAAGCGAGTTAACAGGTAGCTAGAGACTATTGCACACTGCCTAAAAGCTTTATACGCTTTATTGCAAACATCCTGCTGTGTTTCTCATTTCCTGTCTTAGATTGTTGAAGAATAAAGATCTACAAATCTTGAAATGTGAGTTGACACAGGATATTAGCGCTGTAGAAATGTAAAAAAAAAAAAAAATACACAGAGGTAAACCAAAAACAAACTAATAAAAGACCTGGCAGAGAGGGCTATTCTCCTGTTTCTCACCTTCTTTATTCCACCTAAATTTTTATTTTCTAATAAATTGACATCACTCAGAACCACCTCCCATTAAGATGCTCATATCATTTTACATAAGCTTTTATTGTTCTTCAATGAGCCACAAAATATTGTTTTTCCTTCTTCATAACAATAAAGCTCCTCTGGCTTTGTGTAATTGCAACATAAAACCCAAATGGGAATTTATTCTAGAAAAAAGAACAAGTTCCTCCAGCATTGTGTGCACGCTTAAGCTGTGCTTTCCTCAGTTCCACTATGCTGTAAACATACCCCCAGGTTGTCAGCAAGTACTTTTCCTGCCCCTTGCCAGCCAGGCATAGCTGCTTCGAAAGATCACCCACTGGAGATGTTGTTGATCTCATCATGGCGCTATTCAGCTGCTAAGCTCTTTGAAAGACAGATATTAACAACTTAGCTTTATCAAATGGTACTTGCTGACATACTGTATTAATTTGAAAGATGTATGTTTGAGACTGACATGAATTTATTGGAGAAATAGCACATCAAAGGGGAATATCATTCATCATCTTCACCATAACGTTTACTGTGTGAAAGAAAAAGCATAGGAAAAAAAAGCTGTGGGGGCTGATGTAGTTTTGGAGGAAGAAAGTAAGTCTACAGTTGGCCTTGTGGGGCACATTAGAACCCTCAGGGGCCTTTCTCAGATAAGCATCCATTTATCAGAGCAGTTGTAATGGGCCACTGTTTAATTAGTCTTGTAATGTGACAAAGACAAGAGCAAGTGCATGTTGTGGGAATGTTAAACATCCAGCCCATTTTCACATGCTTCTCAACCCACAGTCCTCCTCAGCTCTAAACCCCCGCCCGCCTTCTCTCACTGAGCCATTCTCATCCAGAATAAATTCTTTAGTATCCTCTCGACACTCGTCTACTTCCCTGAATCCTCAGTAACCCTTACCCCGGGCACAATCCCTTTTATGTAGTCCTGCCTTTGACCCATTTGTTCCACTCCTAGATACAGACACCTTATAAAACCAGAGCCCTAATTAATCATCTGATCAACTTTGTGTTTTATCAGTGCGCTCAGGTTTCCATGAGGCATGTCTCAACATGTCAGGAATGACCAGCCAACGCTTTCTGGCCCACAGGAATGTAGCATGGTGTCACCGGGTCACAGTCAGAAGAGCAATGTAGTATCCATGCTTGCAGTGTTTCTGACAACTTAAATTCACAATATGCCCCATGTCCCTCTTTGTTCCACACCTGTGTTGTTTGGTCTACTTTTCTGGCATGTGTTCCAGTTCAGAAGCAGGTTGCTCCAAGATAGCACAGGGAATGGCATGGCCTCCTCAGAGCTGTGTGGTCCCAGAGGGAGAGCCTCAGATTTCGACCGTTGGCTAATTGAGCGAGATGACGAGGCCGCTGAGGCTCTCGGCCCTGTCCTCTCCTATGGGCTCGGTTTATGCAGCCCTGCTGACTTTGCTGTCAGTGTCAAACGCTTGTTAGGGCATCATCAATCTCAGAGCAGTTAAGAATATTCCCAGAACAGAATGAAGGGGGCAGGTGATAGATGAGCAGACAGATAGAAGAGCACAGGGAAAGTTGTTTAAACTGAGGGTGATGGGGAATTGCTGTTGGAAAAATGTCTGCTTGAACAAAAAGCAAACAAGACTGACTTAAGTGTAACATTTTCTTTTATGAAAAAAGAAAACACATATGAGGAAATAGCTTGTTGGGAATGTGCTTCTGGGCCTGGCGAGAGCTGCAGAAATAATAAATCACTTGTGCGAATGAAAGATGCATTGTTCCATTTGTCCACATGCCAGAATTAACACTTGGTTATTAAATCCTGACAGAAGAATAAATTTGAGTCATCACCAGTTGTATGAGACAGGAAGGGATTTGTTCAAGCTGCCAGCATACAAGTCTGCGTTCGTCTTTGCCACGGAAGTATTCAAGCCGGGGCTCAGAGCAAACACACATTTTTGATCTATAAATCACTTGCTAGGATCCTCAGAACTAATCTCTAACTTCTTGCCTGTCTTTTCTCATAACCTTCTTTTGCTCAGTTACACTTCACACTGCTCCGGCTCTGGCCCCTCGCTTGCCCGCAGGAGTAACCCAGTGATTGGAAGAGGAAAACCATAAACATGATGAATGTGGTCGCACTCACAGTTCAGAGCTCAGCTGTCGCTCATGTTTTTTGTCATTTTAGACAGCGCCTTTGGGTTTGTGTCCTTCCTCACCCACACTTATCAAAAAGGGTTGAAAGTCTAAAACTGTCAAGGTTCAAGTTTGTGTTCAGTAACAGTGAAGGAGGGGAGATTTAGGTTTTACAAGATCAGCTCTTTATTAGTATCTACTGAAATCCAGTAAGGTACTTTTGAGGTGAGACCGGTGTTGTGTGTTTTCAATAAAGGCGCAGGTGGTGCAGCTCAAATTTCATTTTGGCGTTTTATACAGATATATCAATCAGTTGTTATTTTTTATCATTGTGCTCGCTCTGTTTTTTTTTTTTTTTTGCAGGCTCGATGACATGATGTTCCCACCCTTCTCCCTCCCCACCTTTCTTTTCCCTGTTTTCCTACACCTCCTCTTCTTCCTTCCTCCCTCGCTTGTTTCTTCCACTCTTTCTCACATCCCACTGAGCTGGACCTCGCCCCATGAGCCCTGCTATCACACAGACGGCCGCCCACGCCACTGCCTGTCGGAGTTCATCAACGCAGCCTATGGAGTTGCAGTAGACGCCAGCCGCACGGGACATGACGTTGACAACAACATCACCTCGCTGACGGACCTTCACAACCCTCATAATCTGACTTGTTGGGTGGCTCCTAAAGGGTTAGACTCCAAAGAGTGGGTCCTGACTCTACCCCTGGGACGCCGCTTTGAGATCACCTACATCAGTTTGCAGTTTTGCCACCAAGGAGAACCATCAGATTCTGTGTCTATCTCCATACTCAAGTCGATGGATTTTGGCCGGACCTGGAGGCCCATGCAGCACTACTCTAGTGACTGTTCTGGGGAATTCGGATTGGCTTCCCAGACCACAGCCCAGAACAGGCATCAAGAGACAGAGCCTTTGTGTTCTGACCCTCGACCGCTACAAAGGCAACGAGGTGGTATGGTGTTGGCATTTTCAGCTCTGGATGGACGGCCATCTTCTCCTGATTTTGACTACAGCCCCACCCTTCAAGACTGGGTGACAGCTACTGATATACGTATTGTCTTCCATCGGGTGACCAGAGAAGACAAAGTAGGAGTTTTTGAACTCTATAAAGGCCCACCACGATGGCATGACGGGGATGAGGAGAACAGGAGAACTGGTATTTTGAGTTGGAGACCTGGCAACAAAGTAAATAAGATGAACACAGATAACACACTGGTGTTTTTTGACAGTGAGACAAAAAGCCCAGAGATTGAGACTAGAAACAAAGAGGAGAAAATAGACAAACATGGCAGGAAGGGTCAGGACAAAGATGGACACAATGTGACCAGTAAGGAAAGCAGGGACAGTTTTGAAATGCATATGCTAACCTCGTCCAAAAGAGGTGGGAAAAGCAAAACCGTGGTCGCAAGAAAGACAATAATCATTGGCAGCCGTGCCCAACAAAGACTGTGATTGGACAGTTGAGGGGCGAAGCAGAGGCAATAAAGGGCGTGAACTGAGAAAAAGACGAAATAATAACATCACTAGACCAAGTGTTAGAAATCTTCAAATGGGCCATCTCTCCACTTTTTCTGAAGTGGTCAGAGCACCTCTGGCTCTTTCTGACTTGCAGGTCGGAGGTAGATGTAAATGTAATGGACATGCTTCCAAGTGTCGCCGTGACGACACTGGCCGGGCAGTGTGTGTGTGTGAGCATCACACAACAGGACCAGACTGTGATGTGTGTGAGGATTTCTACTTTGACAGACCATGGCACAGGGCCACACCCACTCATCCAAATCCATGTGTTGGTGAGTCCAGTATCATGTTAAACATTAAACTAATATCAATTTTTTTTATTGTATTCATTTCATAAAGACAGAATATGCAAGATTTCCATTTAAAATAAATTCAATGTCTCTTATTCTACAGAGATCCTTTTTACACACTCGTTTCATGTCCTAATTAATGTGGAAAAATGTAATCTGAAAGCCGACTTCTCTCTTTCCCTCTTTCTTCATTTTAATTCTTACATGTTCGGGATGTTTTTGAGTGTATAGTTCTCTGGCAATAAAAAGAAACAAAAGGAAATATGGCTGGAGCCTTTGACTTTTCTCATTAACACTAAAAAGAGGATGAGCAATGTGGCCAGGTTTGTTCACAAATATTTGAAATCCTGCATATTGTGCCTTTAAACTGGCAATTTGATTTGGATGAATTGAAATATAACTTGGTTGAAACTGTTGAAAATAACTTTTTTTTAGCCTGTGAATGTAATGGCCACTCAAACAAATGCCGATTCAGCATGGAAGTGTTTCAACAGTCGGGACGAAAAAGTGGGGGTGTTTGCCAAAAGTGTCGCCACCACACGGCCGGGCGCCACTGCCAGTACTGCCAGAATGGATACACCCGTGATCAAACCAAGCCGCTGAATCACCGCAGAGCCTGTCAACGTATGTGTTTGTTTTAGTTTTTGTGTGTGCGGTGAGTGAAAGAAACACAGGTCCTTGATAATGTAAAACACTATTTCTCTGGGTGTTTATGGGGTAGTTGCACTGAAAGCAGACAGCTATTCCTGTTAGGAATACACTATGTACACAGAAAACATACAACCCCCTGCTGAGCTGACACCTGTAGCCCATCATTACCACGGGTTGGCATCTGCCGTGACTCCTGACCTTTCACTGGTCACATGTCCTAAGTGACTATGACACTGTGGCATGCCAGTCTGGAAGCTCGACCATTGGCCTAATATATCCTAAACTAATGGGCTTCCTTTGGGCTTGACACATGTGGAGGGATAACAAAGTGTGGCTGAACACAACCAATTGGTGTTTGATAAATTTTATACCTCATCCTTTCATTTAACATTGTCCAAAATATGTCATTGCTACAGCTTTTAATTCATGGATGCCATTTTTTACAGTGACCTTTTAAGAGCCAATGAATCCACTGAGCTGTCAGCTTGTTTGGACTGGTTGTGAGGATTTGTTTAAAAATTGCTGGAGTGTGAACAGAGCTGCTGAAGAGGGGCTTCCTCTTGATCTGTCTTATTTCATTGGCTGTGATAGTTGTGGTAAACCAGGATTTGCAGTACAAACCGTGAAATCCAGGCAGTGATCATTAAACAGCATCACAGCTGTATTTTTTGTACACTGGTAAAGTTGACATTTTGTATGAAATGTTGAGCCACTTTCTCCCAACATTATTATTAAAATCTGTCAAAACAGTATCCGGTAATGTCCTTGTTTATCCTCATAATGAGAACCGAGTAGCTTCCTATGTCCTATGTCATCCAAGGTCTTGCTCAAGGACACTGCACAATTCCTTTTGTGAAGGATTACTTTGTGCTACTTTTACTGATTTATGGTCTCATCCTAATGCTGTCCTGTTAATGAATGTTAAAATGTTTCTTACGGGCAATATACCCTACAGCTGAATAAAATCAGTTCACTTTAAATAATACAACTGTTAGTAGTGTTAACAATGTTTTCAATTTTTTTGCACAAAAATCTCTGAGGGAAAAATGAATCCCAAACCACATCTACACAGGATGAAACAGCTGGATCAAATAAAAGCCTACAGCTATAAAATAGTTTTACACTTGCTCACTGTTTAACGGCCCAAACAACACCTTTTGTTTATCATAGAGCTTAGATTAAATAAATCTTTACATATTTTTTACATATACAGTAATAAATGCTCACAGTTATTAATTATAATACTTAACCACTCTTTTCTTTCTCAGCGTGTCAGTGTCATCCTTTGGGGGCTGTGGGCCGGTGGTGTAACCAGACTTCAGGCCAGTGTCTTTGTCGAGAAGGAGTGACAGGCCTTAGGTGTAACCGATGTGCTCCCGGATACAAACAGGGCAGGTCTCCTCTCCGGCCCTGCATAAGTAGGTGATCTTACAGAACCCAGAGCGCTCGTTTTGACTGTTCTACTATTTCTCTCACAGTAGCTTTAAATGGCACATATGTCATGGGTTGTTGGGACTCAGCTCAGGGTAACAATTTAATAAAGGTCACAGCAGTGGAAGGGGATCTCTGTTTTTCTAATTAAACCTACAAAAGAAACAGACTTCTTGGATGTGTGCCACTCAGTTTTAACAAAGTGAGATGTCAATTTGCCTGTGGCCTAAATGGATAATCATGCAAAGCCTTTATCAGATAGTAGCTTTATATTGGCTTTATATTGTAGCTTGTCCCCCGTTCTATCATCCCTAGAGACGGTTTCCATAGCAGCGTTAACATGAGCCAACCACCACAGGGAAACCTCATCTCCATCTGATCTGGGCTCAGAGTCAGATCAAGAGTATTGTCGCGACTTGTATCTCCGCACCGGACCTCTACAAGCCACCGCGAGCGTTAATCCATGAGCACTGGTCGCCTAATCGCACAAGTGTCGACAACCACACCGGCCCCGACGCCGTGTAAGCCCCAATCAGGTGGCATCGGGAGCCAGCGGCAGAAAGCTTCCCACCTGTCGCCTGGATCAAAACCCCTCCTCCATCCCAGTCCTAGACCCATAACTCTCCCAGTGAAAGAAGCGAGTGAAAGAAAACCTTGTTTGTTTTTACTGCCAGACCATCTCAGGCTAAGTATAGCATCCCTAACTCCCCCCTCCCCATACACTATCCCACCGGCACCTCGCATCCTGCTCCCCTTCTCATCAAACGCACCAAAAGGCACGCAGCGGCCGGGCAAAACTAAAGTTAGCTTTGTGAACATGTATCTTCACCTTCAACAGCACAGCAAGTGCAAAATCAAGTGATTGGAAGAAACTGGCACACACACGTGGAGCAAAAAGACTGTCTCAACTGTTAAATAGTGCTTTAGTGACAAACTGTGCTAGAATAAAAACTTAACCATCAAACTGAATCTCTTAATAGATTGGAAATGTTCTACAGAGCACCTTTACAGAAATAGCCATAAAATTGCTAAGCAGTTAAAAGACATCAGTTTCTTACTCTAACGGGATGTCGTTAGAAAGACCACTCACAGAGGTTTCTCTCATTTCAACATCCCAAATAAACCGTACAATGAAACACCACATCACAGCTTCCTGTCCTTTGAAGGAGGGGGGACAGTGAGCTGGGTGGGAGTGTAGAGTGTCACTGGCCCCGTTTTGTCACTGACAGGACCAGGGACCGGTGTGAGCTGGTAATATATGGCTTCATGTCACACAAACTCTTTTACAAGATGTCTGGTTAATGTATGTTTGAACCAGCAAGTTGTTCATTTTCCACTCTCAGACCCAAACTTTATTAGCTTTCTGTGTAATGTTTTAGATCAAACTGTCCGACAAGTAACGCACGGCCTTATTAAAGCCTCCCAAAAAAGAAGTGGAGTTTGTGTTTTAAAGCCATAAAAGGGCCACACACGCGTCGAGGTTTTGACAGTCTTCTACCGAGGCATGCCTTACACACCATTAAGGCACTTAGGCATAGCACAAATAACAGGAGAGAAACAACCTGCTGAAGCTCTCTCACCTGTCTCACTGTCTGTCTGCGTTTGCAGGAATTCAAGAGGTCGCGCCGACACCAGTGTACCAGCCACAGTACAGCATAGGTAAGTACAGATCATCTAGATTGTCACACAAAATAGTTTTTCTCATAGTTGTTTGCTCTGGTATTTATTTACAGGAAATGTGTAGGATTAATGTTTATGGGTAAACCTTATTATCAAAATGTCTGAATGTTCAACCAGGTCATTCTGATTCCAGCCTACTTTAGTTTTGTATTACTATATAGATTAGTGCTTTTTAAAGGCCGCCAAAGTCTCACCTTAGGAACCTTAAAGTGAAAATTTGTTTATGTTTTTTTATTCCCTTTGTGCCTTGAGTGTGTTGCAGCAGTAGCTAACCACTCCCTCCTAGTGGCAGTTTGAGGAATGTCCCACCTGCTGCAGTTGGGATCATCTGTTAGTCACCGGATACTGTGATGACAAATACAAGCGGCCATATTGTAATTAGGGGAAAAGACATGTGCTGATATGCCGACTATGAAATCACGCCCGCTCATTTAGTGCATTATTTTTCTCTCTCTCTGTCTAATGTGTGTGTGTGTGTGTGTGTGTGTGTGTGTGTGTGTGTGTGTGTGTGTGTGTGTGTGTGTGTGTGTGTGTGTGTGTGTGTGTGTGTGCGTGTGTGTGTGTGCTTCACAGCCGAGGAGTGTGTTTCATACTGCCAGCCCTCTCAGCTTAAAGTCCGGATGAATTTGGAGACCTATTGTCTCAAGGACTATGGTGGGTGTGAGCTTTTATTTATAAACTATCTTTTTAAAGCCTAGTGCTTGTCCTTTCGTCTGATTGTCACCCATAAAATATATTATACAAATGTTATAACAGCCCCAGAAAACATGTTTTTATGTTTGTCCAAACTCTAGTGCTGAAGGTGCATGTGAGAGGGATGGAGCGTTCAGGGCCCTGGTGGCAGTTTTCTATCTCAGTGCAGACAGTCTTCCGGGCGGGTCTATCTCCGCGTGCGCAGGGGCTCCCAGTCGCTGTGGGTGCCGGACCGTGACCTGAGCTGCGGCTGTCCTGCGCTCCATGTGGGTCGGACATTCCTCCTGATCGGCTCTGAGGAGGGAGAGCGGGGCTGGGTCCCAGAGGAGAGCCGCCTGGTAGCTGACCGCTCCACTCTGGCCCTTCAGTGGCGAGAACACTGGAACCCCAAACTCAGAGGCTTCCGGGGGCAGGACAAGAGGGGGCGCTGCCCGCCAAAATCCCCTAACAACACCAAGCAGCACAGTGGGCACACAAGGCAACAGACTGAGTATATCCCCCCTCACCTGCTGACCGACTCAGAGACTCACACTGAACACTTGGAGAAAGTGGACAGCGCTGCCAGCTCAGTGGAGACACACACTCAGAACCCTTTACCTTCCACTCCCACTCTGGTGTGTTCCACCCAAGAGCCTCTATAGCTAAATAAGTACATAATATATATATTTATTCTTCACTGAAAACAGACTGCAAATACAAACATACTCACACGTATGTGAAGAAACACACATGTGCCTTTGTTTGGTGCTTTGTGTTTTTTGATTGTGTTTGTAAAAAGCAAAGTGAAAGTTTTGACTACAACATTGATTTTATTTTTATCCCACACAGCCATAACAATATGGGTGGATATAAGGAAAACAAAATTTAGTTTAGTATAAATAATTTAGATTTATCTTCTAAATCTTTTTCTGAAACTATATAAATATGGAATTTACCCTATTCAGTCAGTTTAGCTCCATGTGCCAAATATTTCTGTAACTTTTACAATTCCAACAAATTATATTTATGAAAACTGACACTATCAACCCATCAGCTCCACATAGACCAATTTAACCACCCCTCCCTTCTCTAACCGTGTAGGCGTCCTTCGATAGGGATCTAAAAAGCTTTAGGTCCTGCTCCATTTGGTAGATGTGGCGTCACTGCCCATGGGAAATGAGGGGTACATTAAAACAGATGGACGAGCTCTTATTTGTGCAGCAGCCATGTTGTTTTGGTAGCTGTGCTGTCGGTGATTGGCTCTGACGAAACCCGAGATTGAAAATAAAGAGAAAAATAGACCCGCTGACTGATGAGCCCCTCTATGGAATTGAACATTGGGTATGCTCAGGTTCTGTGTTTCTACCTTCATGAGGTCCAAGAAAGACTTTTATTTTTTTTAGAAACATTATACTTTCTCTTTGTTTATATTGGTCTTTTGTGCTCTATTTATTTTTTAATAAAACAGGACTGTGGAAAGATTTGCTTTATGTGGCACGCATGTACCTTTTGGTCTAAATTGGCCTGTGCATTTTTCTGTCTTTGGCTCTGTGAAGAAAACACTGTGGAGTTGATAAAATGTTTTGGCTGTGATTCACGTCACAAAACGTAATCTATGATATGGATAGAGCTTGGATAGAGTGGACAATTCACAAAGTCAGCCAGAGACTATTTCAGCTTGACTAGAGGGTTGCAGCTCACATCAACTCACTTTAGTGTGTCAGAGGGGCCGCGTGAAGGGGGTAAGGCGAAGTACAAGCACAGTCATGTCTTAAGGCACAGTGTCTGCGAGGCACCTGCTGCCCTGTCACAGGAAGCACCTGTCAGCGGCCGTCTCTTCAGCGCGGCTTCTGTCGACATGCAGGTTTTGATCCTGAAACACACACTTACACAGACACTAACAGACAACTTAAGCCCATAGAAGAGGGGGTGCATTGTCTGCTCCTCTAGTGCTGTTAAACCGACAACACAGACTTTTCTGTAGCACCATGGAGCCAGCCTGGCCTACTGTTTGGGTCACTAATAGAAAATGAGGATCAGCTTTTTCTGGCAGGGTGTATTTGAGTGTGTGGACATTATGTTTACAACCTGCCTGGGGTACATTTTACGAGTGGTGAGTCCTGCTGTGCAGCTGGAGTCAAAGTTCAACTAGACCTCCTGCAAACTCACCTTTTCTGTAGCTTAATCCATTTTTACTTTTCCCATATGGTAGTTTATTTTGAGCATTGATTTCTCAAGCTGTTCATTAAGTCTGCTGTTTAAACTCCCAACTTTAAATTCCCAATGCTCAAGTCCAAGTTCATCCTTGCACTGTTTTTCACTGCACACTCTTGGGGCTTCTGTTAACCTGAGAGCCAGAGGGTCAATCCTTGTGATCCTGGGCCTGCATGCCTTCCATACAGACACGCCGCCAACACCGCAACCTGACTCCCAGTAAGATTAGAGCTAATCAAGCATGGCACTGCTCCGAGCGGCAAAACCACGGCTCACACATATAGGTACAGCTGCACTAAGCTAAATTCAGTTATTTTTTCCCCCCCTTAAACTCTTCAAACTACTATATATACACAAATGCCATCGGACCTAAAACCATAATGTTCAAATTTTGCTGTTCAAATGCCACAATGTTGCAGTTTATATGCTGAAGAAAGTTTACTAGAATGTCTTAAAATTTTTAACTCAAATATTCTTGACAAAAAAAACATGCCACGTTCAATATTTCCCACTCGTTCAGGGTGTCACCAGTCATTTAGTCCACATTTGTTTTGGATGACGTTTCTCCGCTGTGTCCTGTTTGTAGTCTGCAATGGGAACCCTTTTTTCTTTGTAGTCATCAGGGGGAACCTCACTTTGGCAGCCGCTGCTTTAGAACTCACATGATTTATGACAGAAGAGGAAGACCTCGCCCTTTTTAGCACTTGTCCTGGATGTTATGGCGTCGATACAGGGCCTATTCTATTAGGAGTTATTCTAGTGAGCTGGACTCGGGATTAGCGATCAAAAGGCTGAGGGGAGTTTTGGGGGTGAAAGGTTGGAGGTAACACTTACGCCAGTCTGCCCAGGTGGTGCACTAAAAAAGAGTCCCGTGTGTGGTGTAGTTGGGTGCAACATGGGCAGTCTGTGTGTGTTTTGGTTTCCAACATGGTGCATGACTTTATGGGCTGTACATTTTGTGTTGAACCCTAGCTAGTTGGAACTGAACCATAACTGATTGGATTTCAAGCTCTGGGAAGTGACCTTTAACCTTTTTACAACATCTGCAGCCCTGAAATCTTCAACTGAATTTTATATATTTTTCTTTTCTTTAAATTACTGTGTGCCACCTATGCCATTTGTTAAGTTAAAAACTGTATTAAGTGTATCATTTACAAAACACAAGTTAATAATGAAAGACTTTTTTATCAATAAATATATTTTAGCTCCTTATATTAAGTCCTTAGTTTAGATATCTTCCAGATACTCCAGCCATAACACTGACGGTGGTCTCAAAAGTGGGTGGTCTCATCTTCAGCGTCTGTGTCGTGTGGCAGACAAATCTGGGCTTCGGGGAGAGAGCTGCACTGCAGGTAGCTGTAAACCACTTGGACCTAAACACACACAAAGTATGCACAAGTCCATAGAGTCTGACATCTGTTTTTTGTGGTTCACATAAGAAATGATTTGCACTGAAGATAAAAACTGTTCAGACAGCTAGAAACCAAGAAATCAAATACTGTATGTTGTCTAAAATGTCTGGTTTATGCTCAGTACACACCTGTACAACCACCTCTTGAGAGATGTCAACTCTGGGGCCACAACTCCCCACACCTGCCACCGGAGGGCGCAAGAGGCTCGGGCCAAACACTGTTGCCAGGTTCAACAGAGACATTTTATTGACGTCTTCTCTTGCTGACACTCTAATGAAATGGAACAACAAAGTGAAAAAGAGCTATGAGCATTTGGTTGGTGTCTGTTTTAAACTTGCAAAGGCTTAGGTGGGGTTGGAATCGGACCGTTTGAGGTGGTGCAGGAGGTAGAGGAAGGTGTTGCGATTGGCTTCAGGACAGGACTGCAGCAGTGAGATGAACTGTTCGTTTGTGTCATGGATTTCTATGGGAGTGAGAAAATCCACACATACATGAGCTTCAAGTGACCATTTAATGCCACACTACAGCCTCAAAGTCAAAACGAAATGAACAATACCACATCTTTAATAAAGAGAGTGCAGCCAGTTCACCACATAATGCTCTTCTTACTTAAGCTCCGTAGTAAGATGTACTAGTCCAAAATTAATTTGAGGAAGTGTAGTCGCAAATCGAGGGGTTATTTTAAATACATGCTGTCATCACACCTTATTAGAGGTTTGTGTATTAGATTATTTTCAGAAAACTTAAAACTCATTCAGACGATTATAATTTTGATAATAAAAAAATGTAAGTACATAAAGGTATGTTTGATGTCTTACCAAGCATGTGGGCCAGACGCTGGAACAGCACAGCTGGAATAAGTGGCTCTGGCAACTCTCTAAAGTACAGCTTGAGGACACCTGACACTGCATTGACCTCTGCACTCCTTAGCCTGGTGACAGCTTCACACAGATCTGAGAACAGCCAATAAATGCACAAATATGATAAAAAAAAAAAAAAAGTCCTTGTTAATATTCCAACCTTGATATAGGGTTGGAATATTATATGTTATATTAATACCCTTGATATTGATATAAATAGCTTACTGCCGTCAAACGCAGATTTGAGTGCACTGATGTCACTGGTGCTCCCTGAAATCCTGTAGATTCCAACTTCGTCCATCCCTCTTCTTTCTACTTCCTCTACGCAACGCACCACATGGGGAACTAGCACTCCTTCCTGTCTGAGGCAAAACAGAAATCAAAGGGGACTTTCACTTCTGTTCTCTAACCAAAACAAACCAGTTCCTAATGAAAGCACTAAAGTGAAACTCAGAAGAAGTGCATTGTATTGTGTGATTATTATGACTTACTGGGACACAGTTTGTATTGGGATACCAAAAATGGGCAGTTGCTGTTGTGGCAAGGGGCTTGGAGGGTCAGGCAGGTGAGGGGAGTACTTTAGAGACAGATTCACGTCGACACAGCCGAGATTTAGAGTCTGTCTTCTCCATCTGTTGCTGAGACTTTTGTGATACAACTGATAGCACAAATGTAGTCAGATATTCCATGAATTACTTGTGATTAAAAGCATATCTGTGTGATTGATTCCAGTACCGTGACACAGGTCTTCCCCAGCACTACATGGTCACATCTTTCAGTCTGAGCCACACACATCACCCTCATGTTCTTTGCCCCATCCACCTGGAAATACAGCTCCTGTTTGAAAAGAAAGAAGGTGATTTTTTTTTTTTAAGCTGGCTAAGACACGATGTCCTGGACTTTCAATCCTAGCTACCGATTGGTTTTAGTGTAGACTTTAAAGCTGCTGATCATGTTTAAAAGGATTTACACTGGTAAGCTGAGGGAAAGAGAGATCAGATGCTGTCTAGACAATTTACAACTGTGTGTAGCAGATTCTACAGAGCCTACTCTATGCAACAGTTTAAAAGGTGCAATAAGTTTATGGTTAAATATAGTTAAATGTCGAAATATTACAAAGCTTTAAACTCTAACTTTTTAACATTTTTTGTCTACAATCCTGCTTATATTAGATATTTGTAATTTTAAGTTCCCCTTACTGTTCACTCATTGTATTTCAATGTAATTTTTTTCTCCTACCTGCTCCCATTGTGGGTTCAAAGTAAGAACTGAACAGTGTGTCTGTGCTTGCTTTTCATAGAAGTCAAAGCCATCCATTTCTACACAAACATACACACCTAAAAATGCAAAAAAAAAAAGTGTGTACAATAAAAACTGTAAATCTCACGCGAGCAAAATGTTCAAATCAAACACTTACAAGCTGGTTGCTGCAGACCACTGGCAGAGTGGATCACCAAACCCAACGTCCCACATAACACTTCCTTCTTCTCTGTGGACATGAAAGAACAGAGATGGAGAAAAAGTGTGCACAGTGATAATAAGTGGCTGAAGACAGTGTAAAAAAATCATACGGTGACACAAGAGTGTTGGATTTCTGATACAGAATGTGTTTTTTCGGGGAGAGGAAAAAGAGGCGAGTACCGCTGAAGGCGCTGTTTAGGGGCGGCTGCTGGGTCATTCTCAGTTTTACACAGCCACTGGTGAGAGTGAGCAGGTCTGGAGGGACAGTCTCTATGTCTGCAAACACAAAACGCCACAAAGTAGATTTACGCTGGCTTCTTACTAATGCACAAGATTTAAATTTTAAATATTGAAAGTAACATTATTTAATGAACCAAACAATAAGTGATTTAAAAATTAAAAAAAATCTCTCGAGGGCCAGACAATACCATTAGTTGACTTACTATGTTTGGTGAGTTTGTAAATGTTCTCCCTCCATTCTTCAAGCTCGTAGCGATGACAGCAGAGTGTGACTCTGCAGTGGACAGAAGCAGACGTTAGTTGATTTGGAGTAAACATACAACTCTTCTAAGATGACTGTGTTGCATACAGAACCTTTCCATTAGGGCTCTGTAGTTCAAGTCTATACACAGGGGCATGCATGAGCAGCATCAGCTCCATTTGCTCCAGTTTCTTCCAGCTACGAGCCCTGGACCCCTTCTGCACCGCAGTGACACAATACAAAACTCCTTATACTTTTAGTTTGCAGTTATTTTATCAATGAAAACACACCTACCGCATGCTGCTGCAGCTGCTTACGAAGCATGTACATTTTAATTCGAATGGAGCGCAAGCGCAGCTGTGCTTCAGATGTCCGCTCATCTGAGAAGCAGCGCAATTTGAGGCCAGCGAGAGGTAGATACCAACAAAATCTGTACTGGTCCTGCTTTCTATTGGCGACATCAGAAGCGTATTTGCATCATTTAAAATTTGGCTATAGTATTTCCCACAAGCCTAATATCTGTTGGTTTTGGTTACCCCCTAGATGCAGGTTTAAATCTGGTACACAGCAGGAGGTCAGTATACAGGAAAAGGTGGCGCAGACTACGCTCTCCTTCGAAGTCATCCACCACAAAGCCATCCCGGATTAGTTGGCGTCTCTACAGTTGACACACAGTAATACATTCTTAGACAGTAAGATCTTTTACACGTGTAGCTCCCAGCTTTATATCTCACCAAGTCGTGAGTAAGTGTGACCTCTCGTCGACTCTTTGAGCTTTCATTGACACCAGACAGGAAGCTGCGAGACAATCTCAAGGCTTCTTGTAAGGCAGCGTAATCTTCGTGGTCCACAGGTGTTGTCTTTAAGAGGTCCTGTATAATCAAACAATGGTCACATGTCACGTTTGGTAAAAGTCGGCTCGGGATTACAAACTCGATTCCCAAAAAGTTGGGAATAAAAACAGAAGGCAATGAGGTGGAAGTTTTAAATTTCAATATTTTATTCAGAATACAACATAGATAACGTAATGTTCACAGAGATTGTTCCAGATTCTCTGAATCTTTGGATGATATTATGGACTGTAGATGATGATAACTATAAACTCTTTGCATTTTTTCTCTGAAATACTCCTTTCTGATATTGCTTCACTATTTTTCCCGCAGCTTTGGGGGAATGCCCATCTTGACATCTGAGAGACACTGCCAGTCTGAGAGGTTTCCTTTTATTCCCAAGCATGTGTAGCTTTTATAAAATCCAAAATGAGTCAATATCTGGCAGGACAATTTCAAAATGTCTCACTTTCAAACATTTGATATGTCATCTTTGTTGTATTCTGAATAAAATATTAAAATTTTAAACTTCCACATCATTGCATTCTGTTTTTATTTACAATTTATTGTTTTCATTTTGTACAGTGTCACAACTTTTGGGGAATCGGGTTTGTAGATTTAAGAGAAGTAGCATTAAAATATATTACAATAGCAAAAATTAAAGTCAAATTTTAGTTTCTCACATTCAACACCAGTGTCATCTTCGTGACTCTGTCCAAAGGCTTATACAAGAGAGCTGCAAATAAAAGCACTAGTTACAGTCTCATAGATTTATATACAGAAAAAATAAAAACTAATTTACCTTCAAATGTATATTTGGTGCGAGTTTTTGGTGAACCATTATTGTTAGACAGCATGCTCTGGAAGAGACAGAAGGATAAAGACAAAAGGGTCTATACAATGGGGGACAGTAGGGGTGTGCAGTGTGTTGTACCTGGGCTAGGGTTCGGAAGCGAGGGTCTGTTTGTGTGCACTTGCGGACAACTTCAACAGCATCTTCATAGTTTTCAATGAAACCTCCATATATACTAATCTGGTTAACCTACAAAGACCACACAAAGTACAAAGTACCAGTACCAACTGTTCACATTTCGGTGTTTGCACTACCTTAAATCTACTGCTTACCTTAAGCTAACATACAATTGTGTACATCTACCTGTAAAATTCTGTTTATAGTTGGAGACATCTGTACATTACATTTACATTTATAGTACATATTCACCTGTAAATGCTGTTTATAGAAAGAGACACCTGTAATTATATTTATGGCACACACTCACCTGTTATAGTAATAACCATCTGTATATTTATATTCATTGTACATATTACCTGTAAATCCTGTACATCTCCATATCCTGCACGTACGCAACCATTGTATATGTCCTGCACTTGCTGCTATTGCACTTCTGGTTAGACCTAAACTGCATTTCGTTGCCTTGTACCTGTACTTGTGTAATGACAATAAAGTTGAATCTAATCTAATCTAATCTAAAATGTCCTAATTAAAGGCTTAATAAAAAAGTTGATTATCACTTTTAAATTTTTACACTGTTGCACTTTTTAGATTTAGAGAAAATATGTAACAGTCATATGCAGTAGTTTGTGTTTTAAATCAAATAGTATCGCTAGAAACCACAAGAACAACAAGAACTTACTATTTTCAGAAACAGGTCACCGACTGTCAGCTCAAAACTCTTGTTTCCTGTGTCTGCTTCTGTACCAGAGCTGTATTTTATGTCTTGACCTGGTTTCTGTAAAGGACTGGGTTCTGTTAGGGAGAGTCGGGCCTTCAGGGCTAAATAGAAGCTCTGGTGCAAGTCTCTCAGCTCAGGAACCTGGTAGAACACCGTCTGAACCTGCTGACTGGACAAGACTGGTTGGGATGTCCCAGCTGAGGCCCGAAGAGCCTTCATGGGCTGTAAACATTAACGGAAATTTACTGAGCTGTGAAAGCGGAAAAGTGAAGTGGTGTGTGTGTAGTATGTCAGCAGTTTAATAAATGTGAGAACACAGAAATAGACCCACATCTAACCTCTGACACAAAACACTTGATGTGTTTGATAAGTAAAAAAGAGGAACTGGTATATCTATTGGTGCATATCTTACTTCCTTACATAACTGTTCTCCTGTATGTCAAAGTCATTAATCGTTTAATAACGATGTCATTTGTTTTTTATGTGTGACTGCAATAGAAAAATGACTCTCAGTAGGCCATTGTGTATTTTATAACACCTAAAAAGCAGAACCTCGTCTATTGTGGTGAAACATTGCCGTTAGGTTTTTGTGGTCAAAGAAGGAAGCTGAAAATGGGCTGACAGTCTTGCTTACTGCGTGCTAGCAACTGTCACTCAAAGCAGCAATAAATGACAAAAAGAAAAAGTTCTGTTTAAAAGATTAAACTTCTTTGGCCAGCTGCTAGCCCCCAAAGCCAAAACAAACCACGTGGCCAAATGACAGCATTCACTCTACTCTAGTAAATGCTACTTGTACCATTAGCAGTGTCTCCAGTTCGTTGAGATACACCTCCTCACTCTCCAGGATGCCTTTGAGGACCACCAGCCTCCTCGCCAACAATTCTCCTTCACTGCACAACGTCTGAAAAAGGCACATTCAACAGTGGCTCTTACATTACAAGCCACTCAAAGAAATAATCAGTATGTAGTTTATAGTCTTATGTATTTCTCACTGGGGTGTCTGGCAGCTCTGAACTCTCATTGAGAAAAGGAGAAAGGAGATTGGGTACAAGCTCCTCGTGGAAAACCTCCTCCTCCAAAACATCCGGCTCTGCTTCCACTACGACTGAGAAACAGGACAGAATCATGTCAAGGGACAGTTTATGCTGTATGGCAAACAAGCTAATGCTACCTTTCTGCTACAGGAGAAGATACCTTTAAAAGGTACAGGAAGGTTAAAAGAGTAATATGCAGGATTTTTGTGAAAAATTAAATCCTCACACAATAGAAATATAATAAAATCCCACATCTTTCAAATTATGTAAAGATGAGTGTTTAAACAACTGCCCTCTGCCTGTATTTACTTTGACTCCTTGTTTTGAATGGGATTGTCCAGATGGGAAAAATACAGAAAATTGTTGTTACTGAAATTACAGTGCCCCAGAATAAACCTGGATCTCTCATTTGCTGATGACATGAAAAGATGGAGTACGTTTAAAAATATTCACTTGGAAATCCTTTGCAGTGTGAGTTTAATATGGCAGCAAAGATTTGAAGCATTGGTAATAAAAAAATTAAAAGCATTTTTACACCTGCATATTTCGTAGTAGGTCTGGGCCACTTAGTCGTGGAGGACATAATACTTGTATGTATCCAGACTCTAACGCAATGTTTAAAATCAGTTGCTGAGCGTTTTTATTTTTATTTTTTTGCTCTTGCACTGACGAGCAACTCCTCACGGGTAATAAGAACAAAAAGATCTCAGATCACTTACAGGACACGCGTCGCTCCTGCAGATAGTCCACAGCCTCCTGATAAACGTCCATCTCACGTCTTTGTCCTGATTGCAGAAAGGGAGCTCTACAGAGTTACCGCGCTCAAAGCGACACTTGGCTGTGTGATTGAAAACTTCCCTTTTTTGTTTAGGATTAAAAATAACTAGGCAAAATGACAGTTTCCTGTCAATGTAAAACCAACGTGAGAAAAGTGACACCTGCCATTCCCACAGCTGCATCTACTGTAAGTGTGCCAGAATGTGCAAAGCTTACTGTGACGTTAAATCTAAAAATATTTTAATAAGAATGCAAATATTACACATGGCCGACAACGCAGACTTCATATATACACATGATATATAAAGTTATATATCATGTGTATATGACTTTATGTGGCTTTTCGGGGAAGCAGTCTTGCGTTAAGATTATGTAGTTTGACACTAGAAAACACAAAAGCCAACAACACTATTCTTCTTATGTTATTCATAGCCAAACAAACACTGCCCCCTAGAGTCCAGCAGCTGCTATTTCCGAGAAGTGTCTGTCTGCAGAACTGCACTTGCACTTTGACTTTCAGACTTGCACTAACCCTAATAATACCTGACCCTGACCCACACTCAGGCGTCGACTGCAAGTGACGTCACCTGCAAAGAAAGCGAAGGTGTCTGTCTGAGGATGCAAGTGCAGTTCTGCAGCCGAATGCTGTTGCAACTTGCTATTTTTCTCTTTGATTTCAGTTTCAAAACACTGTTGTAATTACCTGTCAAGTGATTTCCGGAAATGCCCTCACTTAACAGATGAGGAGTAACTATAGGCTGATATTTATGCCACTACAAACTGAAACAGAATATACTATGACTCATTTACTAAAACAAAGCCACAAGTCAATTGAACCACAGTGGGCCATTGCACAACATGGTATTCTCGGTCATGGTTTCAGACAACAGTGCTACGCGAATACCCAGCCCATCTCACCCCCAGCAACATCATTTAGCATGAACATCCAAACAGTTAATCCCAACATAACCAACCATAGACAGCAACAACACATAACGGCATCAAATAATAACTGCACCAAACAACAACGGCATTTCCAAAACAACAGAAGTTGGGTCAGTCACGTGACCCGGAACTATTCTCTAACCGAGCGGATCACAACTTCGCTACAATATTCTGTGTCTGTATTTAAATTTGAAGTACTCAAGCTGAATCTGGATTGCTCAAGTTGAGTAAATGCTTTTTTTTTAATGAATTAAAAAACTAATCAATAAACCAAATGCAATACATTTAAAAGGAATTTATATCATGAAATTGAATTAATTTGATTGGAACTGCTTTCGCCAGCAGGAGAGATGGGGGTTGGTCGAGCTCAGTACGGGGCAGGAGGAGCAGTTGTCCCGGGGGACGAGAGGAGCAGTGGAGGCGGCAGAGCGGGAGTTTAGATCACACCGCATTTTCTGATTGCACCTGCCCATCGCTTTCAGTGACGACAGGTGGCGCCCCAGCATACCCCACCTAAAGGTAGCTCCACATCACAGTACCATTCTGCCCTACAACAGTAACAGTAATGTGTTAAAGGTACATTAGTGATATTGTAAAGATGTAATACCAAGTCATAACAAGTCATTTTAAGGAATGAAATCATTGCTCCTATGTGAACCCATAAAATGCAGATAAAGCTCTTAATTTGTGGATCTCCTTTAAAAAAAACTATATAATGAGCAATATCACAGTCAACATGTATAAACAGAGTAATTAACAAAGTTGTATCTATTTTTCTGATACAAAGGCAGGAAGTGGTCTTGAAAATCCTGCACGTACGCAACCATTGTATATATCCTGCACTTTACTGCTATTGCACTTCTGGTTAGACCTAAACTGCATTTCGTTGCCTTGTACCTGTACTTGTGTAATGACAATAAAGTTGAATCTAATCTAATCTAATCTAATCTAAATTGTCAGAAAATTCAGAGCTGCAGCCCTCTGCTTTTGTTTCTGTATTACACCACAATTTCTCAAAAATGAAACACAATGGAGCCATAAATTTGGTTACTAAATAAACTGATTACAAAACGTTTTTTTAGTCCTACGTCCTCAATTTTATCAAAATGTGCAGTTACTGCGTTTTGCCTTTGTAGGGCAGCAGGACGGTTCTCTAACTCTGGGCTCAATATTTAAGTCTCCCTCCAAGGCCCGGACAACTGAAATTGAATTGTAGAACTAAAACTGAAGGTATTGGAGAACTGAATTTTCAACTCGGGGAGAAAAAGCAATCCCAAAGCAAATGAAGTCCATTTCAAAATATGAATTAATTTTCAATTCACTGCAATTCCTTTACAAACCAATGAATTTGGTTTCAGATTATGCTTTTTAAATTTAGTTTTTAAAAAGCATTCATTCAACTTGAGCAATTCAGATTCAGTTTGAGCACTTCAAATTCAAATATTAATACACTACATTAATAAACACTTTACAAAGAAAATCCTGACATTGCCAGGGAAGCCTGTCTACTGTTAGCAACATATGATACAATCAACCTGGACATCCCATTGTAGGGTGTTCATAAACCTGAATGGAACACCTGAACAGGCAAAAATACTTTGGGTCAAGGAGGGCCACAAAGTGAATGAACAAGGTAATGACATTGCCAATCCCTACTTATCATGACAGACACTTATCACACTGACTCATTACTGAGACGAATACTGATTGAACACTTTTACAAAGGTCTTTACAAACAGTCTTAACTGTAAGCACTATATTATTATTAGTAGTAGTATAATGAAAAACAACTAATTGCACTAAACTGGAGAAGCCAGTTGATTTTACACTTGATGGCTGCCAAATGTTAAACAGTAACAGAGATCAGAAAAGTGGTGAGGGCGTTGCACTTAATGTGGACAAAAGTCTGAAGGCCGAAACTAATAGACAACATGACTTTACATTTACATTTACATTTATTCATTTAGCAGACGCTTTTATCCAAAGCGACTTACATTACATTACCAGTGTTACAGTCACTGGAGGTAAGGTGGGTTAAGTGTCTTGCCCAAGGACACAACGACAGTATGAACTGTGGGGCGAGCGGGAATCGATCCTACTACCTTCTGGTTGAAGGACGGCCGCTCTACCCACTGAGCTACTGCCGCCACTTTAGCATTGATAATCAGTTTTTATTGTCACGGTTGAGTCTCTCTCTATATCCCATAATCACACGCCCCACCAGAATCACTTAACATTGCTCCACCTTAATTGATAATATTTTCAAAACGTATTAAATCAGGACAAAAAAGTCATGTACAAATGATCAATGCATTTAAACAAAGTTTATCAAAACAAAATTGGGATAGCAAAAGAAAACTTTATAAGTGTAATTAAACATGATATGATATTTACTACCTAATTACAACACATAAGTATACCCAGAAAAAATAATCTGGCCCATGGATGAGAGAGGGATTATTTAAAGCATGTAAATAGAAAAATACACTATAATGTTTATTAAGAAAAAAACAATAGAGTTTGAAATGAATTATATGAAAACAAACTAACAAATATTATTACAAAATATAAAATATAAAAAGGTCTGCTTGTAGTCAAGCAGTGAGAATTAAAAAAGTAGCAAGGCCTAGAAATGATTTCATTCAGGTTTATTCCAGATCCAACACAGACATGCTGAATCTGACCACAAGTTCAAAAACATCTTTCCTAAAATACCCCCTAGCGAACAATATATGTTCACCTTTATCCTGAGGTAGAGGGAGAGCCCTGGTCCCAAAAAGCCTGAACTAACACAGATAACCATAAGAGACCAAAGTTTACCAAACTGCTATCCTTATCCTGATGTAGGGAGGGAGGCCCCTGGTACCACCCAAGACAATTACAATTACATTTACATTTAGTCATTTAGCAGACGCTTTTATCCAAAGCGACAAAAAGGTTGAAGTAAAAGCCTCTGGACTCGGTTTTCAAGGTGAAGACGTTTCGTCTCTAATTTCAAGAGACTTTATCAATTCTGAGATCAACTGGGAAGAGAGCTGAGGTTTTATAACTCTAGGGGGAGGAGTTTCCCCTGAAACGAAACCTGCAGGACCAGGCTCTCATGAGACCAGATTATGAGACAGATTAGGCTGGTTTGAGGGGAAACTCCTCCCTCTAGAGATATAAGCTCAGTTCTCCTATCAGATGATCTCAGTCTCTTGGAATTAGCCATTCCAAAAATGGCAAAAATGAAGACATGTACTACAGTTTTTCTCAGTCGCTTTGGTGCATTTTTCAAATCATCCCTAACATGTGCATAATAATAAGTGCATTTCTCAGAACAATTTGTACAAACTGCAATATACAACAGATATGTTTCTGAAGCTAGTCAGTCACTAAAAATCCTTACTACATCTCTCAGAAGTAAATATTGATGCCAACGATCATGTCAGTGCCATCAGAATGATAAGTCATTGAGTCATTGTTCACGAACAAGCTCGTCAAAATGTTTAGGCATGTTGTCAATGTAACTGTGTAACAAATGTAACTACTTTGACAGTATTACCAGATGTAAACTTAGGCTACAGTTTGGATGAATTGTTACTGTATTGAAAATGCACAAGGCTGCACTTCTATGGCATATATCAATTTCAACAGTACTATTTATATATTGCTGTATGTGGGTTGTTGATTGAAAGAGACAAAAGATATTTTATTTTTCACAGCTTTTACTAGTGCTACTTTATGAAATAAAACAACAAAATAATTTACAGTAAGATAAAGACAAGGGGCACAAAGAAAAATTAAATTACTGTAAAACTAAATTATAAAGAAACACAGGAAACTAAGGCACAACTTTGCCCGCATCACTCTACACATCCAGACATTCCTGTCTGTCGGCCCACATATTTTCATCTACATCGCACCGTTTTCCTTCCAACGTCCTTTGCAACGTGGAAAGATTCTTTTGGAATGCCTTATCCATGCTGAAAAGAACTCCTCAATTGGGTTATGGAATGGTGAATAAGGTGGGAGGAATCCGCCACGCATACTTGCTCCTCTTCTCCCTCCTTTTGGCTGTTGACCCTGTTCATTTCCTGGTCCATCCATTTTTGGAAAATTGCAACTCTGTGTTGTGGTCTGTCTATATACTGTATGCTTCCCTATTGATTGTTCATGAGATGCACCTTTGAGCAATAGTTTAACAATTTTGCATGTAATGGCTTACGCAAGGAACTAATGACTAGATATTTTGAGGCGTAAGACTATTCAACAGAGAACCATTTACTATATTTTGATCAACATGACACGAGCAATTGAAAATGTGGAAAAAGGGGTGCTGACACTTGTACATTATCAATTGCAATTTGTTGAAGAGAATAAGAAATTGCTTTAATAATGTGCACAAGTGACGAGATGATTTGGAATTTGTACAAGTAGTATCAAGAATTGCACTTTTTATCTAAGAAATGCACCAAAGCAATTGAGAAAAACTGTAAATCAGAAAGCCATCCATCTTATATTGTTCACTCATCCTACCATATATTAATTACTGCACTGAAGTCCGGGGAAATACCTTCAAATGCCACTTAGAAACATTGTACATTATATACTCTTAAAGACATAGTTAAATTAAAAACATTGCTGATAAGCTGTAAAGATAAAAACAACACATTTCATTGTGGTTCATTGTTTGAGTCATTGTAACCAAAATGGAGAAACAGTTGTCACAGTATGTCAGACCTACCATAAAGTAGTCCTTTGTGAGATACACATTGGCAAAAAAAAAAAAAAAAATACAGGACTTTGACTGAATGAATGTGAGAATGAGAACAAATAGGTCAGTTAACCCCAAATATGCACAGTAGGCTAATAAGGCTTTACTTTATTGTACAGTAAAAACATTCAGACATTACATTATTGTATTGAATAAGTTCAACCAAAACAGATAAACCATCAAATAGTTTGTAAATATGTAATATATCCTGATCCATACAGACCAGGGGTTTGTTTTTTTCTTCTTGCCTATGCACAGCAGTAACTGTCTATTTTTTTGTAACACAGACCGTAACATAATGTGTCATAATTGTGTAATTAAAACAATTTGAGTCCTGTTGATTAATTTGTGCTACTGAGACTAAAGCTTTATTCCAATAATAATATCTATAATTGTTTTTTTGCACTTTTTTCTCTTAAGTGCACAAACTGACATAATGCAAATTCATTTTGAAGGCCATATATATAAACAATGACACATTTTGTTTTCATTTTGATAACTAAGCAAAATGTATTTTTGAGAGAACAACAAAAGATTTTGAGTAAATAATTTACTTTTGCAGTTACTACATAATGTTTTGCTGTTTTTAGGAACTGTTTTGAGAAGTGAAGAAAAACTTAACAGAACGGGAAGTGGACTCAAGAATACCTGCCCTGCCTTGTTTGACACTCAACATATAACGAGTTTGTGATGTTGATAAAGAGGGAGAGTCCTGCCTGGGATTTACTAACACTAACAGGAAAATGAAACACATGTTTACACCCACAGCAGGAACAATCAAAGGCAGGTTCATAAGGAAATAGGGTTAGGGAAAAATGGCACAGCTGACTATAAAATGCAATAAAATAATAAATCCTACGTGATTAGATGGTGACTGATAGAAAACAAGGTCCCTTAATGAGAACTTTGTTGAAATGTGATATGCTGTAATTTGCACAAAAAGGTGTGTGTGTGTGTGTGGGGGGGGGGCATAAAAGTTAAACTAATGATGCAGTTGCTCATTCATATTAACCAAGATTCAATAGAGCAGATAAGGAGTAACTACAATGGATTGTCTTATTTTGGCGTCTTTTATGTCTTTATTGTGTCTTGAATATGTTTGCTTTTAGGCAATTTAAGCAGATTCTTTGAAGAAGTATAAAATAATAAAAGCCCAACTGCAATGATGTAATTCGTGACTCATAGGAAGTACTTTTTTTATGTGCTTTTAGGCTTTATGTAAAAAATTGTCCAAGCAGACTAATAGTTCTGTGTTCTCCTTAATATTCAAAACTCTCTTAAATCTCTTAAATCCCTATTCACAAACTGTTTAATAGAAGTGTGTAATTGTTATTCCTAAACTGGAGGTATATGTTTTGTCAATTATTGTAGATTTATATTTTAACTGTCACCAGTCTGCCTTTTAGCCACGTCTCCCTTTTAAAAGAAATTTTATCTCAAGGGATATTCTGGTAAAATAAAGGTTATCTGTTACAAATTAAACAGTGTTTGATTCTTCTAAGATAAAACTCTTGAGTCAAATAGAGAGTCTAGATTGTGTTACTTCAAAGCACATTTTATTAACCAGAAAGATTGAAAGGTTGGACCTACTCAAATTGAACCCGATAATAAACAGTATCTTAACAATTCATAAAAAAATCATAGGACATTTTCTATCTTAAATTCTGTCCGGCAGGATTGTCTATCAAACATGTTATAAATCACAATAAAATAGAAGAATGACAGGGGTAACTCATTTTAGCTTTAAACATTAAATAAAATGCTTTGAAAGCTCTAACGGCTGGTATTCTAGCCGTGGACCATCTGTGTGGTGACAAATGTGGTGCCGGTTGTCTGGCGGTTCCTGATCTTCAGCTCCCGGTTCATCTGACACCAGACACAAAGATAGCACCAGCACACCTTACAACAGTCGTCACAGAAAGAACCCTAAAACGGGATTAAAGACAAACAAAGCCTGAAATTAATGACAATTGCAAAAAAACGCCAGGCTTCATATTATAAGGAATTCATCACAATCAAAATCTCAGCGAAATAAAATATCTGCTTAATAGCCAAACTTAGCGTACAATAGTTTATCAGTGACGTGGGTCAATGATTAACCATTTCCATACCCCACCCTAAACAACTTCTTTTTATTATCTGACTTTTGCACAATTTAACAAATGTCACAGCAGACCACAGCTTGTTTAAGTAACCTAGTATTAGTATTTGATGGTTTTTAATTGTTTTAATCTGTCTCATTATCAATGGAGGGAAACAAAGGAACTAAAACTAAAAAGAGGAACATGTCTCAGTTGCCTATATCTGCCTATAACCACAAAGATACAAAATATTTTTTTTCCCATGGCTGCATTGTGCCTGAAAAAATCTTTGTAATCTTTGTGTGTTTCATGTATTCATCTATACATGTAATATGATCCACACAAAACTAGTTACCTAACCCTAACCCTAGACCAACAAAGTCTATCTATCTTCAGAGCCATATAGATGTCACAACAAGCTACTACTTTGCTTACATACAACAGAGAAAAAACGTTTGCCCACTTCCCAAATTGTTCCCCAACTTAAACATACAGGAATGTTGTAGCGATCTCTAATGTTCCCACGAAGAATACATGAGACCACACCACAAAAGTCCAAAAGTGGCATTGCACAGCACCAGCCGTATTCACTGGCTGTCTGACACTGGAGGCAAGGAAAGCACCAAAACCCACAGCAACCTGGTGGAGAAAGTGTCATCAGTCATAAGTTACATTGATGTAATGGAAAATTTGTTTAGTCAAATCTGTGACTCACAAGTTGCCATATCACTGCAGCAATCGCAAACTCCTGTGCTCCATGTTCCTGGAGCATTAGAGGAGGTTGTCACTGTCACAATATGCCCGGGTTGCTGGTTAATAGCCATTTCTGCAGGACACGAGACATAAATTTGACTAAGGATACAAGACACAGCCTATAAAAACAAGTAGTGGATATGTCCCCATGCAAACCATATTGACCCACATCAATATGTATTTACTTTTAGTATAGTAAATAACCTATAACCTGTTGTGCAGTATAATACCAGTGTTATAGTTATTATGAAAGATGTTGAGTACAATACAATACAGAAAAAAACTAAAATTATTATTAGTTCGCGCCAGTTTGCTTGCTTAAGTAGCATTAGCTAATTTTACTATAAAATAATAAACGGATAGTAGCTTAGCTCATTTTTACTTTACGTGCTTCTAGGCGCCTGTAATTATTAAGTTCAGACCTTTAATGTGTTTTTTGTGTTATTTAGATTATAAATAACCAAAAAAATATTTCTTCCATCCATTTTTTCCGTTATTAAAATAAATCGATTAATTGTGTTCAGGTAAATTATCCAGTCTACGGTGGTTTTCAGTAGCCTAGTTGTTAAGTGCAATCTTAAAGTTTAATAAATGATCCTTACCTTTTGTTCTTTTTCTCTATATATCTTTCTCTAGATTTTCTTTATTTTAGCTTGATGAGAGTAACACCTAACGTTATCCCGCTAGACTCAAGGAACATTAAACGCACACAGACAGGAAGTGGGCTGGGTCTAATGCACTCTGTGCTATTTAAGAGACAGACTTTCCATTGGTAAGACTAGTGATAAAGAATAACCAGGTAATCTTTTATAGACTAGAACTGGAGTCTTGCGTCTTGCATGATCAGTTGTTTGCAGGTGTAGTACCTTTTACCTAAATTTTAAAATTGCCAGGTTAACCCATTTCAAACTAAGCAGGTTACTCAGATAGGCCCACACACGTATAGCCTACATGTAAACAACAAAGGCAAAAATGTGGGCAGAAGGAAGTTAGTTAGATTTACTTCAACGGTATTTTTTATTTCAATGTCAAGGACAGTATCTCAGTGGTAGAGCGGCCTGTGGGTGGCTGGCTCGAAACATTCCAAAAATGTCAAAACATCCTACTCCCCCTCAGTTCATCCTGTCTTTGTGTACTTGAACAAGACGCTTAACCCACCTTGAGTCCAGTCGTCAGTTGTAACACTGGTAAAGCGCTTTGAGTGCCTACTAGGTGGAAAAGCGCTATATAAATAAAATAAATAGTCAATAATCTTCTGAAATTAGCTTTTATGCATGGTTGTGTCCTTTCCATCGAAAACAGTCCTTTTTATAACACGTCATCTCCATCACACAACATATTTTATAATTATAGTTTCCTAAAAGCCTAACCATACATTCCAGAATATTTTATTAACTGTGAGAAAAAACAAAAAAACAATTAGGTTACTCTACTGAATTCAGAATATATATTTATAAAATGGGTCACGCCCTGGTCTGAAATTGAGTAAATTGCAGGCATCCTATTAGTTCATGTCTTGGCAAATAGAGCCAACAATAGAGAAGTCAAGTGCTTACCACACAGTAGTACAGAATTGAGGCGTAGTTTTCATCATTGAAGAAATAGGTGGTAACCACTGCAATCATAAGATTTAATGATTAACTTAACCTGTAGGTGTTATAAAGCAAAGTCTGAAATGTACACCAGCCTGAGTTGTCCAATTAAATCTGCGTGTTACACTAGCGCCCCCACGTGACATAAGGTTGTCATTGTAAATAGAAAAACATTGGTGAGGACCTATGTTTGGCCTGAAGATGGCGTTACAACAACGGCCGTTAAACGTGCTGGTTTTTCAAATTGGTTCTTTTTCAAATTAAATCATTATTTAGAGTCAAAATCTTTATTTTAACGTATAGGCCTAGTCTATATTTTCCCTAAACGTCCCCATGAAATGCTAAACGAGTTAAACTCATTTTATAGACTTCTGGCCATCATTTAGGAGTTTAAATTTGATTTTATTAGGCTACTATTTAACTAGCTTTATGAAATAGAACGATTCAACTAGCCTATAGACTATAGATTTTATTTATTAGCAGACTATTTGCTGGGTCTAGTCTTTGGCAGTGGTCACATGACATGTTAGGCGAAGGGGAAGTAAGAGGCAGTTATATTTGTGGCGCGTGGTGACTGTGTGGCTTAGTCTGAGTGAGCGCTCACTGAGGATGATCATGAAGACGACCAGCTTCCTCTCCCTTCATCTTAATTGTTATTATCTTTGTCCAACTTCTGAGTCCAGCACTCACTCCGGCCCAAGGTGAGGGATGTACGCCAACAACAGTAGTGCCGCAGACGTAAGGGACTACACGTGCGTGCGCTTCTATGTGTCGGCGGTGTCCTTCTCGGTACTGCTCTTCTTCAACGTCATCATTAACTGGACTATTCTCCGCGTCGAGAGGTTGCGGAGCCACGCGCGCTTCGTGCTGGTATTTCATCTGCTCCTGTCCGCGCTCCTCCACCTGGGCACGAGCTGTGTCTTCTACCTGCAGATCCACCTGGGCGCGCGGCCGAGCAGCTCCGCGTGCGTGGCTATGCTCACGGTGCTGATCAGCAGTGCCTCTAACATTCTGCTGACGCTCACGGCCATGGCGCTGGACCGTTACTGCGCCGTGTGCCACCCCCTGCGCTACACCGCCGCGTGCGCCTCCACCCTGTGGCCGTGGCTGCTGGGCGCGTGCACGTGGCTCATAGCTCTTATCATTCCCCTTAGCCTGCTCCAGCCTTCCATGCACACTTCCAGCTCGCACGGGCAGTGCGGCCAGGAACAGCTGCGTAAAGGGGGCCTGCACAAGGTACTCTTTCTTTCCGCGTGCACGCTGCTCATCCTCTACAGCTACGTCCGAATAATGGTCGAGTCACGGCGCCTGGGGGTGTTAAACAAGCGCAACCGCACTGGCTGTAGGACTATAGCCCTGCACGGCATGCAACTGGCCGTCTACATCCTCCCCAACTTTGTCAGCTTCATCCTCACAATGCTTCACAATAGGGGGGTGATCGGGCCGGACACCAAGGAACAGTCAGCAGTGTTTATCTTTGCCTTCTTTAGCCTGGCGCAATGTGTTGCGCCAGTTGTTTACGGTTTGCGAAAAGAGGAACTACTGGATGAGTTGAGACACAGGTTCCCCTGTTGTTCAAGAAACTTTAAAAGAGTCCTGGGATATACTGTGCACGCCAACTGGACCCCGGACAACAGAGCAAGGTAGCCTACATCTCTAATAACTTGACTTCACATGTCTAACTTTTCAAATAGCCTATGAGCATAAAGGACAAATTGCCTGAGAAAGATACATTTAAGTGGAAGAGGTTAAAGCAAAAGCTGATCTGGATGACTGAGAACCTTCACTGACATACATTTAAGTGATATTTTCTGAAATACTTAGTGTGGTTAGAACTGTGCAACGCAGCAAGAAGATTCTGAGATCAATCCCCAGTCAGTGTGGGGACTTGTGTGGAGTCTGCATGTCCTCCCTGTGTCTGGGTGGCTTTCTCTGGTTTCCACCACCAAACTTGAAAACGTTCACACAAGAGGGTAATTCTTCAGTCATTACCCATGATGAAGATACTGGCTTCAGATTAGGAGAGGGTTCCCAGGCAAGGCTCAGCGGCTCCCTGCTGCTCCTGACAGGTTCTTCAGCAGCACTGGATATAGGTTAAATGAAGAGAACAAATTTCCCTATAAGGGCAAATAAATATACTTTTAATACTGTCACATGAGTGAAAAATGTTGGTGTGTGCTTCCCAGGTGACTGTTATTCTAATGTAACACTTGTTTCAAGATGACTGACACCTGGGAGAGAACACTCCCTCCTAGCTCCATAGCTACAGTCAGTCGCAGATTAAAGAAGAGAATAACAGTTAGATTGTCTAATCAGACAAATCTGATTCAAATCCCCTGCAAACAGATAAAGTCAGGTCCTGCTCAAACAAGCTTGAAACTTGCAGTGTTCAATGTCAGGTCTTTGGGAAACAAATCTTTTTTAATTAATGATTTTATAACTTCAAATAAGCTTGATTTTATGTTTTTAACAGAAACATGGTTAGACAGCAGGACTGGAAATGCGGTCCTTATTGAATCCACCCCATCGAATTTCACATTTTTATCCAAAATGCGAGAAAACAAAAAGGGTGGTGGTGCCTTTTTCAGAAATAATATTCTTATCCAGAAACTATCACTTCTGATGATGAGTTTTCATCATTTGAGTATGTGTCATTCAAAATGGAGTTGAGGTTTTCTCCATCCATTTTATATGTAGTTCTTTACAAACCACCCCCAATGTCATGATTTTATTAATGAGTTTACTGAAATGCTTTCGGTTATTTGCACAGAATTTGAACAAATAGTCATATCTGGTGATTTTAATGTGCATGTGGATAATGTTTGTGACAGAAATGCCAAAGAACTTTCTACTATTCTTGATACTTTTGGTCTTTGTCAGCATGTTAATGAGCCGACCCATAACAGAGGTCACACTCTGGACCTGGTCATTACTAAAGGTGTTCATATTTCAGATGTCACTGTGATTGATGTTGCTCTATCTGATCATTCATGTGTCTTTTTTCATCTGTCCATAATTCCAAAAGTTGCTGTTGGACCTACTATTGTAAAAAAGAGATACATTAACGATAACACCAGGACACAGTTAATGGAGGCAATCAGGTTTGAAAATGCCTCATCAGGTCAAGTTGATGATTTGTTGAATTGTTATACTTCAGGTGTTTTAAATGTTATAGACACCATTGCTCCTGTTAAGATTAAAGTGATCAGGACGAGGCAGAAGGCTTCATGGAGCAATGCTCACTCTGCAGGGCACAGAAAAGGGAAAACTGAAAAGCCAAAAGAAAATGGCGTAAATTCTTAATTCATTATGAAGTATACAAAGAAAATTTGCATGTTTTCAATCAAACATTGCAAAAAGAAAGAGAAATATTCTTCTCAGAGATCATTAACAACAATAGTAACAACCTGTGTGTCCTGTTTGCTACAGTGAACAGATTAACAAACCCTCCAGCTCCATTTCCACCAGAATTAGTTTCCACCACTAAATGCAATGAGTTTGCATTGTTTTTCAACGACAAGGTTCAAGGCATTAAACATGCGATACAGTCAACAGGACATACAACAACACTGCAGCCACCTAGGAGACACTTGGTCGACAGAACACAAATTAATGACAGAACAATTGAAAAAACTGTCTCCAGCCTGAGTTCATCCACCTGCTGCCTCGATGTTTTACCCACTAGATTTCTAAAATCAGTACTAAGCAGTTTGTTACCACAACTCACTGATATAGTCAATAATTCCTTACAGTCTGGAACATTTACAAGGGCCTTAAAAACTGCTGTCATTAAGCCTCTCCTAAAGAAGAGCAGTCTTGATGCTACAGTGCTCAACAACTATCGGCCCATATCAAACCTGCCATTTTTATATGACTTTCTATTACTTAACTGCTTTGATCCCTTTCAGTCAGGATTCAGGTCCCATCACAGACTGAGACTGCACTTATCAAAGTCACAAATGACATCCGTATGAACACTGACGCAGGCAAAGTCTTAGTTCTGCTGGACTTCAGTGTTGCGTTTGATACAGTGGACCATTCACAGCAGGTGAAAATGGACCAATCCATTCACTGTGTCACTGCATCGAACAGATTGATGTGTGGATGCAAAATAATTTCCTCCAACTGAACAGAAACAATGTTTTGGCCTGCTCACTGGTCTCTCAAAACGAGGGTTGAGACAGCTGCAGCTTATTCAGAACGCGGCTGCTATTAATGGTTTAGCACCAGAATATATCTCTAACATGCTAGTTGCTTATGAACCTCCTCGGACTCTGAGAACATCTGGGACAGGCCTTCTGCTCGTGCCCAGAGTTAGAACAAGGTGAAGCAGCGTTTAAGTTTTCATGCAGCAAAAACCTGGAACAGTCTCCCAGATGAAGTAAAACAAGCCTAAACTTTAACATTGTTCAAGGGGAGGTTAAAAACCTTCCTCTTTAGCTCCGCCTACACTACAACTTAGTGTGTTTTAATCTGCACTCTTCTTTTAAAATGTTTTTAATTTTCCTTATGTTTATTAATCTAAATCTTGTAAATTGTCTTTTATTCTTGTAAAGCACTTTGAGTTACCCAATGTATGAATTGTGCTATATAAATAAAATTGCCTTGCCTTGAAATGGTTAAACCATAGACATATCTGATCATGCAGATGTTAATCACTTTCTTTTTAAATGTGAGATATTAAACCAGAGAAAGAAGCATAAGCTCAACATTTTCTCTTTCTGCTGCAGGGAGCGGACACTGACAGCTCAGACAATACTGTCCCAAGAGATCCCAGAGGGCACCAAGCAGGATGAGCCGGTCAATATCGGACAGGAACTCCTCGCATGATTTACAATCAGTCTCTGTATTCTGAAATCTACTGAAAGGCCACTGGACATTCTGGTGAAAGACTTTTTTTTCCCCCGGATGTTTCTGGCTGGTCCAGGAGTAAATCTACATAATTTATAATTACAATCAAAAATAAAATTTACTACAATTAAATATGTGGCATGTGAACTGTGGTGGTCATAAACTTAAGTCTTATTTTATTTATTTGTTATTCCTCCAAAATAAATTGCCTGAAGAGACGAGAAAGGTTAAACAAGCAAATGTAGCCACGGATTTGGAGGGAAATTCTCAACGTTTTAACCACAAGGTTTTCTGAATGTTGTGGTAGACAGTAGAGGAAGGTGTTTCGCTTTTGCATTGTACAGCACAACATACTGCGCATCTGTTATGGTGTCACTTACGGACATTCCAGCTCAGCATATTTTCGTTGGAAGAGTCTGGCTGCGGAAGTGAAACCAAATAGACAATAGGCATTTCTATTTAAAAAGAGCAGAAAAACTTTTGATAGAAAAGGTTTTTTTTCACTAAGCATTAATGTTTAATTATTTTTTTACACGTTACAAAAAAAAAAAAAAATCAGATTGATTCTTTTAACAGATAAAAATGACAGTTGACATGGAAGGCAACAGATTTAACTTCATTCAGGTTAAAGTAGACAGGGAATAGCAATAAATGACCAACATATAAATGCTGTTTGCCTCAAAAGGAAGAATGTTTAGTTGATTCTTCTATGTAGATTAAAAACACTGCAACATTACTGCATTTATCCTCTATATACATTCAATCTGTGCAACCAGAATGTACAACTCAAGCCCTCAAAACAGCAGGGAAGCAGACTGTAAGTGTAATTACAGAAAATGATGACTGTGGCTCAGTTAAGAGAAAGTCAGTCTGCACATTTGTGTCTGGGTAACGTTACTGGTTTTTAAGGCAGTTTCAAAGATCCTGAATCCAACACGGTGACTGTGTTGAGCATAAAGCAATGAACATGCTGAAAGGCATTTTGTACATAAAGACCAAATGATTTTATACACTGAGATTTAAGCTATTTAAAATGTGCAAGTATACAAACTGAAAACGAAGTCAAATTCATTTGCATTGATATTGCCGAGTAATAAAGGTGGAGGTAAACAAGCATATTTAGGAGCTACATGAATTAACCATGAAAATAATCTTAGTATTTTACAGTTGACGGGGTGGTGAGCTTTGTTCAAACATAAAGTATTCTGCAGCCCTCATCCATCCATTAAATTAAAACGAGTTACTGGTAAAGTTGAGCACAATTCAGACTGTTATGTAGAAACACAGGCTGTCAATGTCAAAGTATTACTAAAATATAGTGCCTGGTGATAAAAAAGGCATATGTGAGGAGCTATGGACACATGACAAGTCCTTGGCAGACCCTAGTTAATAGAGAGAAGGTGATGGCGTGGCGTGCTTAGAAACCCAGTGGGTGAGGAGCGACCACACCTCCGTTGTCCACCATTGCTGCAGAGATGGCCTCCAGGTTCTTGAAGACTTGTTTGGACTCACTGGAGCGCAGGTTCTTGATATCTCTCAGAACCCTATCATGGGCCTGAAGGGTACAATACATATAAAAAGTCACAGATCAAGTGGTTAACCATCTTTCTTTTTAAACATCAAGTTAGTTCAACTTAATCCTATATAAATTACATGGACTGTCTTTGCAAATAGCTTATATTGATTGCATTTTTACACCATTTCTGGGAGGCATCATTTGCTGGTAACAATAACAAGTCTTCCTGTTCTTGCTTTACTTATCCTACACTTCAAAACACTTGTCGAAACTCTTCAGTTGGTACTTAGCAACCTCAACATCAGACAATTATCTCACCTCAATGCACCAGGTCTCACAAAGGATCTGCTCGTGGCGAGCGGTAGCATGGCCCTGACTCAGAGAGCGAGACGCCCTGCAAAAGGAAAAAGAAGTTTAAAAAAGCCATGTTAGAAAGTGTGGGAGGAATGTACAGAATAAGGTAAACCATAAGATCAAAACTGTGTGGGAGGGCAATAATGCAGCACAGTTTGTTCCAATATCTGCCCACCTTGACAGCACCACCACCATGGCGTAGATGTCGATAGCACAGTCAGCCACTCTCTTCAGCACAAACTGTTCATCTGCAAAAATGATAAAAATCAGTACATTTCAAATTGACTTCTTAAAAAAGGATTTCCTAAACTTGAACTTACCAATAATCTTTTTGCCGTGTTTAATAAGCTGTTCTTCGACTACAGCACCAAACTGTTCAATGGCTTTTACAGTCTGAAAGTAACACAAGTATGGCAAGAAAAAAAAAACTTTAGCATGAGGGCTTTAAGTGAAGGCCTATACAAGTCTTCAAAACATAACTCATACCAGGTCACCGCTGTGGGCCAACTCGGGATGCACTGTTCCCTGAAGAGTCAGACCTGTGCTCAAACCTGCCTTTCTGTAAAAACAACATATGGAGAAAACCTTTAAGACACACCCTATTTCAGTAAGCAGCAGTCTTTCCGGTAAATTACCTTTGTAAACACGGAAGAGGGAATAACTATTATGATAAATTGAAAACTTATGAAAGCAGTTAATAAATAGTGTGATGTTGATAAGGAACCTCTTGCTACTAAACTGCCATGTATCATAGTGTTTTGTTGCCAACTTCTGCCATGTTTTAGCAGCTTTTAAATTGATAGTGACTAAACTCAACTTAACCTTTTGAGTCTCTTGGTGATCTCTCCAGCAAATAAACCAGCGTTGCCCAGTGGGTTTTTCAGAGCTTTTTGTAAAGCCTTGAGCTGGTTACCTGCATTCTGGTGGGAGGAAAAAAATAAACAAAAATAAACGGGGGAAATGTGATTTGTCAGCATTATCTTTTTCAGTATTGACGCATGCTCAAGAAAATACAGAGTGTGTGAAAGTCTTTCCCAATATTTATTAAGAAGACATCTGATGCAAAATAAATTGTTTAATTAGGTTGTTATATAATCTGTTGTGTAACTACAAGGAAGTCACCAACTTGGATGTGCTGCAATAATGTGTATAGCATATACAGAAATCAGAAAGAACCTTCTCTCTTGGTGTCGGCACTAAAGCGGCTTACCTGGAATCCATTGAGGGCCACAAAAAGTCTAAGGATGTCATTGGTTCCCTCAAAGATACGGAAAATCCTTAAATCTCTCATCACTCTTTCAACTCCAGAATCCTGAGAAGAAAAAAAAAAAAAAGCATGCTGAAACTTAGTAGATACATGGACTAGAACAGGTTTCATTTAACAGTTTGAGCTGTAATGATTGAGAAGATCTAGTGAAACAACAGGAAAACTAAAATATATTTACAGACAATGCTAACAAGGCAGTAAATAAGGCAGTGAGAAAATGTAGAGCAGACAGAAAGAAGAACTAGCCCTATTTCAAAACTGCTAAATTTTGCCTTTGCTAGACTGTTTTTTTTCTCCAAATGATTTAAATGTTGCAGCATTTGCAGAAGTGTTTAAACTATGCTGAATTTATGATCTTTCACCTGGTCTTACTATAAGTGTTTTTTTTCAAGTAGATCAACCTTTGTTTTGTTTTTAATCACTCACGCGGAGAACGTGTCTTCCTTCTTTGTGGTTATAATGTGACTGAATACCACAGTAGCAGACATAAAGGTTAAAAAAAAAAACCTGTACTGATTATTATGTAACATGTAAAGATAGATACAATGATGGTAATTAGAGGAATTAGAGCATAACAGTGTGTCAAATGAATCAGGAAATAGAGATACAAGGAAGTAAGGTTTTTATGTTTGCCTTACAAACATTGAGAATAAAGACGAGACCAGTCCAGGACACCAGTCAAACAAACAAATACAGTTTCAAAGTCAGATGCTGGCAGAGATGGGGTTTTTTATATTTACACCTCTCAATTCCTGGCCAACAGACTGCTTTAGTGTCAACACTCAACTCTCACTACAACTGTTACGTGTTCCTTACCAGGGTATATGCAGGATATCCTGAAGTTAATTTCAATACCTTTTTAAAAAGGTCTCAAAAGATTATGACTTTATTGCCACTAAGTTTTAATCAGCAACAAACCTGACCTATTTGTAGTTTGCAAATAAATCTATAGAGCACAATCATCCAACGAAACAACAAATGAGCTCAGAAGAAACAAAGCTCAAAAGAATACATTTCACCAAAGGAAAGGTCTTTTTTAATTGATTAATCTATTATATTTGCAATTAATTGATTAGTCTGTTATTTCGTCTCTTAACGATTTGTTAGTTTTTGAACATTTGGGGCATCTTTTATTTTAAATAACATGATTTAACATAATAACATGTATTTAACAAAAAAATTATAAAAAAGATGCATGGGTTTTTAGAAGCCAAGTCCAAAACTAGAGCAGATATTACATACTCAGTGCACAGTGTCTTTGATTGGTTCAGAGAATCTGTTCAGCTTTGGTACTTTTCTGTCTCTGACAAAATAAAGTGGTTTCAGCTGCTGTTGAATGATGAGGCTTTTATTTTGATGGGATCGCATGAAGAGTAGTGTTGCCTTTACAGCGCTACAGAAGGTACTTGTGTGTATAGTTTTGTTTTGGACATAAACTAGATGCTTATTAAGGACATTAATTTAAATATACAGATGTGTTTATGGTCCATGACAAAAAACATTCATGGAAACTGGTGCCATTCTTTCATTCTGCAGACAGTATCAGGCTACATCCGCAAAAAAACACACAAGATGAAACTTACAGTAGTAAGAGTTACTTAGCTTAAAAGTTACGCTGCTGTTTTATGATTTGAAGTTGGCAAAGCTGCCGTGTGTTTTCTTTTTAAATGCTGTAGTGCAGCGCAGTTCATGCTTAGCCTTTGGAGTCAAACTCTTTGGAAAAATCTTGAATACCAAATAATAAAATTGAATACCTCAAAAAATGTGATTAAGACTCTTTAATACCTTTCAAAAAGGGCCTTCATTTTCCAAAGATTTATTTATCAACATTTAATACTTTTTAAGACCCCCTGCTTACATAACTTATTAAGTAAGGAATTCAGCGCTGTCACAATAACATTACAGTAAGTGTTCTAAGAATTGAACATTTTGCCCAATTTATGGTCAACCACTAAATCTGTTAACCCCTTGTTTGAAAATAGGTCAACAGGAAGTGGTGTGCTCACCTTCATGAAACCCATACCACCCATAACCTGGATGCACTCATCAGTCACTTCCCATGCTGCTTCCTTGAACAAAACAAAAAACACTTATTAAACATCATACACACATCACAATATATTTTTTGTTTAGAGTGTGTAGAGCCGTTTAGTTCTTACAGAGGCAAATATCTTGCTGATGGCAGCTTCAATCTGGAACTCACTTGCACCACTGTCCATGTTGCCGCTGATCATGTAGGCCATAGACTGCAAGATATAAATAATTCCAGGAACAAACAAGAGACGTCTGTCAACTTTGGGCAACATGGAAGAGAGAAAGAGTGCACCACACAATTCTTTACACCGATGTAAAATGTGTTTCTCACCTCTGTGACATACTGCAGCATTGCCATACGAGCCAACTTTTCTTGGATGACTCCATATGTGTGGATCTTGTTGCCAAACTGGTTTCTGTTTGCAGCATGGTCCACCTGATGAAAGAGCATCATCAAACAATTTAAATGCCAGAAATGTCATTCAGCTTAAAAAACAAAATCATCCCGATCAGTGTTGCCCACAGACCAGCATTAAAAAGGAAACTACATAGTGGTAAATATAAACTGTGGTTTGTGGCACAGAATGCATTTTAAAGCTACTTTTATTATGAGGCCACAATAGTAAAGGTTTACACTGCAAGAAAATAAGTCTGAAATTGTCACTCATTTGCTTATAATGACCAGTGAGATTCCCTTTAATGGTGAGCCAGTGTGACATAATAATGGAAAGCTCCAGTTTTTGTTATTTTAATGCATTATTTACACAACTACTATTTCCATTCTGCCCAAATTAAACTAGCTACCAATCAGTTTTTTTTATTTCAAACCGCCTCAGATCAATTTTCTGCTCAGAAATAAAATCCAAACCAACAAAATTAAAAAGTAATATATGCTATATACTGCTGTGTTTTAGCCCTATCTGGAATTTAAAAAGTCAACAGTCATGAAGATGCCTCAAGTACAGTTAAATTGAGAAGTAAAAAAAGTAACTAGTCTAGCACAGTCTGTTGCAACTCAAACGTGAGAAGCTTTAGACTCGTCTACAGTGTTGGGGAGTTTCCCACAAACCACAGCAGAAGAACTCAAATTGACAGCGCGTAAACAGATGATGTAGGTCAGGAAAAGCACCAGAAAAGACTGAGCTCAGCTTAACGTTTAGTGCTTACGTACAGCTTTAGCGATAGCGGCCTTCATGGTGCCAGACAGGGCAGCAGCCATCCCAAAGCGACCATTGTTCAGGATGTTCATGGCGACTTTGAAGCCGCCACCCACCTCTCCAAGCACACAGTCAGCCGGGACGCAGACGTTATCAAAGTAGACCTCGGCTGTGTTTGAAGCCTTGATACCCATCTTCTTCTCTGGGGGGCCACTGAGACATACAAAATAAGATTATGATAACATAAAGCACCTGATAACTTGTACGGTAAAGGACAATTGTGTACCTTGTGACTCCGCCAAAGCTCCTCTCCACTATGAAGGCAGTGATTTTATCCTTCATCTCCCCGGTCTTTGGATCCATAATGGGCGTCTTTGCGAACACTGTGAATATTTCAGCCAAACCACCATTGCTGCCAAAAATAAAAAGAACATTAAATTAAGAACTTGGTTCTTGTGTTGTAGAATGCTGCCTCCTTGTGGTATAAATATGTACTTCAGCCATGCCCTCACCTGATCCAAATCTTGCTGCCATTCATTGTGAAGTACTGTCCACACAGAGACTGGACAGCAGTAGTTTTAATCGACGCTGCATCTGAGCCACTGGACGGTTCAGTCAGACAAAAGGCTGCAATGTTCTCACCTAGAGAAACACACAGGTTCCCTTTATTTTTTTGTATTACACTTAGAAACCGCTGACTCAGGTCTGTTTCCTTTATGTCATCCCTTCTTTCTCAACCCTTGATCTCTTTAAAGAATTGGCATCAGTAAGTAATTAATGACATCACTGATGCTGATGTTACAATGAAACAACAATCTTTCACTAAAAAAATATATATATATTTTACCTGTGGCTAGTTTAGGCAAGTACTTCTCCTTCTGTGCTGCATTTCCAAACAGCAGAATTCCTTTAAAGCCGATGGACTGGTGGGCGCCCAGTGTGATGCCAACACCCAGGTCATGACTGCCAACAATCTCCACAAGTCTGGCGTACTGCAAAGGTTTTTGTTATGCCTTTTAGACAATGTATCTAAAAAAGGCATAGTGTCATTGTAATGGCCACTAAAACACGTGGACATACCTGCGTGTTTGTGAGGCCCAGGCCGCCGTGGTCGACTGGCACTTGCAGCCCAAAGGCACCCATCTCTTTCAGACCCTCCATGGTGTGATCCTCCACCTTCTCCAGTGCATCGTTCTTGGCTGCATCATTCACCTCCTGAGATGAAGGATACTCAGTAAATACATATGGCATACTAAAGCGAGAAAGAAAAGTTAATCACTTAAGATTATGAAAAATAAGAAATTACTTCAAAGAATTTGGTGCAAGGTCCCACAAGTTCACGGAGGAACTGCTCCTGCTCTTCATTAAGGGCTAAGGAAAAGAAAATTAATTCAGTAATGAGAATTCAGCCATTTTTTGTACACTAAACATTTATTTACCTGAAGGAAAAGGAAACACTTGAGGAGTAGCAATTTGGCCTCTGAAAATATTCACAGCAAATGACTTGGATTCCTGTAAAAGTACAAAAAAAAATGATTTAGATATATATATATATATACAGTCTAATTTTTATCAAGTCACCAATCATTTGCAATAGTAAACCAAATGTTTGAGGTAGGAGAGAAGTGATATGTAACTTTAATACATAACAAAAACATACAGCAGCTGTAGTCTTTGCTTCCGCTTTGATGACAGTATCAGCGCCACCTACTGCTGCTGGTTTCTCCAACACCGCCTACAAAAAGACAATAACTATGTAATACACATGTAGGTGGGAGGAACAGATCCTGTCTGTTTACTAAGTACAAGAATTAAACTCTTAATGTAGTGCTCCAAGCCAATAAAAGTGGAAAGGTATCTCAGTTTAGTGAGAGACTGATCAAAGGACATTTCAGGGCAGCTATCAAGAGCAACCCAAGAAACACATAATTTAGTGTGCGCACATTTAAACTAAATTCTTAATCTATAATTTATCTTTATAAACATCATTTGAATGCATGTTGATGACAACGCTAGAACAGCACTCAGCCACTTGTAGTGTCACTTTTATAACAGCTTCCCATGTGACCAGTGAACTTTACCACTTCCCGGGTTCCCTGCAAGGTGGGGGGTGGGGGGTTAGGTCATGCATGTAACCGAGCATGGCACTGTATTTTGACAGTTCAAAATAATAACAACACTTGTAAATCGTGTAACATCCCAACACAGACCATGATATTAAGTAGCAGGTTGCTAATGTAATTGTAAGTTATGCGTTTACCTGCGCTGACTGGCTCGCGTAGAGACGTGCATTTTGGGCAGCGACCACAGCACCGACCTGAAGCTGACCTCTTGGAAGCCAAAGAGATTATATACAAGTTTAAAACATTTGAATTGAACAAAAACGTCTTTAAGTATACAATGATTGCTCCATATTTAGCATTACCCCAACTTACCCAGACAAAACTGAAGGGTTTTTCAGGATGGTGCAGCACAATACAGAGGACTTTCTTACATTACGGAGCAGCATAGTTTAATTGTTCTAAAATAAGCAAAACAAATATTTAATCCCACAAACAAACTAGATGAACAGAAACATGAATGCCTGGGAAAGAGTTGACGCTAATAGCAAACCGGCTAAGTAGCCATGCTAAAGCTAGGTTTTGTTTTGTAACGTTTAAATTCCAAGTTTTGACAAAATGTATAATACCAATAATACGATAAAGCTTTTGTCTAAAGTCAATACTAAATTATTTTTGTCACCTGTACTATCCGGTGTATTACCACGTCGCAGTCGTCTGAAGTGCTGAATGACCCACCAACCCTGAATTTTCTACTTAGCAGCCGGGTTTGTTTTTCTCCGGAAGCCGTACCGCATTGCTTTATGGGAAATGTTTTATTTGAACAACCTTTTCAATACCCACTAAATAACACAAAAAAGTACTACTTTTTGTAAGCCTAATTTGTGAATCGATTTTATGGTTTTGTTCTAGTAATACTTTAGATGCATTATGCCAGGGATGTAAAATGGGATAGAGCATATACAGCTCTGGAAAAAATTATGAGACCACTGCAATTTTTGCTAGCAATCAGCATCTCTACAAGCCATTCCATTCCAATGTCTGTTGAATCCCAACACAGGCTCACCTTCTACTGAATGAGATGCAGATTAGGTGATCACCTGAACCAAATCTTATTTAACAAGAAAAAGTATATAAAAAAACACTTCTGTGGTCATCACTATCCTCTTGCAAATAAATGCTCGCAATTACAATATTTTTATTTGGAATTTGGGGAAAATGTCAGTAGTTTATAGAATAAAACAAACGTTAATTTTACCTAAACGCATACCTATAAATAGTAAAACCAGAGAAAGTGATCATTTTGAAGTGGCCTCTTAATTTTTTTCAGCACTAGCTGGCATTCTTCTTCAAGAAAGCCCTTTAAAACAATATGTTTGTATCAAATACACAACCAAAGGTGTCAATATCAAATCAAACAAAGTGACACTGACAATGTTGTTCTTTGAAATGTTTACTCTTCATTTAGCACCTTAACAGTTCGGTTATACATGATTTATATAGACACTCATACAAAAATGAAATTGGTGAATAATGGGAGTCAGTAACATAGTCATTTGGAGGGTTACTTAACATATACAAGTCTCAAAAAAGTACCGCTTTCTGCGTGTTGCCTTTTAACCTACTTGTACCGTTACTCCTCTACTGTCCCATACTGACAAACACTCTTCCTCAGTTATAGGTCCAAACGTGTTTAGAGTGATTACTAAACATGTATTCACCTCACTTTTTTGGAGCCATTGTCTTTTCACATTAGAGCTTTCTGTACTTGATATTGTAGTGGATATATACATAGAAATTTGTTGTCAAACATGATGCCTATGTACCAGGAGTGTAAAAAATAAAAAAATTCCTAAAGTATAAAGACTAAGGCACTTGACTCAACATATACGTTTGCTGCCAACATCTGTCAGTATGTGTAGGTTCAGGATTGTTTTCAAGATCTTTTTCAAGTACGCAGTGTGCCGGTGGCCCATAGAGTTCACTTGTGGTCTGTATTTTCTGGAAAGGCAGCTCTGAGATTAGTGTCCTTTATGTTTTGTCTGCTGGAGTAAAAAATAACTTAAACAAACAAACAGTGCTGAGTAGTGTTGACAGGTATTTAAAACACTGCATGAACCTAATGCTGTTTTTAGAAAATAATGTAAATTATGTTGCTTAAGAAGGCTTTTTCATACAGTAATTGCATTTTAAGTTTCCTCTTATTTTAACCCTGTTCTCACCAAATTTGTAAAAATTTTATTCAAGAGACCGTATTTCAATAGGCCCTTGTAATCTCAGACAACTACCACCAGATCCTTTAAGAATGTGGGAACCGTACACTAACTTCACATGAAAAGTTATTTTACACAAGACAGAAACACTACATGACATCCACAAAGAACTCGCTGGGGTTGCCCATGGCCAGGTGGAAAGACTGGCGGGACGCGGTCAGTTCTGGGGGTACGGAGCCTAGGTCACGTGTGGGCGGGGCGCCAGGAGGTCCCCCCGGGGTGGAGGATGGAGGTGGGGCTAGAGCCGGGTGCATGGCAGCTGTGGGCATCTGCTGTGCGTGAGGAAGCGCATGTGCGGTTGCCATGGCAGGGTGTGGGTGCTGTGGTACCATCATGACCATCATGGGGTTGTACGGTAAGATGCCTGGTGGGTAAGGGGACATGTGGGTGGCCTGGATGCGGTGGTGGTGTGAGGAGCGCTGCGAGGTATGACTGTGCTCACTGGGGGCAGCTGAGCCGTGGCCCCGCCTCAGGCTGCTGCGCGTTGAGTATTCCGATTCGCTGCCACTTCCTGAACGGGAGTCGGCGCCACCGCCTTCTCCGACTCCTCCAGAGGGAGACTTCTCTCCTCCACCGATGGTGCTGCCAGGTCCTTTACTGCTGCGGCGGCGTTCTCCCTCGCTTCTCGTTGACCCACTGCTTCGACTACCTGTGGATCGAAGAACCAGGTAAGTATGTTTTTTTTTTTTTAGATTTTGGTCCTTTACTCTCTAAATGTAAGAATTGCTGTGACAACATTTGTAATAATTACAAAAACAATGTCATAGATACTTTTCTAAAAACATATATAAATCTCATACATATCAGAAAACTAGCCAGCGCGTAATTCCCGAGATAAATTTTTACACACTTCCTTCTGATCACTCACCTTCACTGTGCTGGCTGCCAGTGCTTCCTGGGGCGTAGCTATAGCTGGTGAGCTCGTGGTAGGGTGGGGGCTGGCTGGAGTAGGGGTGTGTGGGGTATGGCTGATAAGGGAAGGTGTGCATCATGGGCCAGGGGGAAGCCCCAGGTAGAGGCAGGGGAGCCAAGGTGTCCTGATCTGAGGCGCCGCTGGAGCCATCATTGTCATTCAGGGACAAGTTTGCCATATCTATAGAAAATTAACATTTTACATTACAGTTTGTACTAATTCAGCCATGTAAAACCAGAATGACTTGGCTTGAAAAAAAAAGAAAAATTGTTTGACTTTGTATGCCCACAAAAAATGATTTTATAGAATTAAAATTGATAACAAAATTAACTGGGTCATGGGAAAAGGTTTAGTCACTTACAGTTCTCACAGTCACTCAAGTCTCCGAAGACATAGTAGCATTGTTCAGAGAAGGTAATCTTGTTGACAGTGTGTCGAATAAAGCCGGCCTTCAGCAGGTTGCTGGCGTACTTCCTGGCTTCACGGCGGTCTTGGAATCCTTCAATGTGGTGGAAAAGCCACTCCACTACATCTGATCCTATAATGATGGTATGGATATGCACTTTAATATGTACACCAATGACTCAAACAACAATATATGTACTATCTATCCATCCTATCTATCTATCTATCTATCCATCTATCTATCCATCTATCTATCCATCTATCTATCCATCTCTCGTGATGATGATTCAGTTACAGGTGACTCCAATTTAACAGATGTTTTCAGTGAAAACAAGCTCTTGCACTAGAATTTTCACTGCAATAAGTCACACGGTTTCAATTCAAGGAACAGAATGCCTGCCCTGTAAAGTTCTGAGCCACAAGAAAGACCACATGACTAACGTTGACATGTTTTTCGACTAGTGTCCATGTTTGTAATGTTTCTTACCAAGAAAAGCGTTAGGAATAGTGATTTTCAGCCACATGCGATCCCTGACTTCCAGTCCAGATTCTGGAGAGGCCATTGCTTTGGCTACCGACGCCATGTCAGAGTGGAGCGATAAGTTGAAGTCATCAAATCCTGCAAAGTAAGAAAATTGAGCATTGGACAAGGTAACATTTAAATATAACCTAATAAGCAAAAAGCGTTAAAAACAGCAAAGGCAGGAAAGCAGTACAGACAGAAGGAAAAGAAAGACCAAAAAGATATCCATCAGTTTTGTTAAGGGATAAACAAACTTAGTCATCACAGGCTGACAAAACTTATTCTAAAGCAGAAACAAAATATAGCTCCATAGAAGGAAAGTGCAGGACAAACAAAAAAGGGCTTACGTTCAGTCTCTGTGACAGAGGAGGATGAGGTGATGGTGCTGAGGGAAGAGCTGCCTGGGTAGGGGGGGTAGGCCCCGGTCATAGCCACAGAGTGACTGACCCACGCCGCTGGGTCAATGGGGCGGATTGGTTCATCTGTACATGTTGGGAAAACATTAGAATAATGTTATTATGCCTGGTTTTATTGTGTTGAAGAAAAAAAGAAAGAATTAATCAATTACGTACTGCGTGGCAGAGTAAAGTAACCTTGAGGGGAGGGGTCCCAGCACTTGGCCACTGTGAGGATGATGGGCCTGGGACATCAGACAAATACATTTACATTTTACATTTATTCATTTAGCTGACGCTTTTATCCAAAGCGACTTACATTGTTCTAATGTAATTACCAGTGTTACAGTCACTGGAGGCAAGGTGGGTTAAGTGTCTTGCCCAAGGACACAACGACAGTATGAACTGTGGGGAGAGTGGGAATCGAACCACCTACCTTCCGGTTGAAGGACGACTGCTCTACCCACTGAGCTACTGCCGCCCCCATGAATGGTCATGAACTACAGTAAAATGTACACTTTAAGTGGAATAATACTCACCCTGGTTTGTGAACTATCTCCCTCAGTACACGCACAGCATCATCATTACTCATGTTCTCAAAGTTAATATCGTTCACCTGGGTTAGACAGAAGTGGATTAGGAAGGCCCCACAGTACTACTCAAGCAGAAAAAATACAATGATATTAGCTCTCCTTAAGAGTATCATCTGCCCTTTACCTGCAGTAGCATGTCACCAGGTTCAATGCGTCCGTCCGCTGCCACGGCTCCTCCTTTCATAATGGAGCCGATGTAGATGCCTCCATCTCCCCTTTCATTGCTCTGACCAACAATGCTAATGCCCAGGAAGTTGTACTTTTCTGCAGTATAGAAACAGTTGCACAAAAATCTATTAAACTGTTTGATGTAAAATATGAGAAGCGTAACATTAGTTGACATACCCATATTAAGGGTGACAGTGATTATGTTCAAGGACATTGTCGAGTCGGTCACACTGCTGAAGGAAGAAGCCTGAAAAAGCAGATGCGTGTTGTCATTTACAAAAGATACACCACCTTGGCTTTATGTTGCTGCACAGATCATTGTGTACCCTTTCTAAACGCGGAGGGCGCTGTTTCCGACGTCTGCGGTGCCGTTTAAGAAGCCTAGAGGCTGTGCTTTGCTCTGTTGCACTACTGAACCTATAAGTTTAAGGTTAAAAGCACAATATATATATATACATATTCACCAAACTTCCACAACCATTCAACATGCATGAAGTGATCTTGTCTTTTATTTCTTTTGGCAAATTGCATGCACAAAGATTATGTAGCTCGTATAAAATCTAATGACAGATACTTCAAAAAAGCCATATCTGCAATTTTTATCATTTTGATGATAGCTTTTATTGATTTTAAAACATGCTTTTCACTCTTCTCTACCTGCTCATGGTGTCGTCATCGTCAGAGTCACAAAAGCTTGTGGTTTCTAGCTCGCTGCTCATCATTGTACTTGAGCTCTCGTATCCCGCAAGGTGGCGCTCCAGTCGGCTTTGACCATTCATACGAGGCCCTGTGAGCCAAAGCCAAAAGACGGGGGTTTACATGTTTGTTCTAGTCTGTGTTTACATTTTTCCTGGATCAAACATTCCTTAAGTCTTAATTTTCTTTCCTAAAAATCAAGACGCATGCATTGTTAAGAAGTTGGGAACAAGCCAAATCATGTACAAGTATTTAAAAAAAGCTTTCCCAGCTATTTTACTGACCGTGTTGATCCATGTTCTCCCTGTGTCGCGGCCTCTCTCTCCTAAATGAAACTACAGACTCTGTTTCAGTCTGGTCGTCCAATGTCTCCACGCTGCCTGTGGCATTGGGACTAAAATACAGAAAAAGAAAAAGTCATCTCTAAAGTATTGACTTTTTAAAAGGCATATTAACTCGATATAGTATTCCATTATTCACAGAGGCTCTAGTAATTGAAGATTTGCATTTGACTTTCCAACAAATTGGGTCAATGTTCCAGTTCCTAGTGGATGTGGGGGAAAAAAATCTAAGTGGAGACCAGACATTTAGTGGGTTTTAAAAGAACTTGCTTTATTGGAAACTGAGCACAAAAATCATCAGGATGAGCTTCTGTTGCCATAAGATCAAAAAACGCAGCGCCGCTATAATAGTTTGTGAACTCCAGCTGACTCCTTGACCAAACTTCAAGTGCTCCAGACATCATTAGTCTTTAGACAGAAAGCTGTTAAGGCCTTAAAATAATAGCGTTATGTTTGCTTTGGACTTTAATTACCGGAACTGTTTCCTCCCAGTTAACATGCACAGTCAAGGATGCATAGAAGAACGATTTCAGTTGAAAACACTGGGATTTGGCAACTGCTTTTACACTCAAAGCTCTAATTTATTACTGTGTCTAGGCTCTTACATAATCAATCACTTCACATTTACCTTCTACTGAGCCACTATAATATAAATGCTTTGTTTTAGTCTTTGAGCTTACAAACCAAACAAGCCAGGCCGTCAAACCCTTCTAATATTACAAGGGGTTGGTGTACTTTTTCCTATAAATTAGATAACACTGAAAGAAGCAGTTAATAACAGGGGTGGCTCCAGCCAAGATCCAGTTTAAAAGAGCTAAGGTTTTCTTGCTTTTCTTACAGTAACTTGATACAGGGAGTGTATGAGCTAATAAACAATAATATTAGGTTTATTTGGAGTTTCAAAACAAATTTTGGTGCAGTCTTTGGTTTTACTGCATGTATATAGCCATCCCTTTGTGTAAATAGGGGCTTCTCTTACTGAAAGGAGGGTGGTCTGGAGTCTCCGATGCCCCCGGTTCTTTCTGCTGGTGGCGGCGGCAGTGGGGGTGGAGGGGGCGAAGGCTGGGAGGGCGCTTCCACAGGAGCAACTACTGCCACTGGCGTCTCTGCAGCCGGAGTGTCCGAAGACACCAACTTGGACAGAGAAAGACAACAAAAATGAGAAAAGGCATGAAGTTAAAAGGGTATATAATTAAAAGAGGGGCCCGTGAGTTGGGAGTTTGAGAGGATAAGCAGGCTAGAGGGAGGAAAACGGCTACGATGTCAATTACTGTGACACACAAACACTGTACTCTTTTCAGATGGACGTCTCAAGGGCAAATTGTAACGCTATCCCACACTTAACCTGTATTTCCTCATTATACAACAAAAGTGCCCACGAATGCACCCACACATTGACAATTAGGCTCAAGGAGATTTAGTTACCTGAACCATAAAACACTGACAGGGAGGGAAGCAAAAACTAATATATGAAAACAAAGCTTATCACTACGATAGCCTGTGCAAAATATTTATTTAACATGATTTATTTAGCCTAGCACATTTTGGATAACGACTGCATTAACCATTGTCTGTCAAAGTAATTCCCTCTGCAGTAGTCATGAGCTGGGACCCTCTCTTCGTCCCCACTAATGGCCCAGCGACTACGAAACACCGTCTTCTGGGATCCCTCCATCAACCTTGGCATGCAGATCACATATCGGTCCCTCTGGTGCACTCGCTTTCTTCTCCCCTTCTCTTTAAATGCCGTTTCTCGTTCTTATGCACTTAACAGATGCTCTCGGCCTCAAACCTGCTTATCTGGGCCAAGTCACGCCGTTTTTTTGTCTCTATTCAAATGCAACCTACGGGGTGGGGTTCGCTGGGCCTTTGGGAGAAATAGGTGAACTCTACCTTGGAGCTTGCTGTAACTGGCAACGCTGTGCCGCTCACAGCTGCCGTATCAATTAACACAATGCTATTCTATCTACAGTGAGAAACTGTCCCTGGCCTTTGTTTGGCAAAGCATTTACTCTCACAGACTCCACCTCCTTATTGATGTAAAGGTGCTTAAATTGTCCCAAAACACTGACTTCCAATGACACTTTGGAGAAAGCTTAGCACAATTTTTAAAGCAGAGACAAAAATAAGCCAATTAGGTATATTTTCTTGCCGACAACTCTTCCTTTTTAAATAAAATACAGCGCATGGTGATGAATACTTACCCATGACACAACTCTACCGTTGAAACATGGCAACCTGGCAGCATCATCTGAGATTTCTTCTTTTACCACTCTGAAAAACAAAGCCACATGAGACAGGTTTACATTACGCACACAAAAGCATGAAATATTTTGGATGATTATAAAAACAGAGGCAATGCATCAAAAGTAAGGCTTCATTCAAGTAGATTAGCTGAATGTGTTTTGACAAGCCGGCTCGTTAGAATTATATCCATTACATGTGTTACAAGTTAGAGGTGATTGGTTCATTGCCAAAGGCCTACATTTGATCCAAAACCAGCAGTGAATGAACACACTGCTCAGTGTCTGAACTTATTCCAACACCTTAACTGAACTGTGAGCTTTATGCAGACAGTTTCATTTTTAAATTTGAATTACGTAAAATCATGTTTTGAGTAATTTTTACTTGAGCTTGTGAATATAATTTTTATAATAAAACTATCTAATAACTTGACTAAAGACTAGTAGCATGTGGCTCCCAAAAAGGACTTTTCAGAACTGAACAGATACAAAACTAGAAAGGGAGTCTTCTTTCTGACAAGCAAGAAATGTTCTCATTTCATTGTGTCACAGCAGAGAGCAAAAAACAAACATATTTTAGTGATACAACCTGGGGTATGCATTGTGCACTTGATAATACAATGTAAACAGTACAGGAGCATAAAAGGTCACAGTACAGATTTCTTTTTCACTGAAATCCAAATCAGTGTTGAAGAATTTGCTGGCTTAATTTTCCTGCTAATAGACACTTATCTAAAATAAAAAATACATGGTTGACATTCCCATACTGCTCTTCCCTATATTTGTCACAATAGCCCACCATAAGCTGGGTAATGTTATGGCAGTCATTTAATGGGACAGACTACAGTTTGAAGTGCTACATAGAGAACACTTTAAACTCCAGAAGGGTGGTCTTCTTTTGACTTCTTCTACCAGCCACTTCCTCTTACGCTTGAGAGAGTGGGCCAGGCTCCACTGGGTATTTGTAAGCAGCTGTTGAGTGGTGGTTTTGTGGGCGAGTGTTACATACGAGCGGATTGTGTGGGGAGCTGCTGTAGGAAGTCGTGGCTTATTAGAGTTACTGCTAGAAGTTAGTTAAGGAAAAAAACATTTATTCTGTCAAATCTATTACAGATTTTCACCCAACCACGTTGAGAGAACAGAGTAATTGACATCATTCCTCAGCCTTGCAATCAAATTAGCAACTCTAAAATCCTTCAATAATGCACAAACCAGTCCTCTCTCTCTATAAAAAACCCCAGACACAGGCGTTCTGATAATCATTCCAACACTGTTACTCAACCAAAACAGCACTGAATAACCAGCAACACTCTCTCCACTTCCTTTCTGTATGCAGACACCAGCAAATGGCTTGAGTCCAGCCTGAAGTTCCCAGAGACCTCCGCCTCTCCTCCACAGGTCTCCCCACCACCACACACACAGCCCGGCTCGACAGCTGGCCTCGTACCAGGGCAAATGAAAACACACACTATTACACACTGCTCTCCTGGGTCGTGAGGGGGGAAAAAGGATCCCCTACTTTGATTGGACAGCTGACCCAGAGCTATGTTTGAAATTTTTCATCAGAACTCAGTTGGAGATATTCAAATGAGAAATACTGTGGGTTTCTGTAATATTTTATTGCCAGTCTGAAATTGCTAGAATACAAACATTAAGAATTACCATTGCAGGTATGAATGGATTTAATCTAATCTTGCCTTTTGGGTAAACAAACAAGTTCCTAATGTAAAACTATGAAATTGTGCCTATTTCAAGAAGTACAGTAGGTTAGGTCAATAAATGTTGGCCGTTAAAATGCTGGGTAGTGTACAAAAAAGTTGCTGGCTCAAGTTGAAATTTGTTTAGTATTACTTTTTATGGCTCAAAAGCTTTAAAAAAAAAAAAAAAAAAAAAGTAGTGTTGGTTCCCAAAGTAACTATTATCATTATTGGCAGGGATTGTCACAGCTCAAAAAAGAAAAACCATGCAGCAAATTCTGAGCTTTTCTTGGTCCGGGTGTTGTTTGTTTAACTCTGTGGTCACTCTGGCGCTCTGATGCTGTTAAAATGTGCTCGGAAACACCTCTGTACAAAACTCCCAGGTGCCTCTAAAACTATGCCGATTCGCACTCATGTAAACGGGAGTGTCATTCTGGCAAACAAAGCCCCTTGCAGACACAAAAACACTGCAGGACTTGTAAAAGCATGATCTGTTGCTATTGTTTTTAAAGTGCTTTTTGGTTAAGACCCAAAGCCCGGACACTCCATTCAAGTGGTCATAGTCAAGTAGAAACATGGATGGTCGAATTACAGACAACCCAACTAGGAACTAAGTGACCACCCAATTCCAGAGTTGGTATTTGTCAAAGCTTTTCAAACGAATGGATGTGATTTTGATTGATGTTCAAATTATCCACATTTTGAGTGACAGCCTTTGCCTCAAGCTTCTTAAAAGGAAATAAAATACCATATTTTCCTTTACATAGTAGAGTCGGACTTGACATTGCAGCCATGTTGGCACAGGCTTCCTTGGTGCCATCCAAAAAGAGAGAAAAAGAGGCAAATCGCCCAGCCTTAACACTCCTCCAAGACTACAATGCATTTAACAGAAGCCCTAAGGGTCTCGCTGGGTGAATTAACCACAAACATGCATTCTCCTGCAAGAAAATGCACAGCAGGATTGAAAAAAAAAGTAGATTATTTGATAGGGAAGAGGAGACAGTTCTTTCTGGAGGATTGTACTGGGAGAAAAAAAGGGGGAGCGGAAGTTGGGAATAAAAAGGATGGCTGGCAGACCAAAGTGTTAAAGAGGGGAGACAAAACGCTGGCTTCAGTCCCAAAAGAAAGAAAGGCGAGGATTTCACAAGATGATGGACTGAAGGAGGGAGGGAGGGATGAGGATTAGGGCAAAGAAAAGCAGCAGGGACAGGGAATGCCTCCCATTGTAACGATGATGTCTCCCAAGAAATGTCCCAGCCTACATACCTTAATAATTATAAAAAACACATGAATATTAATCATCACTTGTTATAAACATGTGTAGATTGGGAATGAACTAGATTAGTTAAACAGTACAATTTCCCGATGTTTAAATGTTAAGTGATTTTCTACCAGGCAAATACACATAAGTCGATCACAAGACACGGCTGCATGACAACAAGCATGCATTCATTTAACTTGTGTGTTTAGTAGCCTACTCAGCCCTGTTAACCTAAACAAACAGTGCCCTATTAGTTAAATTATTTTACATTGTTAGACTTGTCTTTATTTACTGCTTTTTTGAATGCAACATATCCTGCAAAAGAAAGCTCATTGAAGCTCACCCAAAGTCCTGGTCCATAGACTTGAAAAAGAATTTGTAGTTTGGCTTGTTCAAGACTTGTTTAAAATCCAGCAATGTGATGTTTTCGGCAGCAATCGGTATCTTCACCAAATACGGCGTCTCCTCTTCGTCAATATGATAAATTATTTTCGTTTCCGCCATCTCCGCGGTTGCGTTTGTTCCAAGTCACCAGAAGAAACACACTCAAAGGCGAGGTAGCGTTAACTTTGTTGGGTAGCGCTAGCGGCTAGGTGGCTAACGAGACGGCAGAGGTGAAACGATGATGGCCACTGAGATTTTCAGCCCGAGCCAGAGGACGTAAAGCTTAGAAAAAACTCCGCTAAAACTTGTTATCTGTCTTTCATAAACTAAAAAAAAAATCGCGTAAACCCCTTACCGAGGGGCGAAAAACGACGGGCACGCTACATTCACACGACCTAACTACCGACAACTTTTCCCCTCAACAAAAACATACAGAGGAGGGGGGTCTGAAAACTTTTCACCACTTTTTTTCGAGCCAACGCGGCGTGTGACGTAATACGCAAACCCCCTTTTACGTAGTTCTGTTCACGTCCCATAAACGTTAAATAATATAAAGACTAAACTATTAATTATACGTTCAGTGTTTATAATGAGTCCTTTGTTTAGCTTGTTTAATAGTCGGTGGCTTTAAAATTAACTGCTTTGTAAAATGACTGAATTATTTAATTGTATTTAGGCCCTTAGTATCTAGTATAGTATTTTTATAAATCGTTTACATTTTGGGGAGAAAACGGGACAATTAACCAAAATGCAGGCAGAATACAAATTACATAGTAAATTCAAATTTATCTGAAACTGTATTAAAACAGTGGCACTGAGTTTTTGCAAATTTACTGGATACACCATCCTTTTTTTTAGTTCAGAACTTAGTAGTTGTTTCGTTTTCAGTGTACTTTCTAGTGCGAACACTGCAAAGTAGTGTTGCCAGTGTAAAATCTTGAAAAGTAGGCTATAGACTTTACAAAACTCTCCAGCAACGCCACATCTGTCAAGGCTTCTACTTGAGCAAAAATAGAATTTAATAATTTTATTTATTAGTCTGATCAAGGACAAGTAGACCTATAAACCTAATGGGCAATTTGTCCAGCTCCTTATTTTATGTTATTTTTTGACAAAAGGGCTTCTTTAGAATAAACACACACTGGAAAAAGGTCTGCTCAAACAAAATTATCAAAATAAAAAGGACATCTTTAATTGGTTTTGTAAGTATAAAGAAAGGCACATACACACAACTGGCAACTGTTTAAACCATTGCAACTTTATTATTTCTAAATAACCATAACAGGCAGTTTTTTAGAACCGATATCACACACACACACACACACACACACACACACACACACACACACACACACACACACACACACACACGGGACTTTCAGTAATTTCACTTAAGTAATTTTACTAGTTTATTTTCAAGTTATCCACTAGAGGGAACTAGTCACCTCTTTTTAGATTACAGATGCAACATTCTATATCTGTTATAATTGCTATTGCAGAGTATATCATATACATTACAATAATCCTATAGTTTTCTGTTAAAGAAATTAGACCCAAATACCACACTAATCACACAGGTGATCACAAACATGACCCAGAAGATAACAGCCAGTACCTGCACCCAGAACAGGGTCTTCCTGCTCTGCTCTATGACCTCCTCCTCACCCATGAGACCAGGGGCAGTCCCGTATGGTCTGTCTGGGTGCATCTGCTGCACCCTGAGGCTCACAGTGGGCAGGATGATGAAGCGGGCATCACTGTTTTCACCTTCGAGGGAGAACACCACTCTCTGAGTGACTGTGGCCAGGTGGGTTGCCACAGTGACCGGCAGTCTGAAGGCCATAGGGGGCAGGCTGGCAAGGATGTGCGAGTTGCAGGGCAGAGAGAGGGCATCTCCGGTCTCCAGGGGTGTGAGGTGGCGGCAGAGTGGACAGGGGATGGCCGGTGGGTCGTAGTGGTCACTAGACTCAAACGGGCACAACTGGATTCTCTGGAGACACTCTGTACAAAAGACATGAAGACACTCCAGCATGCGTGGGCACTTGTTGTGCAAGTTATACTCCTGGTAGCAGATGGGACACTCCACATCCATGTGCTCCCCGGGGGTAGAGAGTGCAGAGTCCCCTGGGTGGGGGGCTACAACAGCATTCCCTCTCATTGCAGGAAGAGCCATGAAGTTTGCTTTGATAGAAAAGACCTAAAAACAGAAAAAAAAAATGAAGCTTTGGGGCTGTAAGAACTCCAAAAGGGTTCAAATGCCAGGATCTTCACACTACCCGGGGGATGCTGCTTTGTTTTTTTGTTTGTTTTATGAACAAATTCCACAGCCCATGAGTCATAGCATTCATCCATTTACCACAATCACACTACAATCTTACCCCTACAACTAACAAGAGTCTGGCTAATGTGTGCTGACTGGCATGACACATGCTGAGCGGGGGCAAAAGAATAAAACATTAAAATGCAGGTGTAGAGCCAAGAAGAGAACCAACAAGTCACCTCATACATGTGTATTTTAGCTCTGTAGTATAGGTACACACATACACAATTAAAATGTCATACTCAGAATGAAAGGTTGTAGTAAACAAACATATTGACAGATAGACCCACTCTAAATTCGCAATTTCCCCACTGTGGGACAAAGAAAGGTTTTATTATGCATTTTTGTTCAAAACATTTCCCACTCAGGGTTTTTTTTTTTTGTTGTTGCTAAGGAGATGGGGTCTCCATTGTATTGGTCTATAGCAACACACATCCACTATCTTTGTGCAAACACTCAATCAATCGGAATAAAGTTACTGAATATCCACACTTTTGACTGACCCAAGATATGATATGATACCCTCTTGTATCTATCTAGGCCAGCAGCAGAGAGAGAGCAGCCTAATGAGAAAGAGACTGGCAGCACTCCAATATCCTCACAACAGAGATAAGAGATCCACTCACCCACTTTGATCAGCATATCCTTTGACGCCCACCTCCAACAGCGATACTTTCCCTCACATGACTCATACTTCTCATGTTAATGCAGGCCTTATGTGTAAGGCCCAAGTGTAGTCTTCCTTCTTTAACAGCTTTCCATCTGAATGATCTTGTTTGGCAGCCTCCTGTTGATTTTCATGGTCTCTCTTGTTGTCTCGACCCCCCCTTGAGACATCTCTGTGGTTGACCGAGCAGTAATTAAACCCCTGGTGAGGCGAAGGTAACCAGGGCACACAAGAAAGTGACATATTAAAGTGCCTTGATCCTGTCACCTCTGGCTGTACTTTCATATTATCCTATTACACTTCCATTTAGTCATCATGTTAGGGCTGTAATTACTTGCATCCCACAATATCTCATTGTTTAGAACAATGTTTGATATATTGCTCTAGAGTGTGAGAGCAGTTAGTAGAAAGGACCTTTTGAAATGCTTAAAAATACATTACTCAGCTTAGTATAATTTCTCTGAAACCAGCATGACCGGTTTGGACTTGGCTGACTACATTAATATATCCCAGAAGATTACATGAAATCACACCATAAGCTTTGTAAAAAGACTTTATTAAATGACATAAAAGGAACTTGGCTTAAATGCATTGACTTACTTGTTGGCCAGACATCACAGTAGGGAACAGATAACCGCAAATCCTACCAGTTAAAGATCAAACTTACCATTCATTCAGTCTTAAACCCCAAGCAGGTGCTACTCATACCCATCTTGGGGGCTGCTCCTCACCTCTACCTCAAACATTGACAATGGAGATTAATAGTGTATAACATGTGGATCATTAAATTGTGATTTTAGCTGCTCTATTAACACAGAGGAAGGCCACAGTCCAAGTCTTTGCTCCTCCTCAAACTGGAAAACCCCAAAGCCCTTCAGGTAAGACTTCTAGGTGATTACCACAAGATGAATCTTTTTGTGTTCCAGGTCTGAGGTAAACGAGTTGTTCCATTAAAAATGAAAGAATTGCTACAATTACCAACTGTTGTTACTCTGGGTAAATTATTAGACAAAGGTCTAAGTCTATCTTGAAGTCTAGTTTTTATTTATTTTCCATCAAAAACTTCTTAGCAAAACCAGTCCATGTGCTTGTCTTATAAGTGAGACTGGATGTATATGCAATGTATTTTGTGATTTGGTTCTGCGTATCTTGGCCTGGCAGGAAGGAACATAACAAAATGTTCAAAAATTATCTTGAAAATAAACACGTATCCTCTAGCTTTATTCTTTTACATTACAGTAAAAAAGATAAGCTACTTTTATTAGTTGCTTAATAAATGTGACTCATTAAATCAAGCCTAAAATTAGATTTTGGCATGACCTTGTCTTACTGTAAGCACAACACTGCAGGCAAAATTGGGAATAGACAAAAAAAAGGAAAAAAACAAAAGGAACACAAAACAGGCTTGTGATTTTTGGAAGAGAGCCAAAAAGGAAATCACCATTAAAGGGCATGGGGCTGTTACAACTCATACTGTAAAAGGTGGAGTTGGAAAGTTACGTCACTGATGACACGAGCCTTGATTTGTTGCTGAGCAACGTCAACATGGTTTCAGGGAGGACACATTTCCATTTAATTTAAAAGAGAAAGGATTGTCACTGTCAAGGTACCTAATTATAGTAATGGTTTTAAGTCTATAATGGATTCCTTTTTGGAGTGTTTTAGTTTCAGTAAATATAACTAATGTACTTTGTTTTGTGGCCCTTCTCTTTGTCATTATATAAATGTCTGAATGAACTCAATTTATATTCAACTTCTAGGCCATAACCTTTTGTATGCAGTTAATCTATTTTAGCTATAGATTTAAGATGCCTTAAGTCTTGTTTGCTTTTTTTCTATCCACCTGTTAAATGTAAGATATTTGTGACTATATGGTCTATTATTTTAAACTGAACCAACTTTATGTTTTCTCAATCAAGTGGTTAATACAGACCCCCGACTGTACCTGTGTCAAGGTATTTATTATCTGGAACCGAGAGTGAAGGTATGGTTCATTTCTTAGTAAGCTTTTGATGTTTGTTGTTCTCTACTTGGGGAAAGCCGCACAGCTGAGGGGAGTGCCTTAAGCCGAAACGTGGATACTATGACTCATAGCGTTGTTTATTTTTCCACACGTAGGCTCATTACAATAGAAAATAAGTCCCTCCCACGTAGCCTACACCCTCAGGAGGATATAAAAAGGTGGAGAGGAGAACCGTAAAACTTCATTCAAACTTTGAGATATAAAAAAATTCACGAATACACGGTCCGCTTCAAGAAGAGGGATGTATTCAGAGCTTGAGTGCGGAATTTGCTACCTGACCTACAACGCGGGTCGGCGGTGTCCCCGGGAACTCCACTGTAAACATACCTTTTGTGAGAGCTGCCTGCTGGCTCTGTCCCGTTCATTGACGGTGACCGAGACAAACCACGCTCCGGACAGGTCGATAGTGTGCCCACTCTGCCGACACCCCACTTCAATCTCCGACGAGGCGAAGATAAGAGTGGAGTTGAGGGTGGACGAGGGCGCCATGGAGCGGCTTCTCGTGACCGGTGTCCTCCTGGAGCGGGACGACGAGGAGGAGGAACCGGAGGAGGGCAGTCAAGCTCCAGTCGAAGAAGGAACACACTCCCAGAGCTCAGCCGAAGACAGCGACTCGTCAGACGGATTCAACAGAGGCAGACTTCGGCGGACTCTTCGGAAAGTTTGGAAGAAAGTCAGCAGGAAAAGTAACCTACAGATCGGAAATGATTCTACAGGTTAGTATTTGTAGTTAAAAAAAATAAAAATAAATAATAATAATAATTTAAAAAAGATTAGCCTATAAACTAGCATAGCTTTAAAACTCATTTGCTTAGTCTAGACACTTTTTTGGTACTTATAATTTAATAAACTGGAAACTAATGGCACTTTCCTTCTTTCTGCAGATCTGTCCAGTGAAGACATGAGAGACTTCGCCATGATGGCCTGCTACATGTTCTGAGCTCATTATAAACCTCGGACTCCCTGAATAATGTGATTCATTTAATTGGCTTTACTTAGTCTATCAAATATCGACAAGTGCTGGCCACAGACACACTGACCTCCTCGTAGTTTAAGTTATTAACCACTAGCTTTTACACTGAATAAGACAATAGCTTGTTTGCTATGCTTATATAATGTTTATTTATTTTTTAATAAATTTTATATTGAAGAAAAAATGTCTCCTTGTTTTAATTGCTTGTAGTGTTTACAAAGAATATATGAATAAATAAAAAATAATTTTGAAGCCAGGTGACGTACTTTATAATAAGATGTCAAAAACTACAGGAAGTCTTCTACCTAGTTTAAAGCCAGGTGAACCCCATTGTACCAATCAGCTGTGCAGCAGATGGGACTCGTTTGTCTTACACAGATTACCAACAGACAAAGTGTAACGTTTCCATTTGGATGAGAAGCCAACCTGAAAGAAATCATGTCAGGCTTTCTCATTCTCTTAAGGTAAAAAAGAAAACGTATGTAAAAACAAATTGTGCTCATAAGATCTGTAACAAACCATTTTCTTTGCAGACCTCATTTGTCAATGTGTTTGTTGCCTGTGCAGCTGTTGTGTCATTTATCAAGTGTTCAGATGCTGCAATGGGTAAGATTTCACCCACTACATTTATCAGAAAGAAAATTCTTAGACTTTCATTGTTCACAGGTTGGGTCTATAAAAGCAGCTTTAGTGAAATAATGTTTCCCCCTTTTTATTTATTTTTTCTTTCAATCCCTCTACTGCCCAAATAGAAAGTGGAGTGCGACCAATCTTGAGGACATTCAAGCGCTATAGTCTGGTGTCGTCTCAAGAAGGCTTTAAAACTGGGACTACTCCTGAAATGGCTCAGAGCTGGAAGGACTCTGATAGAGATGCCTCGTTGGTCATTAATCATCAATCAAATCCCCTTCTTACAAACGGACGCTCGAGTTACAATCCAAATGCCCCAGATAACAGGCCACACCATGTGGAAATAACTCGAGTTCATAGAGGTCAAGACATGGGTGGAGTGAAGTCAGCAAGCAGCATTTACACTAGTCTTCTGGAACAACAGTCCTCTAGAGTGAATCCTTTTTTGCATAAACAGAGTCAAAACAGTGAGCTTAAAAATGTCAATACCCAAGATGGACATTACTATAACAGGCCGCCACCAATTATCAGAACATCATCTAACATTCAACAGGAAAGGCCCTTAACTCAGAGTGCTTCCCAAGTTTGGACACACAGTGATGCACAGAAATCAGAGGAACAAGCCCAGATTCCCAGAAGTGGCCCTTTAAAACCGTCTGAAAGCGGAAGTAAACATAAAGCTGTCTGGCAACCTTCTGGTTATTCCCCTGTTTCGTTTGGGAACGACAGATATTGGAGTTCAGTCCATGTTTCGAAAGGGCATTACAGTGACAATAAAGACGGGTTTGCAGGGGCCAGCCTGGGGGCTACGTCACACAGGATTGAATCAAGAAAATTCCCCCCTATTGCACCATCACTCAGCAACAGCTTACCTTCAGCTGCTATTAAACCCAACCCAAGCCCAGAGAAACTGACATCATCCATCACACATTTCTCCCAGGGTGTGTTCTCACCAAGTGGCAATGAGAAATCCAGTTACAGAAGAGTTCAGTCCCATCTCCTGAGGGATTCCCAGGCTTCAGATACAATCAAAGGACTAAAAGCTGTGTACTCAACCCCGAGTCCCCAAGTAAACCCTGCAAATGTTCACAGTGGCCTTGATTTTAATCACCAGACAGAATTAGACCCAGATAGGACAGAACCAAACTTGTTTAATGCCAACTCTAATGATGGACAGGTAGAAAATGTAATAAGGTATTATCCTTCTCCAGGTATTTATAGAGCAGAGTCCTTTTTGCAACCAAGAATGGATGTGCTTAGCAGGAACAATTTGAAAGAAATCCAAGCTAACAGTGCTTTTAGCAGTGCTAAAGATTCAATAAGTAGCCCAGTTAGTGAAGTCACTAGAGCGCCCGTAGATCCTTATGAAAATGGGCAATACACAAAAAGCTCATATCCCTTTAATAGACTTTCACATTGGTCAAATTCTAAGACTAGTCAGCCATCTATTATTTCTGATAAAATGGCCAATCCTGAAGCAAGGGTCTTTAGATTTAGACCATCTTTGTTGGGGAAGTACAGCTTTGGACAGAGAAAAGCATGGAGCACTTCAGCACCAGGAAAGACTTTAGGAGAGTTTTCTTCACCTTCTCCTGACATTTTTGATGCCACTCCGACTCCTCCAAAGTCATTGACCTTCCAGGGAGTTCCCCTCACGCTACTTCAGAATAATCCTACAGACAGAAATTCCAGTAGCAGATTCATTCACTATAAAAGGCCACAAGGACATAAAGAATATAGATCTCGACCACTAAGTGAGAGCAAAAATCAAGTGGAGAATGGTGATGCTATAGTTGGCAGTTCCAGCGGCGTGACTTCTACACAAGGACAAAGGGAACAGAGGATTGAAGATGTTCAGTTGTTTGGAAAAACAGCAGATGATATAAAATTGATCAAAGTGATTAGAGTCAAGCCTAAGTCCTACACCGAACACCCCAAAAATGTCAAAGAAGCTCAGAGCAGTGACGGTAGCAATGTAACTATAGTCAGACAACTCAGAATCAAAGTCGTCACATATGATGATATACTTGGAGGTGCATCCTTCAGTAGTGTCACGCCTACAGGCACTGACACAGATATGGACAATTCAACAGCTACAAATGAGATTGTAAACCCGACAGACACAAGAAGGAGTCCTAAAAGCAGCACTATTGTGGAGTCTGTTAGCTGGAACAAGTTGGATTCTCGAAAAGGAGAACTGGAGAGTCAATTACAACTATCAGATTCAACTGAAAGGGAACCAAAGCCGAGCCTTCTTCACGATCTGTCTTCTGATACTGAAGAAAATCTGTTGGAGCTTAATTATCTCCGCACATCGACTGGGAATGTCTCCTTTCAGTCCATGAATCTAAACCTAAAATAATCCTATGGTAAATTGAATAAAACCTCCAAACAAATTTGATTTTGTGTCATGGAATTTGACTTTTCTGCCTTGAATATGGAGTTTTTGTGATTCCAGTGTCTGTTGTGTTTTATCTTTATCTAAATTCCAGCATAGAGACTAGACATTTAACCTTTACTGTTTCTTAACTCATTTTTGTATTGCAAACAGGGAATTTTTTACATAAACCATTTCTGCTCTCATGGCATGTTTCTACATTTGACCTTGTGTCGTGTAGAAATGATGACCTTTGCTCTTGTTATGACTAATCTCTAGGGAGAAAACAAAACCAAAATCTTCAATAGGCGACTAAAAACTGGGGAAAACCAACAAGGTCACTTTCGCTGAGGGATTTGCACAATTCAAAAGTAGGAAAATGACCACACTTGAGGTTTTTTATAAACTGATTGTGTTCCCATTCCTTGTGTCCTAATTCCCAGGCAGTGGCTACTGACACACATTTTCCTTCCTTGAACTTATATTGAGGTTTTAGCTAGTCTCTGGGATAAATGAGAAACCAAAGAATGCCTTCTTAGATCATGTCGAGCCATGAATAAGTATGAATCAGCAGAAACAAACTAGTGTGTGGTTTAGACTTGGTTCTAGCTGCAGAATGAAAAACATATCAGCAGTACTAGAAAAGCGTGCATGAGATTATCCACAAGATGGTGCTGCAAGAGCGTTTTAGAACACCCTACACGTGCATGACCTCAAGTGTAAGATGTCACATGCTGCAGGATCCTGTGAACTTTAAGGCAAAAATATAAAATGTACACCAGAATGCCAATCCTAAAATAAATGTAAAAACAAACCACTCGTAACAGCAATAAACCCATGTGTACTGTGCATCCCATTTCAGGGTTATTGGGTGCACAATGAACTCAGATCACAGGCTGATGATTCACATGGCCTCACCCTCCACCTTTTCCCCAGTCAGTCACCTTAATACTGGCGACTGCATGCTTATAGCAGGGGCCCCAAAGAAGCGGGACATGCCAGTCAAAGCTAAGCACATTATACTCTGGATTAACAGCACGACCACATTCCCACAGGTAGCAGTAGTTCATGTGAGGGTCTTTTGAATGCTTCAGAATCTGACCCTCAAAAGACCCTCATGTTGTAAGGGAGATTTGTTTGGTTGATAGGACACGTCGGCTTCTTCAAAAAAACGCCTCTATTCTGTGGCTCCTTTTGTGTTGGGGGGAGTGTTAGTGCATCTGCTCCACACACTCCCTTCTTTTTGTAAAGAGTGTATAATATTCCAAATGTGTGTGGTGTTGTCTTGCAAGTAGGCCCTCCCTCCCCCTTCCTCCTACAGCTAGGGGAATTCTGTACCATGTGTCTGTGGTTTTCAGGGAGCTCTCAAGGAAAATAGAGGCCTCAGAGTGGCCCCCACCACTAACACCAACAACTCCCCCAAAAATACACCCACCTCCTCCTCCTACTTCTTCTTCCCTTCTTGTTCTCGGACTCCCGCCATGTGGCACGTCTTTAACAATCTCTACCCTCTGTTTTCTCAGAACAGCATTAAAAGTGACGACTACTTTTGACAAATCCACAACTGAGGAGAAAAGAGAAACACTTAGAAGCTTGCTTGGCTAAGGAAATATGTGAACAAGGGGGTGGCTTGAAGAAAGTTCTGGAACTACATTCAACAAAATTGTTGAGTGTGGCATTGGCTTACTCACATTTACTATGGCTAAGTGTGTGTAAATGTATAATTTAGTCTACAGTAGTTAAACTTTGCCCTAAAACTATATGAAAGCTGTACAAATTGGAAGTGAGTCTAGACTTTAATCCAGGGCTTTGCTGGCTCAACTTACAGTAGAGCTACCTAAAGTAAAACACCTGAAGCATTACTTGTGTGGTTTAAAGTTTGAAATGTCTCAAATACTTGGGATATGGTCCAAGGTTGTAGTACTACTACTTGCTACTCCACAGGTTTCTTCAGTCAAAGCTAAGCATAAATTATAGGAAATCATTTAGGAAGCATGGAAAATGCCCTACATTCCCAATTCCCACATCTGCTAAGGGAGGAAGCAAACACTGTTTCCATCCTACAATCAGCAATCTTCCTGTGGTCTATTGTACACCATGGAGGAAGTCATAAAGGCTAGGAAGACTTCCTGTATTGTTGCTATGCTCTTGTACAGTGTGCTCCCAAAAGGCCAGGATCTGAAATGTAAACATCATAAAAGAGACACTTTCACTGCTATCTCAGCAGCCAAGACATATTGCACTGAGCGTTTAGATATCGCAGATGTAGGGCATATTGACTTTGGGATTAGCTGGTGTTTTCATGATGTAAACTCAGTTAATCGTTATCAACAAAACTTATCGGTGCAACTTAGATGACCTTTTAAAGCATTGTCTCCAAGAACTATATTTCTGGTGGGAAAAATAGTAAAGGTGTGCAGCCAATTGTATTATATATTATTTTAAGTTGTTGGGTGTTCATACATGATGGCCATTGTTATATTCAATAAAAGAATAAGTGCAACTAAAAGCCCAAGGATAAACCAAAGACTAGTCACGGTGAAAAGACATTTGAGCCTATATTCTCAACAATTGTCCTTTTATGTTCAAAGGACACACCTGAGAATATGCTATGAGAAATTTAATTGAGAATATTTAATTTCATGCCACACGACGTATCAGACACACTCTGATGCCTGCGCTCAAGGGAGAGCAGATGAGACGATACACTGCCCACTCAGACACAACATGTTCACCTGTTGGTCCCCTGCCAGCCCACCTCCCTGCCTCTGAACCCACTGTCCTCTCCCTGGCCACAATCCACACCCGCGCACCCCTTCACTTGGCTGTCACCACGACAACCAGATGGCAGCTGCGCCTTGTTGCCAGTTTCTTCAGTGCAATGCTGATGTAGTTCACTTTGGTCTCACGCCTGAACTGGGACACTTTAAACCAATGTAACTGTATCTGTAGTGGACTTCCCATCGCCTCAGGGTGCATCACAAGGGATCGGTGTCACTGAAAACTATCATGAGCAGAAGTAACAAGTTCAATTTAGTATTTTTAGTAGATTTGTATCTGGAAGATTAACATTGACAATGGCTGACACAGCAGCGGGTTCTCATACTACTTCTGACTTGGTTTGACTTCCTGACCGTGGCATAGCATTCAAGCCAAGATTAGCAACAGTCAGTCTCAGTGCAACAATTTGTAGTAGGCCTTGGGTTGAAACTCCCATGAGTCACACTTTCAGAGAGATGTAAGACAAGTGTTCAGGGAATAAAAGCAATGTAAACACTAACAGGGGCAGACACGCCACAGTGCAGGTTTCAGTTCTACAGGTGCAAAGTCCCTTTTTTTTATTCACTGTGTGAAGGAAGTGAGGGATTGAGCAGGTGCAAGGCAGCATTACTTTGGTGGATTCATGTCTAGTGACTCAATCCCACTCTGTTGGCGTTGGGTTACTTGCAGTCTCTCTCTCTCTCTCTCGCGCGCGCACACACACACACACACACACACACAAAATGTGAGAATGAGACAAGACAAAAGACAAGTCAGACAGTCCCTACAGTAAACACCAGTAAGTGATTACCTAAGGTGGTTAATCAACTGGTAAATGTGACGGGAAGAAGGATAACAATCGGCCTGTTTTTCTTTTCCGCCTAAACAGCGACATCTGCACTGTGGTCGCAGTCTTCTTACAAAGTCTGAGTCAAAAAAATTAAAGGGTGAGTGTGGCATGAGTCGTATATATCTGTGGTGTCTCGTGCAGATGTTCACTCTCTGCCCCAGCTTGTATGTTGTATTTGTTTTACCCCCCCTCACTTGTTTTTTTTCTTTTAGTATTTAATCATCCTTAATTACCTCATTACACCACTCAAATGGAAATAAAAGAAACCATTACAAATGCTAGCGTTTACTCTTTTAGTCAGAATCTTTTTTTTCCAAGCAACAGAAGTAAAACTAAACTAATGGCAAATCTTACAATATTCCCCATTCAGTACCATCCCTCTGGAAAAAAAAGATAAAATGATTTGAACATCGGCAGCAATTTTCTAACTTTTATAAACATCTCTACGAATGCATTAAGTAAAATCATACAGCCACTTTGAACAAGTTTGCCTGAGCTTGTGTGATACGTTACAATGAAACCTCAAATTAAAATACATTTTATAACAAACTTTTAACTTGTCCATATTCTTTTAACAACTCTAGATTGAAGCATTTGTTTTTGGTGTTATAAATAAAAAGGACATTAAAAAAAATGTTTAATCTAATATTCATGTGCTTGTCTGCAAAAAAAAGAGCAAGTCAGACATTTACTGTGTGTTGAACTGAAACCCTTACTCCCCACTCCACATCTGTGATAGTAGTTAGGTGCACCAAATATGCAGCTCAGAATAAAGCTGCATTGTTTTACACTAGTCCCCACCAGTCATGTGACCAGGAACTTCCTCAGGCGGGCAGACAAACACATGAGTACAACGTGGAGCTACAGAGATACGTGAAGAGTACTGTTGTTTTCACCGTGGCCTTTCCTTTCAAATCATGCATTCCTACGGAGTCCTCGGAAATTCAAGGTTAAAGCATATGCAAGTCTTTACGATGACCTTCATCGCCACATCACATAAGCAGACTGTGAGGCAAGATATGCTCTTCCCTACCCTGCTCCAAAAGAAACAAAACAGAGGACCACAAAAGATTACATTTTTAACAAAACAAAGCAGTATGTCCACACTTGAGAACTGGAGGTTGCGTCTTGAGGTTGCAATCGGACAAAATATCCTCTCAGTCATTTCTTTCCTTGTTTTTATTTGGCACAGACAACTCTGCGATAAAGTCCTCCAACAGAGCAATATCGGCCAAAACCCGGCGGATTAGGGCCATGGCTGTCGGTCAAGTCTTTACATAAGTCACACCAAACATACATATTTGTTATGAGAACTGTACATCACAAAATAGACAAAAAAATAGACTTAATATATTCTGCTATGTCAGCCCTATTAGTGCTTGCTGCTAAGACGGGGCAGAGAAAAATAGATGGACAGGGTGGACAGACAGGCACTTAAGTGCTGATGCATAGCACAGATTAAAATAAGAGCCAAGGCAGAAACAGAAGGGAGGAAGAAGACAGGACCAACTTTCAGCACTTTCAATTCAATCAGTTAAACTAATTAAAATATCTTTAAAACGCTTGGTACCTTTTCTTAAAAAACTAAACAATGAGAGCAAATTATTAAAGTTTTAAAGTAATTCTTTTCTTCTGAGTGAATTGAATCAGCTCAGTCTTTACTTGTGCTACTAGTGTGCTTAATGCTAAACAGAGCTAGCATTAACATGGCTATTGATAGGGTCCATCCTGGGCTGTATGTACCGCATGTTGTTTAGCATCCTGAGACGAAGAGGATTAAGAGAGACACAAGAGTCTGGAGCTAATAGCGTTAATGGGATTGCTTGGCTCTATATCAGGGGTCTCACCCTGAGCTGCAGTCAGCAGGACAGTCAATTCACACTGGCATGACGCACATACGCTAAGCAGACATAGCGCAATTACAAGCTGTACCTAAAAGTGCCTTTTGCTTCTTCTTTTTTTCTACAATGAATGGTGTATGGCTCTTTTATATTATCAACAGAGGCAGTAAACAAATTGAGAAGATAAAAAGCAGTTCTATTGCACAGAAGTTTACAGCTTCAATGCTAAAAAGCCAGTAGACTGCTAGTACCATTTTAAGTGGGACGCTCACACCAGTGCTATCCAAAATAAAATCTTCTTCAGCTGCTCCGTCTTTAATCTACATAAAACCAACATTTTAGTTAGTCAAGGCTGTAAAGATTTTGTATAATGGCTACAATCTGAAAATGAGGCACTTTCTGAGCTTATTATATATACACACAATTCTATATATTTTACAAACTAAATCTTGCCATAGTTACTCTATGATTATTTTTTCATGAATAAACAAAACACTGATCTCTATATTTTATGTACCATTCTGTGATTGGCTTTCACCCAAGGAATGAGAGCAGCAATTTCTTTTTTTTTTTTTTTTAAGAATGTCATTTGGCACACATGCCTGTTGGTTTCTTTAACCAACAAGAAAAATGTCCATCAGTCTATGTCAAAGTGCTTCAGAGGTGTGTCTTGTTACAGCTGCTCTCCTGTTGTGATTAGCTGTCCAATGGGAACAGGCGGGGCATTTGAAGCTCTTGGAGTTGTACCAGAGTGTTTCCACAAGGACAACGGTGTGACATCAGCACTCTAGGGGAAAAAAAGAAAAGACTAGGTTAGATCTGTTGTAAACAATAACTCAGATATGCACAAGAAGTAAATATTATGACATGTATATGCAAAGTAGCTTTTTTATCGTAGCGGGTTTATCTGGTTAATTATAAAATGTAATGTAACATATCAGTGTAGGCTTATCATGGGAACACTGTGACCATTAAAGTACAACAGAAATACAAAAACAGAGTTAAACAGGCTGGAAGATAGATTTAGACAGGGAGAAAGCAATAAAATGTGGAGAGGAGAACCTAGTAAGGAGATCTATTGCTGCAGGCAGTCGAGTGTGTCTGCGCTGGGGAAAAGAGAAACAGATAATGTGGTTTTCACTCTGAATTTGTTTAAGAGTCAGGTATTTGAAGACTGTCAATGATAGAGTATGACAGAGAATGTATTTAGGTGTCAAACTGAAGGCCTATTGAGTTTGTATCTAAAAAGAAAGGTATAAAAACAAACTGAAAATGTTAAAAAGGAATAAATAAACACAATTCATTTTATTCAATGACATTTTTAATAGCAGTGGAAGATAACGATTTATGATATAACATGGGAGTTGCTATAAAATTATTATTATTTTTTTTAAAGACTCTGAAGTGCAATGAGCCTTTGGTTAGCTCTTTAAACCAGTGCAAACAGTTTGTGTGCACATTTTACTGGAAATAAATTAAAATCCACTCAGAGCCAGATCATGACTACATTTGTGTTAGTCTCTGGCCCTTTAAACCGGGTTACTTTTTGACAGAAGTCATGACTCAGAGCAAAGGCACTCAGGGCACTGCTGCCAAAACACACATCCATTGAAGAGTACAAGCTCAAGAACAGTGTCTCTTTCCCTAAAATTTCCCTTCGTTGCTTGACTCTGTAATTGCACGAGGGTACTCTATATTTATGCCCCTCCCTCCCTCCTTTTCTCTCCAGTTTGTCTTCTTCCTGGTGCAGTGAGCTATATTTAGCCCCCCTCAGCACAGACAGTGCCCGCCAGCCGGCCAAGCTGTGACAACCAGAAGCTGAGACAAGAAGAGCGGAGCAGCCCCTGTTCAGGAAGCCAGTTCCAAAACAGCAACACAAACAATAACACTGGCCAAGCAGCGTGACCTGTGGAGACCGGCCGGACATGCGCTGGTGCTGAAATATCTTCACCAAACTACACAATGGGAAACAGGGAAAAATATCAATACTATTCAGATGATAATAATGACCTTTCGACAAACAGAATTACACAGGGAGAACTCCAGTTAGCTGCTTTATGCTAATGCACTTCCTCGCATCTTCTACTACATCGGAAATGTTTACTGCCCAGGCCACTTAATCAGATACTGATTCCTTATTTTTCCAGAGCATCCTCCCTTTGTGGTTTACCCATCCATCTCACTGCAACTGGGATCTAATCGATGCAATGACTGTGGTAGCTAGAATGTGTGTTTCTCTTCCAGACTGTTTCAATCAAGAGGTTAGACGAGGCTATCTGCCTCCGCACTGGAGTCTAACCCTAGTGTTGGCTGTAATTAGGAGAGTCTGGGTCTGTGTATTGTGATGTCTCAATAGAGAGCTGCCTAAAATTAAAAACTGCCCTGTTCTCTGCTCGTAAATGGAGTGTTACAGTTTGTCATTTTCACGCTGCCTGGCTCCTACTTGATACAAAGCTGGTCTGCAGTGATGCGAGTCACTGAGTCCACTGGCCACAGTTCAAGTCTTTATTTAGAGAGCGCAAATACGATGTAGTTACTAAAGATAATGTGTCAGCTTTGGCATTATAATAAGAATAAGCAAATCTTTTTTTGACCAAATATTACATTTTGGTCATGGGTGGACTTTTGACTTAAGTTCAAGTTTGACAATCATACCAATTCCCTAAAATATTTTCCTCCTAGCTGCTACTGCAACACAGTTATTACATTGATTATACTTCATCCTATTAAACCATCCATTCTGCGAGCTGGTAAGTGGGTATTCAGGGCAATGGCGCAACATGAGCAGGCATTCAAGCTTCAAGACAGCTGCATACACAAGAGTGAACGCTGCCAGCACTAACCAACACAGTAGCTCCCGTGTCACCATTCTATTTCTCCCAAAGACGCCAGGAAGTCTGTGGGTTGTAAAGATGCGTATAGTGTTGTCAATGACCAGATAGTATGCATCTGATTTCACAGCCTTGTCTTTGCGAGTTGTAATTCTGGCATGAAGAGAGGTGACAATTTGGTTGAAGTAAATGTATCCATGAGTATCAAACGCTTCCCTCTTGTGAGCTTCAAAAGTGGTTGTAAAGATTGAGGGTGGCTTTTATGTGGCTGAACCAGCTGCAGTCAGAGCAGCTCGAATGGGTTTACGAGTAAGTGGTTCAAAAACAAAAGAAATATGTTGTTTAATTGATTCTATAGTATTTTAAAATACTGTGTTTCACCGTAATAATGTAAAAAAATATTAGAATTTTTGCAAACTTTTATTCTATTGTTTTAGAGAGAGACGTGCAATCCCCACAGCATTTTATATACAATGGGACCACACCAGTTGCTTTAATAGGTTTTTGAAACAAGCACTAGACTATTGCTGGTAACAGTAAAATGAAGACTGCTTTTAAATTCAGCAAATTACATGGTTTAAACAAACAACCAGAATGTTGACAGCTGATCAGAAAAAAACCCCACACAAACACATTTTTATACACAAGGCTGACTCTAGCCTTGTAGTGGTTTCTCTCATTCAAAAGGTAATCCCTTAATACAACTAAAACAATAATCTCTCTGCCGCTTTCCACAGTATTAAGCACAGTGAGAACAGTACACACAGCACAATTTCTCTAAATGCTCAGCTGTAAATTTCCATACATTACACTTTGCTCTTTGCTGCGGGAATGAAAAGGGGGGGTTCAGTGCATAGTTGATCTGCATGCATATTGCTCTTTCACACAAGCCAGGTCCCACTTGTAACCCTGCGGCTGTCAATCAAAGCTTCTAGTTATCTAGTTGTGCGTGCAATATATGCAATATGAGAAGGTGGTGCACTTGAAAGGCACAATTACAGATGAAAAGCGCATACACCCACATGCGCAAACATCTAAGTGACAAGATGTTATGAAATCTCAAGAGGGGAAAGTGAAGAAAAAGCCTTGTTCACATAACTTCAAACTGATTAATGTGGCAATTTTTAGATTGTGTTTTGAAATAGTTGTAAAATGAATTTGATCCAAAAAGAATTCACAAGCGTCTCAAGGCGAGTTTTATTATGCATCGCCACAGTGGGAAAGACTGAGTGGGAGTGAAATGGTTAAGAGATATGTGGGGACAGGAAGAGTGCAGTGCTGTAGTGACTGTTTTCTGATCATCTACTCTGCATTTGTTATGCTGTCAAGACACTAGGCAGCCACGACAGCTTTACATACCTGACTGTCAACACGTTGTAAACGGTAAAGTACTGAGACTTCAGCAATTATAACGAGGCAGGTGGCAATCCTGCAGCCAAACAACTCAATTATGTGCATGGTTTTGAACAGCTAAAAGAAAGAAAAAATGGTTTACAGTAGATAGTTTAGAAGAAGACAAGTATTTTTGTGTTCTGTAAATGAAGTATAGAGATGTTGTTACAAAAAGAACTTGCTATGGATTTGTAGAAACAAGAGAAACAATATATCATATCATCATAATATATTATAAAAAAAAGGGTGTTGAATACCTCTAAAAGCTGTGACTGTTGTGTATCAATCCCTCTACTTTGCAATGTTTTTAGGAGGTATTTTATCTCATTTTACCCAATATGGATCAAGAACTCAAATAAAATAAATAAATGCAATAAATACACTGAACACAAATTTAAACGCAACACTTTTGTTTTTGGCCCCTATTTTTCATAAGTTGAACTCAACGATCTAAGACTTTTTCTAAAGTTGGTGTACATAGAAAGTCTTCTCTTAAACTATATTTCTAAAATATTCAAGTTATAATAAAAACAAAACTAGTGCTTTATTGCATTCAGTATCTATATGAGTGGTTGTAAATTAAGCTTCTAAACGTGGGCACCCTTGTGTAACAAAAACTGTCTACTGCACTGAATGTGACATGGGACATCCTGTCCCTGGACAGAACACACACAGCTTAAGCCAAAAGGACCAAAGGGTTTTAGGGAATGTCATCTCATTCATTCTGCCTCACACAAATACGCTGTCATTGTTTGTGACCACCAACCGCTGCCGTTGTTCCACCAGTTCTGCCACTTTCTGCCAAAGTGAAGGCCCTCCACAGAGCACACACACACACACCGAATTTTGACTAAAATGATATATGAAGTGATAGCGTAAGCAGGAGGGTAGTCAGTTTGTAATAAACCCCAGAACGCTGGAAGCAGCTCGCTCTGTTTCTCAGACGTGAGCAGAGCGTTGAAACACAAGACGCCTTTGCACCAAAAAAGTTAGCCAACATTTGTCTTGTCATTTTTACTGCACTGTTTCAGTATTTTAGATAACAGCCACAAGGACATTCTACTTTAAGGAATCTTACCAGAAGGCTTGTCTTCTAAAAGAGAAAATAAACGTTGCATATTCAAGACGCAGAAAAATTATTTTTATTATTTTATTAACACAGTTTCTCAATTAAATATTTTTTATGTGTCTTCTCTAAACCTGCAACAAAGTCCAACCTTACAAGATGTGCTGTGACTGGGTTGGCACTGTGCAATCTGCATTTGGAAATCTTGGCCTGTGTGTTTAGAAATGGATGCCAAAATGGGTTTCACAGTGTGTCTATGTGTGCGTGTATCTCGTTCGGCCCGCTCCAGTCTGATGATGGACTGTGTAATTATTAATAGAGGCGTCCTTGCCCTCACGCAACAGCAGTGCAGACACTAACAACCCCCTCTTTCTATTAAGTTAATCCACATTGCTTTAATAAAGAGGCAGGGGTTAGGATGTATATATGAATTCCATATGGATGTGCAAACAGTGAGACGGACACCACAGGATTTCACAGGAGTTTAGATGTTGGTTACCGCTGGTGCCTGCGTGAGAGGCTCAGTGTGGGTAGACAGCTAGACTTGTGCCAATGCACACCACAAATATTTATCTCCAAACCTCCTGGAGGCTCTCCTAGCGACACTTTTTACCTTTTTTATCGTCACCACAGGACAAGAAAAATATTAGGAAAGAATCCTCCGCTGCTCTTTAGCTCAAAGCTGGTTACTTTCAAGCCAACATGCCCCCCTCTGCTCAGTCTGGACATTTAGTCTGAATCCTGGACCGCTTGACTTCTCAAGTTAAGCTATTTATTAGAGGCTGGAGATGAAATATTGCATGGTTGAGGGAAAAAAATGAGCACAAAGTAAAAGTACTGAATGCCAGCAGACACTGTAGCATAAAACTCTCTTAGGTCTATGAGTTCTCTAGACAACTGCTTAAAAGGTTATAAGGAAGTAATTTCTAATGCTTCAAGTCTTCAGGAAATGTGAAAAACTCCAAAGCACCAGCAACATTACATTATATTACCACAAGGAATAGAAAAAAAACGTGCTTCTGTACAAATGTTGAATGTGTCCTCTGCTTCTACAAATTGCACAATACAACAAATAACATGACTGCAGTTGCTCCAAGTCCAACAAAAAACAAGAAGATCTTTTGCCACAAGCCAGGACTATTAGAACATTTTCTCCTTGGCGTGAAAGGATAGATACGCCTTTGTTTTTCCCCAACATTTATAAGTCTTGAACTATAAAAACATCTAAAAACAACGAGTCAAATAGCACAATAATACGGCACACTGGACTTATGTGCCACTTATGAGTCAATACTCAACACACTGTTTGGTAATCCCTTCATTCTAATCAAGGCAACAGTGGCAGCTACTTGCACATTAGTGGGTCTTAGGACCAGACGAGAGAATACACTGTCGCTTGGACACATGTCATTAACAAGGGAACAAATAAATACATGTTTTTCTCTGCAGTGACCTTCTCCGTGGCACGTGAGTCAACTGGATCCCTGCGGTGAAACCAGCAGCGGGGGTGACGCATTATGTATGTTTCCATGTGATGTTTGTACAAGCAGCACACTGGTAATTTATATTCAGATCAACTTCTAAAAAGCAACATGAGCGGAAAGGATGTGGATATAAATGATCTTTAAAGAAAAAAAAAACAACACACACACATTCAATATTGATTCTGTCACGTCCCTTTCAGCTGCCCTACATGACAAGTGCTCATGAATGCAAGCAGTTTCATTATAGTCTAACCACATGTAGCTCTTCGGTGAGACAGGAGCTCTTTCACTCCACCGCTGCTTGGTCTCTATTTTAAATCTAATTTCTGCTTGTTTGTTCTTGACCAGGTTGGACTAATAAGCAAACAGGCAGCTTTCATTTCCTCTCATTGGAGGCTGTTAAAATGCTCCAGTTGCGTTTTGTGACGCCTACAGCTGGCACAGGAACATTGTGTTAATGGGAGTGTTTAATTGTGGATTCCTGAGATGTTCTACAGCTGCATTGAGTGAGATGATGGGAGGACATGAGCAAAACAACAACAACACAGGAAGAATTATTTTTAAGTTTGTGATGTGCCCAATGAATGAGAGCAGAAAAATAAAAAACAACTTCAGATGATTATAAAAATTATCAAATATAAAAAGACAATAAGTATTTTTTAGACCGACTAAAAATGTTAACTTGTATGATATTTTCTTTTTTGCTAAAAAGTCTTAACCATCTATTCTATTTATAGGTGTATGGCTATATCTGTCATTAACATGCAATTAGGTGCTTAATGTTGCATTTAGCCAGATTTAAGAGGGTGTGGTTTCCACCTCATTTCAATTTGGCACTGAAAAAAAGCACATGATTCTTTAGTGGCAGAAAAACAAATCCTGGCAAACTGGAAGAACAGATGTTATCAGACCACAATTTATTTTCAAAGTTGGAAATCAACCTCACAAAATCAAACATCACAACTTAATAATCAAGACTGTTTAACTGTTACTAAACTGACAATCTGGTCCTAGTGCTCACAAAACACATGTTTGGTTTCTTTTCTTGTTTGAAGTATTGCTGTATGACAATTGTGGAGGGGCTACAGAATCTATCACTATACATTTAGGCAGACGTGAGGAAGGGCCCCTTCTCACAGGTTTGTCTAGGGCCCCAAATTTGCTAAGCCCTGCACTGTTTCCATTCATCCTCAATGACATTTCACCTCCACTATCCGACAGCCTTTGACCCGTCGCTGGTCAGGAGACCCTGTAATCCCTGTTGCTGATGCTGCAGAATCGTCTCAGCGGCCTTTAGCTGAGCGAGACTAACTATATCAGCCTTATCCATCACATGAGATTAGGAATTACACTGACTTTTAAAACCTTTATTTTATTTAGATTTGCTAAAAGGAGGTATAATACAACCATGTCTACATGCCAATATTTATGACCACGTCAACTGAAACTTTTGATCTGAATTGTGCCTGCTCTAAAAATTTAAAGCCAGTGCATCAGTGTAGAGGTAATTTGGCCTAATTTAAATTTCTTGGGTTCCTAAAGCAAGACTTAAATTGTACTCGATGGAAAACCATTTCCAGTGAGAAATCTTGGTAACAGCACACATCCTGCGCCCAAAAGCAATTTGGGCAATTTAATAATGAAAGGTCTCCAAAGCACAGGAAGCTGTTAAGTTGTACCATTGAGGCCTGGTTATGCTGCTGACGCTGAGGTGACGTAGAGGTGAGACAGCAGTCTAAAGGTTAATGACCGTTTTCAGGCCAATAATGGCAGCAGTGAGCAAACATCTCGACCGTGATTCAATCTGTGCTGATGAGCTACATAAAGGCGAGTTAAGGGACAGTTTGTACCGTCTTATTTCTGCCGAATTTAGAGAAGGGATATGTTTTAGGGCAGATTTTATTTGTATTTGCTAGGTTGGCTAAATCCACTGCGTTATACTGCATGAGGACCACAGTCGGGGCCTGTCATGGTTAGGTAACTGAAATATGGGCCATAATGTGTTTATATAGGTTCCCCTTAGGGACTTACTCTAATGCAATATGTATGGAGTTGAAAGACAGCTCATCATCTCATGATTTTTTTTGTTTTAAATTTCAAACACCCAACATCCCAACTTGAACTTTGTGTAAATTGGGTCTGGCCACAATTATGTAATAACAAACACAAAAAGTAAACTACTGGAGTTCAGTGACACCAAGGTCTGCTTATAGGTTATAGGATTTTACATACAAGCCATGTCACAAGTGCAATTTTATCAGACCACAGCCTTCATCTACTTATAACTTGACACATTAGTGCTTACCATTCACGCCATGATCTTTATAATCTCATTGTTTTTAAGGATTGTTTCTTTTTAGCTACAGTTCACTGAAGCTGAAATAGTTTTGTACAGAAACAAAACCAAATTGATATTTGGATTATGTTTCAATTAATTGCCAGGTCTCAGTATCAAGTGAGCTTAGGTCCTTGTGACTGTCCCTTTTCGCTCCATAACTAAGTATCACCAATCCCTCGGTGGGACAGTAAGTAGCTACTCTACAGTCATCTGATCTGAAATGGCTTAATTGGGCCCAATTGAAACAGCCCAATCGGATCAAGGTTTTACTGGCGAAGCAAAAAGGTTTGATGTCAGCGCCTCTGAGAATAACTTGACCCTCTCTGCTGGAGTCCAACTGGATTCTCACCATGTTATTGCCGTCAACAGTTTAGCTGACCCACAGATCAACTCTGACGTCCCCTCTGAGCCGTTAAAGCCTCCTTCACCTGACCCGAGTACAGCTGAAGCCGCAACTCAGCTATACTATTGCAAACACACGTGGATAATTATGAACTGAAAGCCGGAGCAGCCAGATAAACAAACACTGTAATAGCCAGACACAAGTCCACACATACACCGTCTCCATGTGAGAAGTGGCTCGTTAGTAGACACTAATCAGCTTAGCGCTCTCCAACGCCCACCGGCACTAAGCTCTTTACTGACAAACCCAGTTAGGAGGGGAGCAACCGAGCAGTGCTCTACGAACAGTCAGACACACAGATCAAACTGGAGACGTGGGGAGAAACCCTGTCGACGCACTGACATCTAGACAATCACTTGTGGAGAGGTGTGAGAAGAAACTGGCAAAAAAAAAAAAAAAACACACACACACAAAAAGAGAAGTCTTTCTGGGAGAGAGGGTGTACAGAGGGAAGGTGAAAAAAAAAGATTCAGACAAATAAGAAGTGTGTGAAAGGAGGGAAATGGTTCCTCCTCCTCCTGTGCACTCAGTAACCCCAGTGAGTTAGTGGATGGCTGCATCGTTCTTTTCGGAGCTCCCCTGGCCCAGCATACATCCCATACCACAGTGCAGCACAATCGGCGCTCTGTAGCCACTGATCAGGCTCGTCCAGAGAGCTGGCACGCTGCCAAACACACACACACGAGGCATGCACGTTCACCAGTGAAGCACAAACATGTAGATAAGGTCCTAACTGCTTCTAAAACCTATTAACTCCCATCAGATATGAAAAGGAAGTATTAAACATACATATGACATATAGTGGCTGTGTGGTACATGAAAAAGTCAAAAATGACAATAAAAATATTTCACGGATAATAAATCATGAACAGTATTGTTCAAAATAATAGCAGTACAATGTGACTAACCAGAATAATCCAGGTTTTTAGTATATTTTTTATTACTAGATGGCAAACAAGTTACCAGTAGGTGCAGTAGATTCTCAGAAAAACAAACAAGACCCAGCATTCATGATATGCACGCTCTTAAGGCTGTGGGCAATTAGTTGAAAGGGGTGTGTTCAAAAAGTAGCAGAGTCTGCCGTCGACTGTTCAAACTCAATAATATTTTGTACAAACGTTTGTTTCTAGGATTTAGCAATCCTGTGAATCACTAAACTAATATTTAGTTGTATGACCACAGTTTTTTAAAACTGCTTCACATCTGTGTGGCACCAATTTGTGGCACCTCTCAGCTGTTATTCCACTCCATGATTCTTTAACAACATTCCACAATTCATTTACATTTCTTGGTTTTGCTTCAGAAACAGCTTCTCGATTGGATTAAGGTCTGGGATTGGGCTGGCCACTCAATAACATTAATTTTGTTGGTTTGGAACCAAGACTTTGCTCGTTTACTAGTGTGTTTGGAGTCATTGTCTTGTTGATACAAGCATTTCAAGAGCATGTCCTCTTCAGCAGAAGGCAACATGTTCTCTTCAAGTATTTTGACAAATGCAAACTGATCCATGATCCCTGGTATGCGATAAATAGGCCCAACACCATAGTAGGAGAAACATGCCCATATCATGATGCTTGCACCTTCATGCTTCACTGTCTTCACTGTGGCTTGAATTCAGAGTTTGGGGGTTGTCTCACAAACTGTCTGTGGTCCTTGGACCCATTTCTCTTTAGGCCAGTTGATGTGTTCTTTAGCAAATCGTAATCTCTTCTGCACATGCTTTTTTTTGTTGAAAATCTGAAAATAGATTAACTTCACACAGACGTCTTCTAACTGTCACAGTACTTATAGGTAACTCCAGACTGTTATTGATTATTCTGGAGCTGATCATTGGCTGAGCCTTTGCCATTCTGGTTATTCTTCGATCCATTTTGATGGTTGTCTTTCGTTTTCTTCCACGTTTCTCTGGTTTTGCTCTCCATTGGAGATCATTTTAGCTGAACAGCCTATAGTTTTTGCACCTCTTTATAGGTTTTCCCCTACTCCAATCAACTTTTTAATCAAAATACGCTGTTCTTCTGAACAATGTCTTGAAAGGCCCATTTTCCTCAGGCTTTCAAATGCATGTTCAACAAGTGCTGGCTTCATCCTTAAATAGGGGTCACCTGATTCACACCTGTTTTTTTTTCACAAAATTGATGACCTCAGTGACTGAATGCATTTTTTGAACACACCCCTTAAAACTAATTGCCCAATTGCACAGCCTTAAGAGTGTGCACATAATGAATGCTGGGTCTTGTTTGTTTTCTGAGAATCTACTGCACCTACTGGTAACTTGTTTGCCACTTAGCAATAAAAAAATATACTAAAACCTGGATTATTCTGGTCAGTCACATTGTACTGCTATTATTATGAACAATATTGTACATTTTTAAATTACATCTAAACTTTACTACTCAACACATGTCAAATATAATAAACTATAAAAGCATCAAGTTATAATCTCATAGTCTGGTGCATTCAAAAGCTCTTTACTGAGAGCCTTACCTTAACTTCCAGGCTCATCTTAAAAAAATAAAAATAAAATAAAAACATGCTTCTCTGAGCAAACATGGCATGTCAGTTATCTCAATCTTTTCTGTGAAAGACACTGAATTGTGTACTGCATGTTGAATCTGATTGATGCCTTCAGCACCTCTACAAGAAGTGCATTCATTCACTGAAACTCAATCACAACCCGGGCTCAATCTCTGCGACATGATTATGTGATGAAAAGAGAAAGTCTGGTGTGGGGGAAAAAAAAAAAAAAACACAAAAAGGAGAGCAGATTGAAAATGTTTATAAGAGCAACAAAAAAGTAGGAGAAAAGACAGGAAGAGGAGGGGGAAAAAAAGAATCTTAGCGAGAGGAGGGGAGGCATAGTGGGGCAATGCGCTTTGTGTAAAATTCAATGAGCAAAACAATATTGACAAAGGAGACAGGAGGGTTGTGCGAGTGGTTGTAGTCTATGAAGCCTGGCGCCAGGTCAGAAAAGGTTACTTTGACTATTAGTTGAGCAGCATTTGGCTCACGCTCATTTCCTAAAAGGTGACTGAATGAACTGTCTGGGACAGTGTGGAACTCAAAATTAAATCATTTATGACAGTTGTGTAACTAAAGAGCTGTCTATTAAAAACAAAGTACCCAGATGTTGCAATCTAATGTTTATCTGTCACTTTCAATGATAGACTCAATGGCCTCTTGCAAACACACATAGAAATACACACATTTCGTGTGTCCAGAGGCGCCTCTTTGACTGACCAAGCTGCCAATACAATTCATTCCCCTGCCGCTGTGTGTGTGTGTGTGTTTCATGTGAATAAGGCAAAACATGACTAGAGTACTGAGCCATTAGCCGAGGTTTTACTACCTAATTACTATTCGTTTAGCCTGGCAGCTGATCAGAAACCCACACCAAAAGGGGCTTGCTTGTACTCCTGCTGAGGAGCCCTGGAGCAAGGCAACAGTGGAGGTTCAATTTCACCAATTAGCACATTTCATTGCATACAAATATGAGTATGACAAACTGTGAGCCTCTTCTGCCACTTTATTCAGTAATATAGCAATATATTTCAGTACTTCTAATTTCCTACTAATATGTAAATTAAGTCTGTTTTCAATCCAAACTGAATATCTAAGATTTCCTGCCCACTGAATCAGACTTTGTAAAAGCACAGGAAGAAAAAAAGTATACTTGAGGGTGCAAGTGATACGAGGTTGGAAATAGGATGTATGGAAGTTATCTGTTACAACCAGGTTTCCGGAAATTTGATCTTACCCTCTGTTAACGTCTGGAATTACTGGAATTAAACACAACTGTCCCTCTGACTGACACACACACACACACACACACACACAAGCTGATCTGCCCTTCATGTGATGTTCTTAAGAATGAAGCCACACTGGTCCGCCGTGCTCTTGCATTGCCCTTCCATATCGCGGCCGTCACTTTCCTGCTCGTGGAAGTGCTTCGGCTCAAGCAGCAGCACGTAGCGGGGAGATGCAAAAAGGTGAGTAAGATCTTGAGAAGATGAATGAATAAAAAAAAAACATGATACAGCAAGTGTGAGTCGAACAGAAGGACACAGCGGGGGAAGAGTAGAAAAAAACGGATACAATAAATTAACTGGGTAGCACAGATAGTCACCACGGTAACAAAAAACATGACGCACACTTTGTTGTTTGTGACCGTGAAGGCTACAATATCTTTATTAAACCTATCTGTTGAATTCAAAAGTAATTGATATTTGCAGAAGGGAAAGGCTAGGTTAGATCAAGGACTACAAACATCAAAAGGAATAAAGACAGTGATTGCCGGCCTGTAATTCTGTAAATCGAGGCTGTTGTATTGTCAATGTTTTTTGTGGTCAGCTAATTAGTGTTTTGCAAAATAAATTTCCCAGCACATTTTCTGGTTTCTTTCCCATTCATGTTGCCCGCTTTGCTTCCCACTTGACATCCATCTTCCACCCTTTATAGCTTTCTCATTTATCCTCCACCACTGAGTGTTTGAACAACTTAATGAAAAGGCTTTTTAATATAATTCAAATATAATTCTAGCAAAGACGTAGGAGTGACAGTAAATATTGCACATGATCTGTAACACACCCCTTTTTTTCCTGTTTAACAATAAGAGATTAGTCTATGCAGAAAGAACGCAAGCAACATCTGCATCAATTCACAAGCAACCACTTCAACCATCAATCCTCTCTAAAGATTCCTTTCTTTCTGCTGGTAGCTTTATGTACTTATTCTATTGTCAAACATAAAACAGACCCACCTTAAAGAGTGCACCTTTTCTCTCAGTAATCGCAAATCTCCCAAGGATAGAGCAGATTGATTTGATGCTATCTGCAGACATTCTGTCATTCATCACTGTCAAACTGTGAACACAGCATTTTAATGGAGGGAGTAGACAAAGATGGTTGTCTTTTCATTTTTCTGTCTGTACATGCCACACCTGGATTGTTTTGTGTTATTGGTTTTGTTGACATGTTCAGAAATAGAAATGATGATCAAAAAGAAATTTTGACTCCAAGTTAATTTTTTACTCTCCCTAAAGATTGCATGGTGTAGAAATATGACGACTCGAGGATTCTGCTTTACTAGAAGATTATGTTTAGCCTAATTTCCATAAAAATACATCAAATATAAGCATTTATGCTCAAGAGGTGTTTCAATACTGCCACTGGCCTTAGCAGCAATTTGCAAATGTACATTTAGCTTGACAAACCTTTACATATAGCAGGGGTGGGCAATTATTTTTGCCCAAGGGCCACATTAGAACATGGAACTCTTGTGGAGAGCCAGGCCAACACAGAGAACTCACTTATGCTCAATTAAAACATGTTTCTTTTGCCTACAGTAAGGGGATTTACTATATTTATTTTGGAGCATGTTGTATAGTGTAATCAACTGATTGCTGCAAAATATTGAAGGAAAAGAAAAAATATATGCAGTGTCTATTCATCAATAAAATATTAGTAAATGCTTGGCGGGCCACATTGAACAGCTCAACGGGTCGCATGTGGCCCCCGGGCCTTAGTTTGCCCACCCCTGACATATAGTCTACACTTGCAGAGCTGAGCCAATAAACCTACACACCCCGTTAGTGGAAAGTTAGATGTTTGGGATTTAAACACACACACTACTTAAAAACATCCTTTTCCAGGTGTGTATCTATACATTCAGCCAAGTTAAGTAACGTTTCCACAAAAACATAGGTTCCAGGGTGACCGTGAGAAGCCGTGTGTGCAGCAGCTTGATCACCTGTCACAAAAGCAGCGCACCAGCCGATGAGCTTTGCATGGTTTTGAATTCAATCCGGATTACAGTCGTGGGATTCACCTAATTGGACAGAAGCGGGGAGGTCTGTAATGAGTCTGTCCTGCTGCTGTGGAGACTGCAGATGACCTCACCCAACAGTCTGCGCTTGAGGGAAAGAACTCCTCAGCTTTCGAGTACTAATAAACACAGACCAAAACACATGCACACATACACACAACCTTCAACTCTCCACTTAACCCAAACAGTGGAGAATTGTTGCTATGTACGCAGTAAGTTTGGTGTCTCCCTGAACCCACCACTTAAAACAAAACTGAAGTCAGACTTCAGACAATTAAATGGCCTTGACTTAAACCTATGAGAATAAAGCTGTTGTATAATGTAGTTTTTAAGGCTAATGAGTCAAAGCTGAGATTGTAGCGTGGAATAAGTCCATCTAATGTCCATCTTATTTGGATTATGTAATGATAACATGCAGAGGTTGGTTTTGTATGCCACACTGACAGAAGTAAAACATCAGGGAGGCGAATTAGATTTTAATAATAGTGCATCTTTTTCCAAGATAACTCAAAATGAACCGTTTCTTTCAAAGTATTTCAGTCAAACATCTTTAGGAGCTACTGTCCACGTGTTTACTTCTAACAGGGTTTCCTCTCAACATCTTTGAGCATTAACACAGTACATTTAAAGTGAGCACGGAGTCTGGGGGCTCTATGCAGTAAACTGGAGCTCTTGCCTCAAGCACATGACACAATCACACAACAGATAAACACAATCACACACACACACAGACTAGGGTCATGTCCCATCCACGTGGTTGTGTTTTACATAACACTACTAGTGCTGTTAGACTAACATAGTGTTGGCCTGGATTGTACACTCCATCACTGCTGGATTTGCAGCGTGAGCAATGTGCCTTTGAATGAAGACTCAGGCGTACTGGTGAATTTTAGATTAAAAGGTTTTAATTTGTGGCAGTTTTATTCTTGGTATTCAATTCAAAATGTTCTTTAAAAAAAAAAAAAAAAAGGTCTTGGGTTTTCAAGATTGAAGCAGAAATGTTGTGTGTGTTCTAGGACTCTAGGTAACTTCCTTTAAGTGTTTATTATTTCCACAATCAACATGACATGACAGTTTATAAAAAAGGGGAGGTGGGAATGTGCTGCCCTGCTGCAAACAGTGGCAGAAAAACTCCAGCGTTCTAATAACTGCATCATACAACTGGAATCATTGTGTGCCATTTTCTTTTTTACCTTGTTTGTAAATCCAGAACCAAAATCAACCTCATCAGATTTTGTTGGGGTAATCAATACCAATTGATTAATATACTTGAGTATCTAAAAGAATATTTGTCATTATCTTGCCGTTTTCATTGAGGGGAGTCTCTCTGGGAAGCGATATGAAAGAGCCACAGGTTATTTTGGGATTGGCAAACAACTTCCACCAGATGGTGAAGAAATGAAATAACTGGTTGGTAAAAGACAGCTGGGAGTGCACATAAGACAGTTCTCTCATGTGATGTTTCAGCAGGAGACTGTGGGAGTGGTAGCTGATTTAATTTAAATTAAAACATTTTGTCTCCGAGATGTAATGTTGACCAACGTTCACTCTGTTTTGACGAAGGTCGCGGTAGTCCTTCAGAATGTGGGAAGTGGCCTGCCGTCTCTGCTTTTTTGGCTGAACTTGATGTTTGCAAAGGGCACACATCTATCATCAGACAGAAAAACTGAATAGATAGATTACACTTAGGAGTTACTGCTTATTTAATTGATAAGCATATATATTTGTTTTCATCTAAAACCAAGAAGATTATTTTTACACATTACATATTATGCAAGTGGTGTCCAATAGAATTGCTTTTGGCACATGTCCCACTACTGATGTTCACTTTTAGCTCTCAATGTGCTCTGCCAAAACGAAGCACTCCTGAGGCTGGGACACAGAGTTTCTATACATGTTACTGCTTGAAGGAAAAACCCTGTAATGGAGAGTTAACTGGAGCTTTTATGTTCTGCATTTCTTTTTAAGATTTTCACTTAATCTCAAAAAGACAATATTTCAGCACACAACTCTTTTCTTAAAAGATTAAGTGACAAAAGAGTAGGCACCAAAAGCGTTAGAGTGAGAATCTGAACAAAAGAGCCCGCCATGAACAGAAGGGAGGGATGGAATTTCAAAAATCTGTCAGCTTTTATGTCACACAAGGACAGAAATGTAAAGAAGAATAGAAAACGCAAAATAAATGTGGAGAAAATACAAAAGCAGTGATTAGAGAAGGTGAAAAACAACACGGAAGTCAGTGGGTTTTAGGAGAGTTACTAGTCTTAGGACTCGGCCCTGCTGAGGTCAGTGAGACCACCGCGACAAAATACTTGAACAAAAGAATCATTTATTGTTGAGGAAAGAGGGGGAGGATGAATGGAGGGATAAAAGCAGGGGGAACACTGAACACACACATTTGAGTACAGTGCGAGTGAAACACTGGCTACATCTCAACATTCACAGCCAATGTGTAACAACCCCCCCACCACCACCACTCTGCTCGCCCCACTGACATACACAGCAGCCCATATGGTCCCACTGTGGAAGCCCCAAGCATTTTTATTTAAAATACACTCCGTCAACACCACATGCTTCAACCAACAAAGCTAGCATTTTGCAATAAAACCAAAATGACAATGAATGGATGAAGACAGACTATTCCTTTCCATGTGGGGAAACTATAAAACCAAATGTTGAGCTGAGCTACTCTTACCACAACATCCCATGGTGAATTTTGCTAATGCCTTAAATTCTTTATTAAATCCAACTGTGGAGTTAAACTTAGAGATGCTTGCCGCAGAAACCCAGGAGGATTAAGCTTAAAACAAAACCTACAGTGCAAAACATGTGGAAACTAGCGGGGCTACAAAAACAACAAGGCTTGGCAGGAGGCCTTCATAATGAGCCCTACATAGAAGGTTAAAACACGACTAAATGTTTTAATGATCCATATAAATCTCCATTAAATGCTGCTGAGTCCAGTTCTTATTGAGCCAATTTAAAATGGACAGTGGCAAGGAAATTGTTATTTCATGAGCAATTGTGACATTTTACTGTGAACATCAATAAGACAAAACAAGAAGCTTATTTAATCTTTGTAGCGGACAATTCAACTCTATTGCTTCATCTGCAGTTTATGTTTAAAAGGGCTAGAAATTAACATTTACACTTCAGTGTTTAAATAACATTAGGTGTAAATGTGTCCTACATTTTTCCTTCTAAGTGAAAGCCAATAATCAATGGTTGACTGGTCAATGAAAAAGAGGGTCAGAGTTCATCAAAGACGAACTACTGAATGTTTGTGAAGGGTTGAATGCTTCAATAGAAAGTCTGAAAAGTTTCTTCAGACTGAGTGCTGCTGCTAGATGCCAGGAGGACAATGGCTCAACTGGAGCAGAAGAGGTTTTTTGTTTGTCAAGTATGTTAGCACAAGAGCTGCATGTGACACTGCATTATATCGACGCGCAAATCAGAAATACCAAACAATGAGTTGTCTTGTGATTGACACTTTAGCAACCAAGATAAAAAAAAATGGATTTATGTATTCCACAGACGGCAGAATGGATTAGACTACTGTTATTTTAATCTGGTGCCAGGTGAGGCTTCATTACAGGCATAGACAGAACAAGAAACTGACTGGATTATACTGAATTGATTGTACTGCAGCTTTGTGAGAGACAGACAAAAAGAGGACACAGTGTGAAGAAAACAGCAGAAAGATAAGGGGCTTTGATTTATAAAAAAAAAAAAAAAAAAAAAAAGGCCTAATTTAGCCATCTCTTACCTGTTCCCTCCTTGTTTCCATTCTGATGTGTTCGCAGCTCCTCTGATTTATAGAAGTCAATGCTTGCGTACGTGTTGAGATTGGAGCCGTTGCTGCCACCTACAGCCGCCCCCACTCCTCCTACCCCAGAACCTCCACTGAGCAAAGAGAAAAGGCGAGACGGGGTCTGGCTACCCGAGGATCCATCCAAACCCAAATGGGGACTCTCTTTGTTGGCCAAGTCCAAGTCAATATAGTTAAGGCCTTGCTCTGTGGATGAAGTCTGGCTGTTTATGGGAAGGGGCTGTTGTCCAGAAAATTGAGAGGGGGTATCAGTTACAGCACCGTTGCCCCAAAGCATACCTTCAAAGCCCAGGCGGCGGGCCACAGACTGGGCATGTTCGGGAAAAAGAGAGGCAGTGGAGGAGGAGGATGCAGACGTAGAACTGGGGAGGGACGGGGGAGCCAAAAAAGTCTCTGAACAGTGTCGTCTTCGTCCTTGGGGGTCTGCCCTGATGACTTTGGCTCCATGGTCTGGGTTGGGTCCTTTGGCAAGAGGGAAGTCAAGACCACGGGACAAGACGTTGACAGAAGTATCAGTCCTGGTTGGGGAAGGAGCGTGAGGGGAGATGTTGGATGAAGGAGCGTTGCTGTTCAAGCTAAAGGCCATTTCTGTGTAGTCACTGCAGGATGACGGGGACTCCGATTCGCTCACTGAAGGAGCGCTTTCTCTGCTTTTACGAATTGGGGCCTCGGCCACCTCCACCCGGTCTTCACACAAACTGGCTGTGCCCTCATTGCACGTTTTGGGGGTATGAGCCAGAGTTGAAGGTGTAGGTGGGGTGTTGAAAGTGGGAAAGACTATATGGGTAAGAGACAGTGGTGAGGGGGAAGGGGAGGGGCCTAAGTCCATGTTGACATACTCCGAAGCAGCTGGTGGGGTAATAGGGGCAGATGGGCTACGGGAGAGTGGGACAAAGTTACCCATGCAAGAAGTTGGTCTGTTCTGAGGGTGCTGGCTGCTTGAGCCATGAGGCAGGGATAAGCCATGCCTGAGACCCCTGCCACGGCCTCCTCCAACCCGAACCTGGCTGCTTTTCTCACCCTTGAACTCAATGCTGACATACTCCCCAGGACTTTTGGGTTCTGGGAGAAGGGGGTTCTCTCTGACCCGAGGAAGAGTGTTTGCTTTTGAGACGTCAACAAACAAACTAACTGGTCTACTTTTAGTGTGGCCACCTTGCTTGGGTAGCCCATTGGAAGCCTGTTTCTGTAACTTCTTTGCCTCTTTGGACTGAGATCCAGCAACTTTTTTACTAGCTCCCTGGGGGGGGCGGTCCTCACTCTCCCCGAGGCTTTCGTTGCTTGCCGAGCTGGAGGAGTAAGAGGATGAAGAGAGGGACAGATGACGACCACTGGCCAAATTGACAGTTGTTGTTTGCTCCTGACGTCCTCCCAGAGGCCGACCACTTCCTAATCCCCTGCCACCATTGGGCCGCCTGCCTCGTCCGGGCCCGTCATCAAAATGTCCAGAAGGATTATGTTTGTATGAACGAGGAAGAGAATAATATGAATACACCTTTTTGGGTGTTTGCTGATGAGAACTGTTTTCCAAATGACCAGTGTGATCAGGAGGGGGGCTCCCACTAATGGAACGTGCACTGATAGGAGACATGTTCATATAGTCAGTGCCCACTCTGCTGTCCGCACTACCACTGCTCACCCAAGCCCCTCCAGACAGACCACCACGCTGGTCTGGAGAGCAGCTGCTATTAGGGGACATTATCATATAGCCATCAGAAGTGGGTGGTCGGATTTGCTGTGGAGGGGATACACTGTTGTTAGGGGTCATGGCCATGTAATCGTCTGCAGGTTTGGAGTCCAATTCCGGGACTGAGACAGCCACTGACTGGGTCAGAGAAACTGGAGGCTGTGTAACACCAGGCAACATTGACATATAGCCATTGTCCACGCCTAAATCTATACTCCCACCTCCTCCCGCTTCAGTTTTTAACTCTCCAGCTACTTCCAAGTATCCACCCCCACCTGCCACTGATTGTCTCTGCATAGAAGAGCATGTCGATGTAAAAGATTCACGGCTAGTACTCCGAGACATGATGGCATAATCAGCAGATTCTTCATCTGTTGGCTCCTCACCCCTACGCTGTCGAGGAGCCAGTCTCTCAAGAGCCATAGGAGGCAGGGACGCCCGCTTACTCAGCAACCTGCGCTCAGCTTCACATTCCCGACTTGATGAACGTCGCAAAACTCTTCTGGTCTGAGACTGGGAGCTGCTGCCTGGTGTTCCTGGAGCTAGCAAGGGGCTATTAGTCAAACTGCCTTGACTAGTGCTGCCACCCTCATTGCCTCGTTGTCCCATTAGAATATAATTGGCTCCCTCATTGCAGAGGGACAGGCTGCCAACACTTCCAACTGAGCTTCCTGGGAGACTGGGAGAGGGCAGAAGTGTGTGATCACCAGGACTAGAGCCGTACTCATCAGAAGAGCAATAGTCACTGAGTGACTCTGACACAGATGCCTGATGAGTGGGGACACGACTGTAGGCACCAGACCCAGGGCCAGGAGCAGAACATGATGCTCCTCCTCCAAATTCAGAGCCATGCCCTGAGCTAGAGGAGAGGCTTGGTGCAGCGGATGGAGCTGGGGTTGAAATTGAGCGCATCAGCCCGAGCGTAGTTTTAGCAGCTGTGGTGGGGGCTGAACGGACCGACTTTGACCTGAGGATAGGGGTGGTGGAGCAGGATCCATTAGTGGATGGGCTAGAGCTTGGTCCTTGTAGAGGCATGGTCCCTGCTCCATTTTCCTCAGCTTTACCTCCATCACTGGCAGTACGAGATCTTGGGAAAGTATGCCTAGGGGTAGGGGAGGCATTGGCACTGCTGGCCCCAACTCCGCCGTTAGTCCCTCCAGGCGGTTCAGTTCGGGACCGACGGTTGAAACCCACCTGGCTGGGAGGGGGGTTAGGGTGGTGACGGCGTGAGGGAACACTGATTGGATTAGAGGCAGTGGCCCCACCCCCAGGTCCAGAGCTAGACTGAGACTTGCTGCGTTGGCGAAACTCCTCGCTCAGCGCCTTCATGGCTTCCAACAGGGTCTCATGCATGTTTTGGGCCACCACCGAGTCATCCACCTGTGAAGTAGTTTTTATTTTAATTTTGTTTTTTAATTGTGCAGTAAAGCATAATATTTTTTAACTTTTTAATTTGAAGCTTTTTAAACACGAGGACTGGAGGGTGAAACTATCAACATAAAGGTGCTCTTAATTACAGGCTTACCTGCATCCAGAACTCGCCCGGACCCGTCACAGCAGAGCGGCCCACTTCAACAAAGAAGAAGTTTTCGGAATGGCCACAACGTCGGACATTCATCAGCTGTAAAACTACAGCAGCAGCATCTGAGTTGAGCTTGACAAAGTTGACAGTCTTATCAGTGAGGCAAAGGCGGTAGATTCCCCACCAAGTTCTTGGCCTGACCTAAGCCTTTGGGCCACACTTTTACTTGCCACACTTCTTTAAAAGCAGGTCCAGGATTAGGCACACCATAGTCCCCTGCTGCTCCGCTGTCAGTGATGTTTTTACCTAAAAATGAGAGCAGAAATAAAAAACGATTTAAAGCTTTTCAGTGTAAGAAAGACAGACAATAGTGTACAGGAGATGGACGGCAAAATTAATTGTTATGGAATCTAAAACTGCTGCAACAGCAATGCTATGACCTTCAGTGTAAATGGCCAAAATGAACACCAGGTGAAAGCACCACTATTTACCTTTTTGTTGATGGCAAGGTGCCATTTTATGTAACCAATGCCAATACTGAGCTTTTCACAGATTTTTGAACCAGATTAGAGCTCACTCTGCACACGCAGCACCTGGTGACACAGGCTCACACTACCTGCAGGCGCCATACCTGGGGTCTCATTCATCACCTGCACACAATCTTCCTGACACTAGAGTGGAAAAATTCAACTGTTGACAACTGATGTGCCTCACAAAGTGATGACTCTGGAAAAGAACCCTTGTGGAAACATTTGGACAATGCTTATTAAGTGAATATTCTGATAAACCCAAGAGGCCTCAAACCAAAGAGCAAACACTTAAACCTCTTAAGAGAAACTTTCTGGAGCCGCTAAACACAATAAACAGGCTTGGTAACATAATAAATTTCTGTGTCTTTTGGGAGAATACAAGCAGTCCATTCAGCCTTTGTATTAGGTGCCCTATTCCGACATTAGTAATTACTGAGCACAACAAAAAAAAGCTGTTTGTTATCTAATCCAGCACTAGAAGGAAAGTGACAGACTTACTTAACGACTTAACAGCATTTAGCCACCTGTTTTCGGTTTGAAGTCACCATTATCAACAATCTGATAAGGTAAATGCGCCTATTAAGCTAAAAATTACACTAATTCCATCAAGCTGTGGAGCTGACTGCCAACAGTGAAATTGATTCTGATGATATCATACAGTTACCTAAAAGATTTCATACTTTCTATTGACAAAGCTTAGTAATATAATCTAACATGGTGGATATATTTTTTTTGGGGGGGAAACACCCTACACATATTTCCTATACATTTCATATTGTACCCTGTAGACTGACAAGACTGAAGACTAAAACCTCGACGGCCCTCTACGGCTCACCTATACCATGGGAACAGCATGTGTTCCTAAAAAAAAAGGAGCCTTCACTGCACTTCTTTTCTCATGGCTGTGCTGGAATTGTTCACAGCCATATGCAGACAATACGCCCAAGCATGCACAGTGGTTGCCATATTAGCCAAGCTTTTGTTGTGACAAATACTTCCCTAGATCCCCTTTCTGAAACATTCACTTGTGATTGCAAAAGACAGAAAGCTGACTTTAGTTTACTTCCCCAAAACTTGCGGATCGCTCTAGACTTGAAAGAGACATAGGAATAGATGTTTTGTTGAGAGCCATGCAGTTTGTGGCTTAGTGGCTATGTGTGTGGAAGGCACTCCCCCCTATATTAGATGACTCATTCAAGGCCATGCTAAGCTTTTTCGTGTTCTGCTTTTTTTGTTTTTTTGTGTTTTTTGGTGAAAGAAGCTGCGTTTGCCTCCTTAATTTAGATTTACTACAGAAAAAGGAAGTTTTGGGAATTTTTCTGTGAACCTAGGGAATGAAAGGGTGATTGCAAAGATATGAGAGCGCCATTAGAAGAAAGTCAACAGGAAGGGTTAAAATAATCTGTAGTCGAGATATAGTTTGCTAAATTTGTCTTAAATTGTTTAAAATTAAGACTTTCAAAAAGGTTTTGAACTGCAATTGTATCTCAGCAGGATTTTCACAGCAGTGCATTTTATGTTCCTTTGACATTTTTTGTGCATCTTAAGAGTAGCAAAAGTGTGCTTTTTGTTTGAGCACACTATGTTCTTAAAACTAAAAGCACTCTAGGGCCACTCAGGATAAGCTCTGAGGGGTTGTGCCCAAAGCCAATGGGGTGGACACTGACTTGCCCTATCAGACATGGCAGGCTTTCTTTGCGGTTACATAAAGCTAGGGTTGATCCTACGCAGACTGATATAAATTATAGATTGCCACTGGCTGTTCTCAGGAAGACTGTCGAGGGAGCAGCGATGATGAGTGTAGAGAAAGTCGTTCTTTTAGTTTGCATAGAGTGTGTTTGAAACAGTCACCTTCTCAGGACCCCTATAGGACTAACACTACCCTTAGCGGTACATCAGAGGGCCGGAAGAAAGATGCGCATGAACACAGAAACACACCTGGAGGTAGTGAAGCCTGCTGGTTGAATAAGGGCAGCGTGTGCAAAACACTTTTTAGCCCACCTTGATCCAACCTTGATGATTTTTGCGTGCCCGGTTGTTGAGTTCATACAAGGTGACTTTACTTTTTTCATCCCAAAGTTACTGTAGAGTTTTTCCCTTTTTAGAAACCTGCAAACAACTTACACTAGGCTTCTTCTTTCCCAGGCGCCGCTTGTTTAATCCACTTTTGCCACAACCACACATGGCAGGTTTGGGTTTGGCTTGAGAATAGCCACCTCTGCGGACAACATTCGTGCAAGCTTGTTTGCTTTGACCGTGCTACCTTTCTTGAGGAATCTCGAGAGAGTATTAGGAGGGTCATAATTTCAACCATTTTTCTAAGCTGGGTTTTCAAATATGATTTAAGGTCTAGTCGTTGAGATGGGACTGTGTACTCCTTCGGTTTTATGTGGGTTTAAGGGGGCATACAGCAGGGATAAAATGTTTACCCCTCAGGGTTCTAGATGCTTGCTGTGATATTTAAAACGATTCGCTCAGTGACAGTCTGATTGTTGTTATGGTTATCACACAAATCTCAAGAAAGTAGGTCTCCCATGGAGGTCTAGGAGGCCGATAATAGCTTACACACAGCAAAAAAAAAAAAAAAGAATGGGGCTTGTGTTATTGAAGGACAGATTGATTGATTGATTGATTGATTGATTAAAAAGAAAGAAATCTTACCAAGTGGCACATCTTGGTATGGTTTTTTTATTTGATTTTTTAAAATCAAGTGTTAAGATTTAAGAAGGTCAAACTTCATTTTAGTCTACTGGTATTGCATGACTAAATGTAATATTAGTCATTGAAATGCTAACATTTTGTGGAAAGAAAAAAAGGAAATGATACATATTCATTAAATATTTTGCTGCAAACTCTCACTTCTTCTTGGTTGCAAATGCAGACTGTAAATCAGGAAAAGCTCCTCTGTAACTCTTAAAGCTCTCACCAGGTTCTCTTTCAAGATTTCTGGGATTACTGCCCTGCATGCTGTAAAACCATTAATAGTGCACACAAAACCATTTTCTACCATTATCTCTGCTACTGTTAGTACCACCCCTTCTGCCATTCCAGGTTACCAGCGTGGACAGATAGCGGGCAGCTGTGGACCTGCGTGTCCGAGAATGAACCTGATAGCTGCGCTAATCTCTGGCTGCCATGTGGACCCGTTTAAGTCTCCACCAGCTCCTCCACTTCCTATCATTTTATCCATCTCCAACATCTGCAAAGCTCCAACTGGGCCCACACTGGGGGGGACACAATGCTTCCCCAAACCCAGCATCCGCCTTGGGTTCATTCCACATGCGGATCCAGTTATCCATAAGAATACAAAAGCACAAAAAATTACTGCTGATGCTCCCGAGGTTTGCTATTGGTTTCCTAACAAAAGGTCTCTGAAAGTCAGTTTAAGGAAGCCAACTTGGAGGTTGCTGGTTAAAACACAATGTCCTCAGAGTGTGTCATTTGGCAGGAACATAAGGTTCTGGGGAAAACAAAGCAGCTTCCCAGATTCTAACATCACAGTCTGCATAGATATGTTACAATTTGATGTGACAGTTTTCCCAAATCAGACACAAGTCAAAGTGAGATTTGGAAACAAAGCTTAATACACAAACATAACAACCTAGATATTTGTTACAACCCTGCACAATAAATCAAAACTGTTCCCTAGAAGTAAAACCACTTGAACATAGCTCATACAGTATTTGTATTCATTTAAACTGCCTTAACAAAGCAAACATTGACTTATGCAAAGATGTATTTCATAAAAGCAAAATATCTTGCTCTCCCACATGTGCTGCTTGTAGCTCGCTTTAGGTCCATCCCTTTTAGTTAAATTTACATGCACAAGACACAAGGGGTGTGTATTGTCAAGCACCTGGCCATACAATACGTATCACAATACAATATATCCCAATACTGTATTGTAAGAAAATATATTGCGATTATCAAAACAGTGAGCACTGACACACTATCTTACATTACATTCTCTAACATTATTTTTTAACTAAACAAGCAACAAACTTATTGCTTGCCGATTTTTTTCCCCCAGAAATACTCAACACAGGGTTTGATTTTGATAACACGTTGTGAAATATTAGAGTAGGATGTTGTATTGCATCTCCGAAAAGAAGGAAGATACAGGATTCCCCTTGTGGCAAATGTAGTCTAAAAAGCTTATAAATCTCAACTCATGAACTTTCTGACCCCACAACTGGAGCAGTAACAGCTGGGGATCAAACAGTCAGCAATCAATAGCCCCGCTGTAAATGGTTCGCCTGCTTTTAAAGAGCTACTGCTCAGTCACGTTCAACATATGGGTACTCATCCACCAAATGGATCCTGTTGCTGCTGGCTTTGCTTTGGCTGTCAGTCAAAGAGAGGCTACTGATTGACAGGCTGCTTTAGGGTAGAGGCAATGGCAAAACTGATGTCCACTGTTTTACTGTAACATTTGTGTGTCTTTCCACTACAACAAGACGATAGCTGGCTGTGTTCACATTTGGACACACACACACAAATCACAGGGCGTTAAAATATTTGCAAAACTAAGCAGCTGGGATTGCGGATGAAACAAACAAACAAAAAATGTAATCAACAGTAAGACTCTGAGGGACCACACCACAACTTCAACGTACTCTCCCCTCAGTACCTGCGTTTGCAGACAAACTCTTACTGCATCACCTCGAGACAATAATTACTAGCCAATTAGGCAGATGAGCAGTGCTTAAAGCGGCTTAACGTTTAATCTCTCGGTTTGACTAGGCAACTGGTATGGATCCAGATCTCATTCTCAGTAAGAGTATCCAGACGCTGCAGGATAAAAAAAAAATATAGACACAAACTTCAGACAGCCAAACGTGCACATAATCAGTGAATTTGTCAGCAGCTGAATGTAGAAAATGTACCTGCCAGGTAAGAGAGATTCAGAGAAGAGTCTAGAGACTCAAATATATAAACTCTATAATTATCTGGAAACAGATGTTTCTGGTTTAATTTATGGAGCTTTGAATGTAGCAAAGGAACATTTTATAACACCAACATTTGTGGTGCGCATAATTACAGCTTTCGCTTGAGCGGATACAGTCAATTATTAAATCAACAGATGAACGAAGTGACAGTGCTTTGGTAAAGAGAAATTACAACAGGCCTTTATTTTATTGCTAATATTTTATAGACATAATTCAAGTGAAGCAACTGTAAGCTGCAGCATTTGTATCAAAAATGTGAGAAAAGATATTGAATAAAAAGGTCTAATTCGACAAACTGCTTATTACCAATTACAATCAAATGATTGAGTCTCTGGAATATAAAAAGTTTGATGAACTAGTTTTGTTTGTTGTTGTTTTTATAATTAAGGTTTTTCATTGCACTTAGTTCTCACCACATGACACAATCACTTCAAACTTAAACTAGTTTGCGGTTTTAATATTTACATGACTTTTTTTTGTCTGACCAAACTAGTATACAGACTACAATAACACCAAAAGATAAAGGCACTATTGTAAATGATTGACTTTACTCAGACACCTTTTTTTTATTATTGTTATTATTATTGACCTTATGATTCAACTCTTAAAATAATAAAATGGGCTGCTGCTATTAGACATCTAGCCTTGAATGTAAGTGAATTCCTGGCATTAATACAAGTCCAAAGTTGAACTCTAGCATATTCTTTTGTTGAGGTCAATAATTCCCATGGTGTTGTCTGAACTGCTGAAAAAACTTCCATGCTGCCGCGCCTCAACTTTTGGCTAAGGTTAAGCCTTTATACACTCGACTAACTCCTAATAGTAGCACAAATAGCTGCCCTCAAGCCTGATACTACAGTTGCTTGCTGACAGGTCTAACTGTACTCAGCTGAAGAAATAACTATGATAGTTAGTAGAAGCATTTGTGGCTTCAGTAGACAGCAGCTTGGATTACTTCCCTGTACTCTTCCTATACGCTTCACTGTAAGCTGTGTCAACTCAAAGCAATGGAATTATACCAGGCTTCAAACAGAGTTGAGCCCCAGTGCCTACTGACTGGGTGATATGAGCAGCTACACAGGTATCAAGTTGAAGGTGTGGCCTGTTGGAAACTATGCAAGAGGCACAGTGCAGCATCCCCCCCTTCCCCTTTAGCTGTAAATTCTTCCGTCTCCCCCACCGGGACAAGCAGTGGGACAGACACTTCACTGTATGGACACAAGTGGATTAGTGATGGCGTGGGTAGAGACTCTATCAACGCTTGAAACTCAATGAGCTGCACATACCAAGGGATGCTTTTTACGGCAATGAATCCTGACACACTAATAGCTGTGTGTATATTTAGCCATTTTTGCAACAATAGTACCTGCAACTCCCAAACTTTCTAAGTACAGGTGTATGTGTCAGTCTCTGCGGCCTCATTTTCCCACAACAATGTAGGAGCAGCATTGCATACCACAAGAAAAGGGATGCCAGCGTGCAAGTTTACACAGCAGCCAGCCGCAGCCCTATTGACATTGTCAAAGGGGAAGATTTACACTAGAAACCCAACACTTGGAGACAACAAAAGAAGGTAACGGGCAGCCAATCGCGACATAACCGGCGTGTAATGTTAAAATGTCACAGTGACTTGAGTAGGTTGTCTTGGCTCATCACCTGCTGAGTTTTACGAGACGTCTGTACATGTGATGTCAGCTTTTTGCACAAAGGAAACTTTTCTTTTAGCCTTTTAGCCTCCAACAGTTGTCCATTAACTTTGCAGTCTCTCAGAAACTCATCAAATACTTGGGAAAAGTGGGCTGTACACACTAAAAACACACAATCCCAGTTGTGTGAAAACAGCGGGGGAAGCAGTAATGTTGACATGTTATAAGAGATTGCACTTGAATCCTATAATGCACGCACTGGCAGCAAGCAACATTCTGAAGTTTACAAGGAGCGAGACTTGTATCCTACTTTAAAAGCTGACAGTTCAACGCAACACAAAGTGCTCTGTTGAGAAGCCTTCAGACTGAGTGGCCTGATTTTCTCTATTTCCAGGTGTTCTGTTGCTGTACCGCCTCATTTCTAATCAGCTGCTTTATGTAACTGAGCAGAAGGGTCATGTGTGGCAAGCACCTTGAACTTGTATCTTCATTTGCCAAGATTGCGTCATGTCATCAAGTCCCTGGTGGCCTGTCTGTCTGGTCGTTTCACTGAGAGGCTGAACAGGTGATCTGGAGTTTACTGTGTTCACCGATTCTGCAATGACAGCTGTGTGTGTGTTTACACAGCAGCCCATAACCTCCATTTGAGAAATTTTACATCTAACTTATTCTTCTGCCACATTGGACATAATTTCTGCACTGAAGCTTTCATAAGACACAATAAGTTAACAGTGCCTGAACATCTAAAAAGAGTATATGTACTTTCATAAATGTGTGATGTTTAACATTTTATAAAACTGTCTCTGGATGCCATTGGGAGTTTGTTGCTTCAATACCACAGCATGAAAAGGATTATGTACAAACACGTTTTATAATCAAAGGGCAGCTGTTGAATGTTGAATGCCCTGTTTACTAACGATAAGTCTATATTATGGCAAATAAGAGACAATCTGAGAATATGAAGCAAGATTGAGTAATGCCTGGGATCAATGCTGCATGTGATATTGCAATGTCAGCAGATAAATAAAGCCCAGTAAACAAGAATGCAGGGTGTGTTTGGGTAAAAAATAAAATAAAATACGATTTAAAAAAAAACAAAGTTGTAGGGTTACTGGAAACAAGGGAGTATGGACAAGCTCCACAGCAGAGTGTTTTCACAACAGAAGCAGTTTAGAGACAAAATGCCCACAACACAGCCAGTATTCAACAATATTAAATGATGCGCCTATCCATTTATAAAAGAATACTTATGTAAACTTTGCTTGGCAGGCACTAATGGTTTAAATGTATCCACACATTAAAATGAGGCATGTCCTGATCTGCAGTGCGCCTCTGCTGCAAAGCTGCTGATTGCCACGTTTCCCCTTCACACACACACAGCCCCTGACAGAGTCCATTTATGCGTTACCCGGACTTTTACTCACTTTTGCACTGCAGCTCCACCATGGCCTGGTACCACTCGTCTTGGTCCGTCTCGTTCTCCGCGGCGACGGCAAAACTCTCCGCCCGCGTGTAGAGCACTATCATGTGTTTGTTCTTGGAGTCGGCCCTCTTGTTGATGTTGAAGCATGTCTCCAGCGCCACTGCTTTCTTTGGGACGGGTGCCTTGCCGCGGAATTTCTTCTCGCTCTCGTAGTACTCGAGTCGGGCCGGGCCTCGCTCAGTGGCACCGCGCAGCACGAAGTACCGACGGTGCATGGACTTCTGTTTTCGAAGGTAGCCGCTCTTCCTCACGTCCTCGCAGCTTTGAGGTTCGCCCGCTTGGTTCTCCATGACAGCTTTCCAAAAACAATTTCGTTTCCAAGTCAGTTTGTTTGTATTTCTGTAAGTTTTAGCTGGCGGTGCCGCTCCCCTCTCTCTCGCTGGCCCACATCAACGCAGGCATTGAGTGAGTGAGAGGGGAGGCAGAGGTCGGCTATGGGGTCACTCCTGGTCCAGGTCTTGCAGCTTCAACCTAAACCAGCCTGTTTCCATCCGCAGATAAGCCGACTACTCTTCTTTTCTCTTCTCTTACTTGCTCGTCGCTTCCACTGGCTGGGCAGCAGCACAAGTTTTCAAGGCGCTCTCGGGTGAGCACATGCGGCGCAACTCGATGCTGAGCCCCTCTCCCACAACTACTACAGCAACAAAACGCTACCTGAGCGCTTTAATTCATTGACTGCACGAAACAAAAACACAGTTCATTCGGCTGCACACTGCACAGCGTCCTCCCCTGACGCCTTGTTTTGCTCGGCTCGTGCTGCCGTAGTGTGGAGCAGGACTGTCACTCACTCAGTACTAGTACTCTGGAACACGGTGCGTTCAAGGGACACGGGAAAGCTCCGACCGCAGAGCTCGCGTGCTTGTGTTTTGATCTATTCTAACCATTCATATCAATCAGAAAATAGTTACAATGAGCCAACATCTATAAAAATGAGCTTCTTTGCAGATGTTGCTCGCGCTGGTTAATGTTATATACTATACGCCTAAAAATTAAATGCAGTTTTGCCACTTTAATTCCCTGTACAATTTATTTTTTACAATTGAGCAATTTAGGGTTAGTGTTTGCTCTTTATGACATTCTCCTTTTTCCACTTTGACCTTAGTAGAGAATGATAAAGAATATTTTTATTGCGTATGTCAATGTTCAGCTTTGTAAAAGATGTAAGTACAGTCTAGTGACGTCCTACTTCGTTCCAGCACATGAACGCAGCATCACTATGAGTGTGTAATATTTCAATGTTGTCGATTCACTGAGCCCATCCTGTTCTATTTATTGAAAAATCCCTTTCTGTCCACTTCCACGGTGCACAGGTCTGAGCAGCAATTTTGTTAAATAAATCAAAATAAATCAAATAAAACATAGGCACGCTGTTTCTTCATTATACACTTTAAACGCACATAAAGGCTTGTGAGAATACTAAAATTTGCAGGTTAACATAAGCTAATTATTATGTCCTATTGTAACTGTTTGACAATAAATAATAGATAAGAAAAGCATGCCCAGACATGATCTTCTTGACCCTGTCTGGTCTGAGCACCATAAACACCATGTCACAATCGTTGAATCAAATCAAAGAATAATCGACTAATAGATTAGAAAAGGACAATATTGTGCATTTTCAGACTTTGACACATCCTTTAAACAGATCTATAAATAGCTACGTGGATAGCAACAGACGAGCTCTATCTTGGTACTCTTGTGCAGAATGCATGTTGTTATGCAATATGCATCCAAAAGTAACCTTCTGCACGAGGTCAGAAAAAAACTTAATTCCATGCGCCGCCTGCTGTTGGGAAATATATTGCAGACATTTTGAAAATGAGACTAAAAAGACTCGAGTGAAGCCGTTTTTAAGAAGCAACAAACTGATTTATGAACATGGATATAAAGATGTTGTTACATGAGTCTTTTTTGGCAAATTAAGGAGAACAATCCTTGCCTCAATGTCATTCCAAATCAAACAAAAACAAGCATTTGGTCCGATACATGACACACAATGATTTTGTACACATCTGGTTAATTCAGTATTTGCTTTTACATTCAGTAGCATCTCCTTTTAGCCCTCTAAGCGCATGCAGCCTGAGAGTTAAAAACTTAAACACTTAATTATTAATCCTTCAAAGGAAGCCTGACTAAAACATGTGACCGATTAAAACACATCCCATACACACAATGCAGACAGAGAAAAGATAGTCTCCATCTTTTTCACATGCGGCTGTTAAAGCTGTGAGAGCCCACTCACTAGAAACTTGCGGCTCTCATTACGTCGTAAACATTTCAACTGGTAAATTACCAACTGGCTTTTCTCTTAGAGACATTTATTAAGCAGGTGACATATTACTGTGGACTGTTCTTTTGCACTTTTAGAAGCAGGAGATGAAAGCAAAGTAGCAGCAGTGACATGTGTTTAATACAAGTCTATCTCTTGAAAAGTTAGAGGCGTCATTTACAGGTGAAACTCGAAAAAATAGAATATTGTGCAAATTTTCATTTAATTTAGTAACTCAAACTATTATATTACAATCCTTTATTTGTTATAAGTTTGATGATTATGGTTAATTCCCAAATTTAAAATCTCAGAAATATTTTAGGCTCGAAGTGTCAAACTCTAATCAGCTAATTAAACCAAAACACTTGCAAAGGGTTCATGGGTCTATAAATTGTCTCAGTCTAAGTTGAATTACTGAAATAAATGGACTTTAGCACAATATTCAAATTTTTCGAGTTTCACCTGTACATTTGACTCCCACAGAGCCCTGAGGTGGCATCTACTGGCACACAACACCTTCTGACATGTCACAAACACAACAGGCTGTCACTCTCCTACACACACACACACACACACACACACACACGCACGCACGCACGCACGCACGCACGCACACACACACACACACACACACACACACACACACACACACACACACACACACACACACACACACACACACACACACACACACACACACACACACACACACACACACACACACACACACACACACACACACACACACACACACACACACACAGGTGCGCACACACACACACGCAGGTGTGCGCACACACACACACACGTGCGCGCACACACACTGATTTGAAGAATTACATTTATGTTCTGCTTTTTTCCTTACGAACAAACAAACAAACATAAACACAGACTGAAGGTAAAAGAGGGATGGGTCAGAGCCCTCCTTTCAAGGGCAAAAATACTCCAGAGGCATTGAAATGGCAGCGACTCCTCATGTATACTTCACCACCGGTTCCCAGAGACCAATGAGTGGCTGAAGTGAGAAGAGAGGGAGGGGGCAACTGGACGCCAGGATCAGATGAATGGATTTTTTGACGTCCCTCGACTGGGGTAAACATTCCCCTGAAAGACACAAAAAAAAATAAAAAGGAAAGGAGTGAGCAGGAAAAAAAATTCACTATTCCCATAGTTCTTTAGAAAAAGGTAAACTCTTTGTTAGAGTCTAATAAACGGCCCGGTACTCACTGTAAAAGGATTCACCGACATCGGTCGTGGAACTTTGGGTTCCGAGTCGGATGCAGAGAAGGAGGCAAAACCTACAACGTAAATTACAGTCAAGTGTGGACGCAGATGAAATTTCAAGCCAGAAATGGGACACAACACTTCAACGTGCTGCGGCCAAAGCAGCAGCTCCTATATACGTACTGGTTACGTGACTGATACGCCCGCAGCGTCACTGTACACTACTGAAATAATGAAGTGCATGAGGTGTGTATATATATATATATACACATATATATGTTTTTTTTAATACAAACATGAGATACACATAATAATGAAACATGAATAAAAATAACACAATATAATAATAATATACAATTCTTGAATCTTGAATCTATATAATTTTTTGTTTGCTGATTATACCAAACATGGTGCTAAAATGATTACCATTGGCTTCTAGGTTGCTGCCAGACTCTGTGACTGCATTCTGTGAGGCAGGGGCCGGGAAGGGTGCAGATGGAGGGAACACTGAGGTGGGCAAAGTGACAAATGCACTGGAGTCACCTGAAGATGAGATAAATCAGTACAACATCAGCTCATATCAGAATAAGGTCCTGACCTGTGCTGAGAATATAAAGGACGTTATTTCTAGTGATATTGCTCTTGACATTGCCAATGACATTATTTTAATCAGCCTTTACTTTTTTTGTCATAATAATCAACAAATGTAGTTTTATAAATATTTTTGTAATGTAAATACAGTTGCAAAACAAAGTAGAGGCTTCTGAGTCTTACCTCCTGAGGTGCTGCTGAAAGGGTTACTGGGGGAGAGGGCAACGGGCGTCTGGGAAGAGGAGCCAGAGCTGGAGCTGAATGGGTTGGGGAAATCTGAGACACAAGGGACAGAAGGGTGGATAAGAGGGGGAGATAATTCACAGTGTGTGGGGTCAACAAGCTGCATTCCTTGCTATGCAAACCAACACTACTCTTTAGCCACAGAGATGTTAATTTAAGGGTGTTGTGTGGCGTTCAAGATGAGGAGACTGATTATAAACATGGCTGTAGGATCAATGCATGCGTGCCAGTGACTTACTTGCAAAGGTTTGGGATCCAGAGACTGTATCGACACCAGGGGAACTGTGATGCGGGGGGGGAAAACAGACAGACAGAGAGAATGTGACCTTTAAAGACTGTACTTAAAAAAAAACTGGCGTGTTTAACAAAAGGCAATCTGACAGGAATTAATTTTCTACCTGGTAGGAGTAGAGCTGGACGAGAGCCTGTTGCCAAAGATGGCGTTGTACTGCGGAGGGCCGCCAGGAGGGGGAGCTGCAGGAAAGCATTTCAAACAGGACCATAGTGACCTCAGGGCGCTAATAAGGGCTTGTTTAAGAAATCAGGTGCTACTATGTGCCAAATACTAAGTGTGAACACAAAGGAACAACATCTCTTGAACGTGTAAGTCATTGGAGAACAAAGCTTTACAAACATCCTGAATAAAATACCGTCAAATATGAATCAAAGCTAAAAATAAATAACCTCTTTCATAAATAACCTCTTTAATCTGCCAGACACAGAAGGTTTTGATCGAGACGATGGAAAACAACCACGCTCATGAACCTTATGCATTAAATCAGTTGGTTATTAGACAAATACTGCTGAAATAAACAAATCAAAAAGGTCCTTTAAATCAGACCATGCAGGTCCAGGAGCAAACACAAAGAGCAGAATTCAGTTGTGAAAAGCCTTGGCATTTGCAGTAAGGATGTTATGCAACCAAGGCTGAGCTGGCTCTGACAATCAGTATCACACGTACTCCCCAACTCTCACTGCCTCTCTATCTTTTGTATCTGCCTGAGCCGGGACACTTTTCAAAGTTTTGCCGATGAATAAAGAGAATTAACTTTGATTATATTACTCTCATTAACTCAAATAGCCCAGATCAGCTCAGAAAAATGTGTTCTATTTATAAATATATTTATTTTTATTTACCTGGTTGTGTGGTTGATGGCGTGTCAGAGAAGACAGTGTCAAGATGGGACAGAGCGGCGTACTTGTCCTGGTTGTTGGAGCTGCTGACTGGAGGTGTGGTCTGCCCTCCACTGCCAGGCGGTTGCTGCGCCTGCTGGGACAGAGACTGAGGCAAAGGCTGTGTCTGAGAGTGGCTCAGGCCTCCAAAGTCCACACTGAGGGACTTGGGGAAAGCTCTGAAGGGTCCCGTGACCCCTGAAGCCGATACTGTGCGACCTGAGGGAGAAGAAAGAAGACAGAGCTCAGATTAAATGATGATGAACTATTTCAAAAGTAAATCTAAGTTAATCTTTGTCTTGATAATAGTTTGTTGATAATGTTGTAAGCTTCTATATATGCCACTTCTATATAATCTGCATATAATATATATAATTAAATTAAACTTAAATAAAGTCAAACCTCAAATTTAAATTAATATAATATAAAATAAGACACATTATAGCGATGCCGGTCTTTAGGAATCTGGACCAAAAATGTCAACCCAAATGTCAAATCAAACCTACAAATGTCTATGCCAGAAAAAGATATCAATAAGAACTGAAAATACAACTGTGCAGCCATATAATCATATTTTCTGCGGCAGGTCATATGATCTAGCCGTCGGCTCCAGAGCTACTGAGCAAACATTATTATATCTAGAAGACTGAAAACATTAATATTGTCATTCTTTGCACAGGAGACAGGTAAATAATTAGCCTGCCAGCAGTGTGTACACCCCCTTGATGTAAGTAGGCTGTCTCATGCTGTAAATCATATATACATTGTTGTTTCCATGCAGGCTATTGGCTACAAATTGATTATGGTTAAGCGTTAGCAAAAACTCAGAAGCAATGCATTTATTTCAGAAATCAGTGCCAGACATACTACAGAGCAGGAAATTATAATTATCACCACTGCACGCTAGCAAGCTTTCCAAAAACATAAGCCACAATGCATGCTAGTATCAGCCAACAGTGTTAGCAAATATTGATAAGCGGGAAAAACCCTGTTTAAAAGAGCAGCTTGTTGTTTTTTCTGTCAGCTGACAAGGAATCCAGACCAGACCACACTCGTATACAGATTTTATAAAGATATACGGTGTGAAGCATGCAACAGAGAAGCTGGTGTGTGCATGCTCGAGGAATGAGGTCTACATTAAGTTGTGTTGAGATATGATCTATCTATGTGAGCATACCATAACTTCCCTGAATATTTGGAATGGGATGTAAATGTGTATGGTGGGACTATGGAAAGGCCACCCCACAGTTTAAGTGCTTCAACGACAACCAGGTGTGAAATCTCAGCAGCCCTCATCTGACGGGGGCAGCAGCTATGGGCTAAAAATAGAGTTACTTTAAACTTGGTCTCTATCCTCTAGGGTAACGCAATGTGTTCTCCTTGACCTTCCCACCTCTTCAGATCTAGGCTTTAGCATAAATTCTGGCTAATGTGGAAAATATTGTGTGTTTTTTTGTTTTTCAGTTTGCAGTTCAATCCACATACAAAAGAGGTATGGACAACGCAGCTCGTAGACTAGCCATCTATTATAAATAATACAGCACAGAGAGAGCTTATTGATCACAGCACACACTCAAATGCGTCAGTCAGTGCCAATTCTTACCTAAAGTGAAGTGGTTTTTGAAGGAGCTACTGGCTATGGGTTTGGAAGGAAGGAGAGAAAGAGGGACATGTTGAGAAAGGAATGGGAAGAGAGGAGAATGCGTCACTGGCGTCACATGAAACAGTTGTCCATGCTGTCATCTTTGGTTTTGGGTCAGCATGTTAATTATCGGCCATAAATAATATGCATCTAAATGGACTGACTATTTGTAATACCAAGGCCTATTAGAGCATCTTGTCATTGCCGTGAATAGACAAGTAATACCTCAGCATTACAGTTAATTGTAACTATCAACGCTGTGGCAGGCTGGGTTGGTGTTTATGTGCAATAATAGACTCTCAAAATTATGTCAAAACGACATATAGTGCCTTTAAATCATCTGTAAAAATGTGCAGGACATTTAAACAATAACAAAAACATTGTGAATTAATGACGCGGCCTGTGTTGACACACCTGAAGGTCGAGGGAGAGCGGGAAAAGAAGGGGTGTGGCCTTGATTTGCCAGCGCTGACGACAGAGAACCTGGACGCTGTCTTTCAATCCCACACAGACTGAGATCTTAAAGGGAGTAAAAAAAAAAAACCAGATCGATTAGGATCTGTTCCAAAATATCACTTCCTTTGATAAAAAAAAAACACTTTCCGACCTTTGAGAGAGGGGTCTCTGAAGCTCTGGGAGCGCATCGGCCGAGCAGTGAAACACATCTGTCCGCATGTCAGCTGGTGAGATGGTAGGACCCCGATCCCATGAGGGCAGCTGTGACTGAGACTACAGCACATCGAATGAAAAGAAACAGGTAGACAGTAAAAGGATGAGCACAAAGACAGGAGGGTGTGCCTCTTTCTTGGTTTCTTAATAATTTATAACTATGCGCTTTGAAGTGAGGGCTACCTGGTCTTCACACATATCAGCCTGTCTCCCCTGCTGTGAAGAGGGAAATTCAGGTCTTGTCTTTACTTTCTATTACTCCCACTTCTCTTTTCTTTTGAACTACTTTAACTTTTTCACTTCATGTCTCAGTTTCCATTCTTTTGATTACTCTGTTAACCAGATAAAATGTTTAATTACCAACTTACCAGTGGCCTCTGGGCTCTGGCATTATGGTTCGGAGCCTGGCCAGCTAAAGGACCGTGAGAAGGGGGCATGGCTGGGACCCCTGGACTCCAAGGACCCTCCACTTCCCGGCGATTTTTACTTTTGGAAAAGTGCCTGAGGAAAAGTCAAGGATTTTAAAAAGGTGCAATAAGCATTAATCAAACGTTTACAGACAACATGAAGATCTAGGTAAAAAACTGTTTGTATCAACCTATAAAGCGGTTTGCTCAGAGTTCAAGAGCTGTTGATTTCAAGGCCAGCAGTCTAAATAAGGACAGATATTTTGTATCCACTGCTTTAATCCTCCTTAGTGTAACTGACTTTTGAAAGTGTGGGTCTGCATTTGTAATTAATACAGCACTAGTTCTTGTTAAGATCTATTTATGCCATGTTTATCTAATGGGTTTGTCAGTATGTGATGAATAACACCAGGAGCCTCACCATTTCTTCTTCTCGTATTTGTCTTGAAGGAACTCCTTAAACTTTTGAGAGTCCTTCTTGTCGGAGCAGCCGTCCGTCTTTGGGTCAAATATACACAACCACATCCTCCTCCCAACCTGGCCAACAGAGAGAGGACACAGTCAAAACCCTCAACCAAAACCAGTGTACTGGACAAGGCCAAGACTAACGCATGACACACATGTAAAGATATACTAGAGTTACTGCCTTAGTTTAAAATCCTGTCTAGAAGTCCAATATAAAGTCCTCTATTTCCAAAGTTCAGAGGAATGATTAATATGTTCAGAGACAAGACATTTTAAGAGTGGCCTACTTTAATTAAGATACCATTCTCAAAAACAAGAACACTAATACAGTCCATTCATTTTGATCCTGACATGAACACAAACAGATTTTCTTATGTGCGAATCATCCAGTTTAAGAGTCAGAGTGCTGCGCATGTTAGTGCCAATAAATGAATCATGGCTGAACCCATCACTCTGGAGATGATGATGATGATGAGGAGGAGGAGAAGCCGGACGCCTCTTCTCATTTTACACAACATGCCAATAGAAAGCACTCATCTCATTTGTGATATAAGCACAGGAAGGAAGGACTGTTACCTACAGACTCTCACACACAGGAAACAAATCTTGGTTTGAGTTTGACGGTAAGCTTTAGTGAGTGGGATTTTTCCTACAGTAAAAAAATGGTGGCCACAAGTTTCGGTTTTGTCAAAGCCATAAAGTCTGAACTTAAAGCTGTGCCATTTACAACTCAAATGGAAAGATGCCTCTCACCTCATTGCCATGGTTTTGGAGGAACTCCACTTCCTGTTGCGAAAAGGTTGTCATGGAGATAGACTTGACTCTGTGGGGAGGGTTGAGGCCTCTCCTGGGACACCGAAACAAGATGAGCAGTGAAATTTAGACAGAAAAAAAACACAAAAGCTCTGGACTGGTGTAGAGGGAACATTTGACATGTGGCTGCCTGTGACATTAAAGTAAGACTTGTTTTGCAAGGTGCCACAGCAAATAATACGCCCCTTTGTAACAGTGAGTTTTGGGTAACCGTGCCATTTAAAGAGATAAAGGTTTGTTTGTGAGGATTGTGCAATAAAACGTAGCCTTGTGACTTGCTTGGTTTGGACATGCAGAACATAATGTGACACATTTCTGTATCTGTATCTACACACATACAGTACACGCCCACACTGGAGATGAGCCTGGAAATAGAGAGAGAGAGAAATGGGGAGAAAGGTAGTGTCAAACCTGCACCATGGCGATATGTAACAGAGCTGGAAAATGACTAGCTGTCTGTCGCAAATGAGACTAAAAAAAGAGAAAGACAGAGAAAAAAATGGAAGTGAGTGCGTAAATGAATACAGGCTGCTTGACAAGAGCTGCTCCCTGTAAAACCTAAGGCACTCAATCTGTCAAAGGGTTGGTGCATGGTGCAATCTCTGGCCTCCTGATACTTTTACTTTGCAGCCCATGCGTTTGTCTCCACTGATGCAGTAACAGGGGATTAACGCTAAAAGGAAAGACATGGCCCTTCTATTTACTCACAGCATTCCAGAGCACGACGTGCACACGAAGCTGCCCACCGTGACGTCCGTGTATGTGACCCCGGGCTGGTTGCACTCGAAGCAGTGTTTGTTTACTCCAGACTGGGCCAGCTCACGGACCTTACGCGAGCATATCTCCTGGTTGTCCCGGTGCTTGCGGTTCGACATGTTTTTTTTCTTTATTTTTCTGACAGCTTCTGGGTGTCAGTCCGTGCGCGCGTACATGAAGCCCCCTCTCGCCGCTGTCCTGCCCTCCCCCCGGATTACTCCTCCTCTCCCCGTTTACTACAAGCTGCACTTCTTCACTCCCGCATTGTGGAGACACGTTTCTGCGACTGCACCTCCAACGAGAGACTACACACTACACTGGAGCAGCAGCAGAGGCGCGTCAAGGCGTGCGGGATGGCAACCGGAAAAACATCACTGACTCTTGTTCAAAGTAAAAGCACAGAACCTTGACCAATCATTTGTGTTTTCAAACGTGTCCCAATACGACCCCTGCTTACATCAGCAGCGTGTTTAATGGGTCATTGTATTTTTATTTACTGTTTGATGCCATCGTTTCAAACAAAATGCCCATCTTTTAACCTGAAAATTGAAACTCCGCATCCAGTAAGAGTTTAATTGTCACATGACCTAGCATAAAAAGAGAACGTGCGCCACAATTGACAGTTATAATGGAATTGGTGCACGTCCTGAGTAGTCAATTAACACCGGATGTAAAGAAACAGCTATACATAATTCACTTTTTCATCCACCACCCACAGTGTGTTGAAAAAAAGAAACAGTTTGTTGTTCCTTTAAATAAAATCAAACAAAAATATCTATTATAAGAAGAGAATCAGAGCGGGGCAGCTGACCAATGAGTGGAATGGGATTAGAGGGAGGCTCTAGACAAAACAAACAGAATGTTTTTGACTGTTGCAAGATAAAGCAAGATAAGGGGAGTTGTGCTTTAAAACAAACTTAAACCCCCAAACTTAAACAAACTTAAACTTAAACTTAAACTGTAAAAAATAGATATTTTTTTTTTAGATGATCATTAATGGGTTGTTTAATTAAGCGTTTTTTCTGTGTCGGAAGCAATGTGTTTGATCATGTCTGACTTGACACTTGGACCAGACGCGGAGGGGATCTCCTAAAACAAACAAACAGGAACCTGTCAAGCCTCCAAGTTTTTTTGTCATAGATAATTGTATGTTTACATTTGTCTCACTCTGTGTGCACTGCACTCATTGGCTAGGGGCCACATTTTTGCCAGCTCACGTAAGGAACATAAAGAAACGTTTCTTTTTGTTTTTCTTTGTTTTGTTTGTTCTTAAAATAAAGACAATTACATACGAAAAGATTCTTTATTGTAGCCAGTCCATTTTTACCCTATATTTCTATTATTTACACTTGTAAGTAGTTTTTTGTATATGCCTTTACATGCATATGATCACAACAGTGTTTCCTATATGAGTGGTCTGTTCCCTGGACCTTTCTTAAATTGCAAAAGGTCATTAGAAAGATTGTTGTCAAGCGAGAGAGAGAAAATCTATGCACTGTTTATTGTGATTGAGCAACCTGGCAACAGCAGACAACAACGCTTTTTCCGTGACGTTTATTAAAATATATCTGACAGTGTCTCTAAATTACGCACAAGCAGGGCCAGTGAGTTCAGTGCAGTGGTCTGACTGAATGCAACAGATAAAAACCACAAAATGCACCACTGAAAGTCATAGAGGTGGGCTACGTGGCACAGATATGACAGGCTACAGATGTCTTGTACAATTATGGTCAACAAAAAAGATTTAAAGAGATATTTCGTGGTGAAGGAATAATGACGGCAGGTAATGCCAGGCAGTGACCAGCTGGAGGAGCCAGAAATACCACCAGATCAGACATTAAACCATCCATAATGTAACTCGTTTGAGTAAATGATGGCATTACATTTTGTTTGTCCCCATTTCTTGTTTTGTTAGTCCCACTAACTAATGGGATTGGTTATCAGTAGAAAATTATTGTATACTTTGTTATACGCACATTACATTGTTTTTATTATGTATTTTATTTTTTATTTTTTATTTACTGAAAAATATCTGTTTTGGTTTCATGGAAAGATATAAGTATTATAGCTTTTCTCTTGTTGTGTTCATACCCAGTGCATACAGTAGTCTCCATGTAAAGTCAGTTGAGCTGCAGTAATTACACATCTCCACACTGCTCTGAACCACAGGCCTGTGTGTGTGTGTGTGTGTGTGTGTGTGTGTGTGTGTGTGTGTGTGTGTGTGTGTGTGTGTGTGTGTGTGTGTGTGTGTGTGTGTGTGTGTGTGTGTGTGTGTGTGATGATGACAAAGAGCAGATCTCTTATTTAAAGTTGCCCAACATTTTAAGAGGGCTTTGTTTTGCCTCTTGAGAATTGTAAATGGGCATGAGGGTTGTTTTACACATGGGCCTTGTGTCTTTAACACCTCACCTCCAACACAGACAAGGTTGCCAGACAAGAATACACACCCAGTTTGTCTTTACATTCACTGAAACTGAAGTTGAAAAGGACTACATCAGATTGTCATCTCTGGTGTCCTATGACATTTATGGTTAAGCCATTTCATTAAAACTGAGTAGGCTATGTTTGGGATATTTTGTCACCTTTAAAAAAATCTTTTAACTTTCAATAATGTAACATTTCAAAAAACTTTCCAACCACAATCTAACACGAGTTCGAAACCCGGAAATAGAGATGGAACTTTAGGGGGCTGGTCTTTCTTCTTACCCTGTGAGACAGACAGAGGAGAGATACACTCCAGTCGGCACCCTGCGAGGCAACATCCCGGTGACAAAGCGCGCTCTCATTTTGGAATACCACTTTTTCCTTCGGACGCTATACTTTCTAAAAACAAAAAAACAAAAACCGCCGCAATTAGCTTCACGTGGTCGTTTATTAGCCATTTGTCCAAACGTTTATGGAATAAATCATGGTGATAAAGCGACCCGGCACCCCCTGCGTGGATTGATACGGAGTGGCACTACTTTGGTTCGGTTTGGATAACACTGAGCAGATCTGCGTTAGTGACAGACATCGTGCTCCCCAACAAAGACAAGTGGACCCAACTAACGAGAGGATTATCAAGTACACGCTTCCTGCCAAAGAACAACCTGTCAGTCAATATGGAGTGTTAAAACTACTTAAAACAACTACTTTATGTGACCAGGAAGAGGAATAAAAAAGTAAATTAGTGTGTGTGTGATTAGTGCAGTCAAAGAATGACGGTAAAACTGGACTTTGAGGAGTGTTTAAAAGACTCACCGCGCTTCAGGTAAGTGTTTCTTTGGAACCATTTAGTCACATGACAACAGAGTGATTATGCCAATTATTTACCATTCAACAGCTTCAAGAGTCTGTAAGAAGGCTTAGGCTAATATTCCACTGTTGTGCTGTAGCTTCCACAACTCAGTGTTGATAGTGTAATCAATGTTGTAGCCTACAGTGTGAAGTCATTGTGTGAATGAATGAGGAGCTATTTGTTTTAGTTGCATTGTTATAAAGGATTTGTTGGCTCAACCAAAAGCCTGTGGCTCAACCAGGGGTATTTGTGTCATCCCAACAAAGTGTAGACCTTTTGGTTTCCTACAGTTAGCCTACTCTGCTGCAGTTTGTCTGTGGAGATTCTCAATCATCCAGGACTTAATCAAGGAAATGTTTCAACAAAGGCATGTGGATGTGGTTTTGAAGGTGAAGACGTTCCCTTGTCCAAGAGACTATTCTGCTGCAGATGCACAGATGTACAAACCCACAAGTAGTTAGATTAGCAGAGCCTCAACCTCTTGGAGGGAAGGACATTAGAACACCAAAGCAAGAGCTATGTGCATAGTACATTTAATGTGGTAAATAAACATAAAAAATAAAATGTATATTCATAATGAAACTGTCTGTGGCGCTAAACATGTCAGACATTAAATCAGGTCTGTATCCACACAGAATCAGCATCTGTTGTAATCAAAAAGGAAATTTTGCAAGAGGCTTAAGAATGGGTTTTGGATTGGCTGGGTGTGTCCACGGTTGCCAGTGGCTGCTGTCTGGTCCGGCTGATTTGGCAGATTTTTACCCTGAGCAGCACATACTTTATTAGGGCTGCAATAGCGGTGGAAAGTTTGAGTTGTGGCAGCAGTAGTGGGGATGTCTCGTGTCAGGAAGCCTGAAGAAAAGAGAAGGAGTGTGGAAGGAAGGATCTGAGCACAGTATATTAAAAAAGACAACACATATAAATAAACTAATACTGACAGTTTAGGACAAAATTGCTGCCTCCTGTTGCTAGGTAACGGGGAACAGGAAGTGAAGTGAGATATGCAGAGGTGATCAGCAAAGGAGACAGGAAGTCAGTATTTCTGTGGGGAAACCGCGACCTATCTTAAGTGTGTGCCTAATTCGCTGTCTTTTTAGAATGAACAAAAAAGCTACAACAACAGTATATGATGAAACCAAACCACTCTCAAACGAAGAAAATTTCATCATCATATTTATCAACCACAGCAGTAGCCCTCCTGTTTACTTTAATTTTCACTTATTGTTTTCATGTGTGCTGATTTTGTCAGGTTTCAAAAGGACCCATATGACCCTAAATGGCTTACAAACAGCAACACAAACAGTTACTGTCTGAGTTGGGCCTCTGGTATTCTCGCCTCTGTCCCTCCCTTCTTCTCTCTGCCTCGCTGTACTGTCGGTAGAAGGCAGCGGAAACCACATGCTCAAGCTGTTGGTATGAGACGAGAAACAGAGCGAGATAGAGTCAGAGGCAGACAAAACAGAAAATGGACATCAGTGGTAATAAACCTCTAGTGCTTCATGAGACAATAAAACCTAAATGAAGTTTCAATATGTGATACGTTGTGTGAGGCAGCTTAATGTTTTAATGATACCTGCACTCTGTAGCTGCAAGTTGCAACCATTATGTATTTCCACTTAGCAATTAGAAAATGTTGCCAAACTCAGTGTTCATTGTTTGACTGTCATAATTAATTAATTTAATTAATTATACTAATGCATTTTATTTTATAAGTGCCTTTCAAAACTCCCAAGGATACTGTACATTAACAACAAGGAAACATAATAAAACATAAAACAAAATTAAAAGATGTGATGGACTAAGAGGTGTAGGACCGTCTGGATTTGAACAGTGAAAGAGAGTCTATGTTGCGGATGTCAGAGGGAATTGAGTTCATGGTGACAAGGTGAGCAGGGGGGACAGTGGAGGGAGGGAGGAGGGGCTAGGTCTGATATGTATGACAAGGCCAGGTACTGGAAAGCTTTGAAGGGGGTGAGGAGAATTAATCCTTTTTTTTCTTTTTAGCTCTGCCCTTAGGAAATACATTGATCATGGCACTGATCATTTAATTAACTATGTATATGTGTGTCCCCTACAGAGCTGATATCGAGGTGGTCCAAAATGATGTGAATGAACTGGAGACTCGCTTGGACAAGGTAAGAGGATTGCACACACACACACACACACACACACACACACACACACACACACACACACACACACACACACACACACACACACACACACACACACACACACTGCTCTACTTTTTAGGCCATGTCCACGCAGATGTCCACACTAATGCTGCACACATGCCCCTAGCATGAGAATGATGGTCAATGAGAACCCTTTTTACGGTATTTTTTACCTGCCAGCGAGTGGGAAGTAGCTGCGGGTGCTGCTTCCCCATCACAGTGTCTGATATTGTTGCATCGCAAGGAGAACTGTGCAGCAGAACCATGGTGTATATTCCTAGGTGTTGTGGAATGCCCGTTATCTATTGTTTTCAGTCGCACAGGGTGTTTCTGTTCCGTGATTGCAGTGAACAAGCAAAAACACTCTGTATTCTGTTGAATATTTGTACAATTGTCACTCCCATAACGTATTGTAACTGCAGTGGGACTGGAGATTTAACCAAAACTGGATTAACTGGTTTAAGTCCTGGAGCTAAATAACAATTTTTGCATCTGTCTGTTCAAGTCAGAATCTTGTTTTTTTAGACTAACACCACAGTAACAGGGTGATGCAAAAAGAGTAATACACTTGTATGTGTATATTATTATTGGGAAAGAATTAGCATTGTGAAAAAGGTCTGTTATTGAATATGAACTGCTGCTGTAGCTGGTTCTGCTTTTCAAATGTTATAGACAACACATGATTGTAACCAACATCACGTTTTTTATTTTTAAGTCAAGTCTTAAACATCCACACCCCTCATCAGACTGTGGATTAAGAGATTATGATATAAAACTACATGTCCACATGCACGTTATGACCTATCCGTGCAATGCTATGGATTACAGGAGCTTTCACGCTCGTAATACACATTTAAATCAGAAAGACGTCATTGCTGTTTCAATAAACTCTTTATAACATGTGCTCTCACAAGTTTGAGTGAATTTGAACTGATGAAGGTCTAGTGTTTTGGGTGTTATTGATGCCTAAATTGTCCAGTTACCAGCTAACTGCTTGTGTTATCTTTCATTATTGTTTTGCTTTTTATTGTTTTTCTAGCTACTTGCTTGGCAGTATTACCATAAGAAAGGTCTCCTTCACTGCTTTAGATTCATTTTGTGAGGGATGCCGTGTGCTTGACAGAAAAATGCAACCTATTTGTAATCATAGACCAAAATTATTTTTACTTAATGTTAACTTACTGCTACTATCAGTGAGCTGAAGTTAGCAACTAGCTTTTTGATTTACTGGAGACTTAAAAAACATGAAATATGAATGCCTAAATAAGTAGTTAGTAGTTTATTGTTCACCTGTCGTCTAAGCATATGTTTTTGATTTGACTGTTGCATGCTTGTGTGGTGCAGCTCGTAAAGCAATGTCAGGCGATGATAGAGGCAGGGAAGGTCTACTGCCAGACCAGCAAGAGCTTCGTCAATGGCCTCCGAGATCTGGGTCAACACTGCTCCCAGGACAGCTTCATGGAAGTCAGTACACTCTCGCATACCATAAATTACCAGGTTATCATTATCGTATGTGTTTGGAACCAGTGTTATTATCATTACCGGTGGGAATATTTACCAGCTTTATATTGTCAGTGATTATTTTTTTTGTTGTCTGTCTTGCAGGAATGTCTGGACACATTTTCCAGCAGGCTGTCAGACATTATTGATGCTCAGGGGGTGAGTGTCTGCCTGTTTATCTGTCTTGTCTCGGTCTTTTAGGTCTTTGCACCTCAGTCCCCAGCACTGTGGTCAAGATTCAGCTGCAGCTTGTGAAAATGTGGTCAAACATGGCTGCAGTGCATTTATATTTATGTTTTTAACCAACTGCCTTTGTCTTTCTCTTTAAGGAAGTGATTGAGAACACACAGAAGTCGGTCAAATCCAAGCTGCAGACCTTTGTAAAAGAGTGAGTGCAGCTTCAGTTCCATTTAATCCACTTGTTGTGTCCTTCAGCTCGGTCTAATCAAATTGTACTCTTAGTGCTTTGTTGTTCAATCTTCTCTTGTCCTTCTCTATGGTGTTTATAGAGATGTTCGTCGGTTCAAAGATGTGCGCAAAGAGTTTGAACGAAGTAGCGAAGGCCTGGAAGGGGCACTATCGAGGAACGCCCAAGCCCCACGAGGGAAGCAGCATGAAGTGGAGGAGGCAAGCAACGCTTTACTGAATGCTCGTAGGACGTTCCGCTCTGAGGCTCTGGACTATGTCCTGGAGGTGAGAAATAAAAATGAACAGAGAATGATGTGTAGCGAATGGTAAGGATGATTATGATTATGGATGAGTTGCAGTGTTTTCAGTGATAACTGGTTTGACATCAAGGCCTGCCTCCAGCCTTTTGTTTGTGGTTTTCGGAGGCTTCACTGTCCCAGTAGAAATAGCCCTAGTTTCTGTAACCGCTGCCTTATTTTGTTTCAGATAAATGTCATAGAGGCCAAGAGGAAGACAGACATCCTGATGGCAGTGAGTTCACATCGGTCTATTTAAAGGTCATATCCATATTTCTGCCAAGGCGTGCTTATTGTTGTCCATTATATTTTGTGGTTTGTGTCAGATGCTGTCACTGATGGACGCGCAGGCCCAGTTCTTCCAGTACAGCCACCAGTCGCTCTCTGAGCTGTACAACTATCGACAGAAACTCAGCGAGGAGGTAATAACTTGTCAAATATAGCCTAATCTTTCATAAATCTTCTGGCAACGCTGCATAAACTACTTTTGCTGCAATGTGATGAGATGCAAAAGAGCTTGGTGGTACACATAACAAAAAAATGCAAGACCATAGAAAACAGCTACCACACTTTTTACGATTAATTAACAGTTAAACTATGCAGCAAAAACATATATAAATTAATAGATGTTTAAAAGAAACAAGATATTACTAAGACTACGTTAATGACAAAAAGATGAGGTGGCTGATGTGTTGCATGGGCCAGCTCTTGGTTTTTTGAATCTGGCAGAGAAGCAGAGCAGTCAGATGACATCACACTTTCATTGTAACAGGAAAATGTTAGCAACAACAGGAAATATTTCACATGGCTGAGCACATTAGTGTGTCACTGGGTGTGTGTCTCTGCTCTGGTACTTTTAAAATAGACACATAAGCAAACCTGTGTTTAATGAACACAGTGGATCTAGAGTCTTCCTGTTTCTTCTGAAATGTAGAAAATAAGGGACATTAAAAGCTAAGAAGAGCAGATTCTACAGTATATAGAGGATTTAGAACAGGATTCTGACACAGTTTCAACACTTCCTAATTCCTGTTTCCAGAAGACAAACTCACACAGGATCAGAACCTGCTGATTGCATCAACTTCTCTGACAGATGTTGTGACCGATATATGCCAAAGAGAACCATTAAGAAAACTCTAAATAAAATAATTAGTTTGATTTATTTATGATTGAATAATTACGTAACATAATTGAATTTCAACATGCTTAACCTTTGCAGCACACGCAGCTTGTCCTGAATTCTGCCAGAGAGAAGAGGGACATGGAGCAGAGACATGCTGCAATCAAGAAAAAGGTAATTCATTTCGTCCCCACAAATCAAATGGATTTTCTTGGTAAATATTTAACAGATTTCAAATATTTTTAGGATGTGTCCTACGATGATTCCATGATGGATTTCAATGCGGATGCAGCTAATGGAATAGCTATGGAGGGCTACCTCTACAAGAGAGCCAGCAATGCCTTTAAGACCTGGAGCAGGTAAAACCTCACACAAAATAGCTCTCGCTGCAGCAGCTGTTTTCTAAATTTGCCTAAAGATAACCTGTATTTTTGTTTTACTTTAGACGATGGTTTTCAATTCAAAAGAACCAGCTGGTGTATCAGAAAAAATTCAAGGTAAATCTATGTTAATACTATTAAATTAACAAATAAACATTTTATCACATATAACCTAAAAGGAAATTTATTTCCCCCAAAAAATACATATTTTAGGAAAAAAGTGATGTCACCAATCTTTTGTGTATAACATGTCTAAGCTGCATGTCCCTCCTCTGCCTGTCTCAGGACCAGCCTACAGTTGTGGTGGAAGACTTGCGTCTTTGCACAGTCAAACACAGTTCTGAGAATGAGACGTTTCTGCTTTGAAGTGGTCTCCCCGTCAAAGTAAGTCTGTGTTTGTGTATGTTACATTTACATGCAGAAGCACTGTGCTGTGAGTTTTCGTCATCAGCTCCATGCGAGGATTAGACTGACCTATAAGAGGGCAATGTGGTTGTTTTGAAAATGAAATGATCACGTTTACTGTGTGTTATGTGCGTGTAGGAGCTGTTTGTTGCAGGCCGACTCAGAGAGGCAGCAGCAAGCTTGGATGAGTGCCGTCCAAAACAGCATTGCCTCAGCTTTTCAGGAGCGCAGACAGGACACACACAGCCCCGTATGTGCACATGCAAACACACAACTCATGCTGGATGTACACAATATACTCACAACATACCTCAAAGTACACAAGCATAATTCATTATATGCCTAATCATAAACATAATACAAACCTGACTCAAGGCCAGGGGTCGATTCAGCCCCATGTAAATGATCAACAAGCCTACCAATACATGTAAATGATCAACAAGCCTACCAATACATTCAGCCACTCATAGTTAATGAATAAAAAAATAAAATGGCAATGATTTTTACCAAATCCATCTCAGCTCGCACATGCAACCTAATTTCTCAATGGTGCAACTATTGGGGCAGGATAACCCTTATCCCCGCCGAGCGCTGTGTTTAACGAGGATACAGAACATTTAGAGAAATCATGTGAGCGACTTCACAGCAGTAATGTTTGTCTGTTTTGAATAAAGAGCTCTGTACAACACTAAAGATCATTAAATGTGTTAAAACATACAGTGAACCCCACACAACAGCACAGTGTGTGCATGTAGCCTATTCAATTCAGAAAAGACTCACTAACCATAACATTTCCAAGACCTGTAATCCACTCAAAGTCCTAGTCGGATCCTGGTCTGGTCCTGGTCCTGGTCAGGCCAAATAATCCACCAAAGCCACTTCCTTTTCATTTAATAATTATTGTTAATAACAGATGGTGAATGCCTTTGTGGACGGCTTACATTTTGTTTCTCACAAATGTAAACAAATGTGAGAAACAGTGTTTTACTGCATCAAACATCAACAGTGAACAATAATAGTCAGACGCTGTGGCTCTAGAGCAGTGTCTTTTATAAACTGTGGCTTAAGCAGATATTTATGGAAGAGCAAACTCATCACAAACTTATCACAAACTCATCACATGGCTTCAGTCAGACGTTTTAGTAAAGGTTCGGGTGGTTGCGCAATAAATTGTGGGATGCCGTTAAGCTCCTAGTGTCCGAAACACACTAATCACTATATGGTGATTATGCCATTTTTGTAGTGTCTGAATGTCTTTGTTTGGCGATTTGGACACAGCCAGAGTGGATGTAAAATGCGATGTGGTCAAAAATTTGTGTGCACCTAACCTTTGTGCTGGTGCACCTAAGAAAAAAGTTAGGCGACCAGTGATCAGTGCAAAAAGTTAGTCTAGAGCCCTGCATCTGCTGTGACGTCTCAGATGGTTAGTTTACTAAATTAAACTGGCATGTAGAGCACTATAAAGGTTTTGGTTATAAATTTATCAGTGAAGGTGTCTCATATCTGTATCTGCACCTTTGTGTTGATCAGAGACAGCGTTGCAGCTCTGTGTCAATGAACAGTTTGGGTGGAGACTGTGGAGCGGCTGATCAGGAGAACTGTGGCCGTAAGGCTCTGGAGGAGGTGCAGGCCATCCCGGGGAACCGGCAATGCTGTGACTGTGGAGAGGCTAGTCCTGAGTGGGCTTCCATTAACCTCGGCATCACACTTTGTATCGTGTGCTCTGGGATACACCGGTACAGTAAACCAAACACATATGTATTTTGTCTTTGAAGCCTAGAGTTAATGTTTTTTTATTATTTTTTTATAACAGGAGCCTTGGTGTCCATTTCTCCAAAGTCCGCTCTCTCACTCTTGACTCCTGGGAACCAGAGCTCATTAAGGTAATTGTGTATTTTTATTTTTTATCAGTTAGACCACCTGTTTATTTTAATTAGTAAGAAAAATAATGATGTGTCAAACCTTTAACCTAATAAGATCCTCTCTCTCCTTGTTAGTTGATGTGTGAATTAGGAAACACAGTAATCAACCGGATCTATGAAGCTCGAATTGATGAAATCACCATCAAGAAGCCACACTCCTCAAGTCCCAGGTACAAACGCACTCTTAGTCAATTTGAAAACCTGCATATATTAATCAAGCGTTACATAATGACATGTAAAAATTGTTGGAACCAAACTAAGTGTGAACAAAAGTCCCTTTACAGTCTATATTACATTCCCTTTGTCTTTTTAATCAAATGTTTTTGATTAATATAGACTGAGGCTCTTAGGGACATGTGTTAAGAATTGTAAAGCAGGTTATGGACTTGCACTGAGAACAAGAAGAGCCAGAAAGATAATGACAAACACAACCGTGAATGAAAGCTTGCTCAGTTTGTCCACCGTATGTCTTGAGATCATTTATGATGCATTCTTTCCCTGGTCTCCCTGTTCCTCAGAGGAGACAAAGAGTCGTGGATCAAGTCCAAGTACGTTGAAAAGAAGTTTATACAAAAGTTGCCTGAGACAGGAAGATCCGCCCCACTAAGACGTTCCAGCGCCAGGAGGAACCGAGCCACCACAGCGGACCGGACCGGACCAAAACCCCCGCTCAGACCTAAGCCCAACACCAGAGCCACTCTGCCTCGGGTCACAGGTAAACAAGGACAGATGTGGACTCATGAGCTGCTGCTGAAGTAGAAAAAAGGGAAATGCACAATTCACAAACACAGAAGTTGAGAAGCCTTAGGCCTACTCGACTTAATTTATGTGCACTGTTTGTGGCCGGATAAACCTGTGACTTTCTCACGCACTTTCAACACACTAACTTCTTTTCTCTCTTTTTACTCAGGACTAAGCCCCAGTGACCTTCTCCCAACGAACAACACTGGTTCTCACAAAGGTAAGATAAAATACACAGATGAAAACATAAACATTTTACTAATGACAGCACAAACATGCCATTTGTTTCTAATTACACAAAGTAAGTATCATTTACCTGCAGATGCGGAAGAGGAGGAGGAGGATCTGAGCGGCCTTCACCCTGGGGCGCTGCTGTACAGATCAGCAGCGTTACAGAATTTCCCCGTCATGGCTGATGCTCTGGCTCATGGAGCTGATGTCAACTGGGTCAACACAGCCGAGGAGAGCAGCACGCCTCTCATCCAGGCTGTTTCTGCTGTAAGTGGAGCACTGAAGGAAATGGACACACAGTTTTACTTTTCCCTGAGCTTTTAACTCAACTAAATTTTAAGGAACAACCGACATGCACTGTAAATTTTATGTGTGGCCAAAATCCAAATGTATTTTTTATTTTTCTAAGAATGCTTTGGCAGCTTGTGAGTTTCTACTGCAAAACGGAGCCAATGTCAACCAGACTGATAGCAACGGGAGAGGGCCTCTCCATCATGCCACCATCCTGGGACACACAGGGTAAACAAGAAACACTTTTACAATTTAATCCAATTGTAAAGGTGTTTTTTTTTTTTGGGGGGGGTAATCAAAGTGTCCTTTTCTTCTCAGGTTGGTGTGTCTTTTTTTGAAACGTGGTGCTGACTACAATGCAAGAGACAAGAACCAGAAAGACCCCATAACGATTGCTGTGGACAACGCCAACGCTGACATTGTCACTCTGTAAGTCAAATGAAATATAAAGCCTCTAATGTCTCAACTATTGAATGGCAGCTTTTCTGAGTGCCAACATTTTTTTTCTTATTCAGGCTGCGGATCGCCAAAATGAACAAGGAGATGCGGGAGATGGATGAAGCGTTCGGCCAATCAGGTCAATCAGCGGGGCAAGGATCAGGGGGTGTCCAGAGTGGGTCAGGAAGTGGACTGGGAAATAGAAGGAAGAACCTTCAAGCTATTAAGAACCATATAAGTGGTTGGACACTTGGGGGTCAAAATGATTAAAAGGGAGCCTGTTTTATAATCCTTGTTCAGTGATGCAGTGCCTTTAATAAGGACATTTTGCACTTTGAATTCTAAATCCTGCACTTTACTAATGCTGAGTGATGCAGGGAGTATTTTTCTTTATGCCGGCACGTGTATATGACGTGTGTGTGTGTTGTGTGAAATCTCTGTACTTTTACAGTCTAGTTGTGTAAGCTAAATTCAATATTGGATCTGGTTCTCAAGTTGATACACCTATTCTATGAATAGTAACGCACAGCTTGTGTCTGAAATGTTTTCTGTTTATTTGTTGACTCCAAGAGCTGTGTGCTGTAGCTCTTGGTCTTGTTGTCACCAGTTTGTTTTGTTTGCATTTTGTTATTTGCATTTTTCTTAAGCTGCAAAGTCCATTCTTTTGTGATTGTCAAGGCTTTTGTTAGCTTCTTGAGTAAGCTGGAAAGCATTTATAGTGCTGGTCTCACTCATGAAGGAATGGAAATATTATGCTTTTTGTCTGCTTTAATCAAATTCCCACTGCTGGTCAGTGTATGTTGTGCTAAATGTTATCATTGTGTCTTAATGTGCCTTCTGCTGCTGAGATGTCCAAAGGGCCTCTAATGCCAGTACAGTGCCACCTACTGCCGAACAAGAGGTAAAGTGCATGTGCTTTGTGAATGCATTTATTGAGCTGCATGCTTTGCTTCATGGCTAAAACTCATATGTGCTTAGGGAAAAAAAAGGTCAACTGAGGGCAAAATAATGTGTCTTTAATGACACCTGACTAGAAATATTTACTGAACCAAAAAATAAATAAAAGCAAGAAACAGTGGTTCTGGCTAAATATTTAGGTTTGTGTTTTATTTACAGGTGATGACACATACCATGACATCTTCAGGGACTTTTCACAGATGGCTTCAAACAACCCAGAGAAGCTCAAACGACGCAGCGCAGACCCCAGATTCTAACTACCAACATCAGTTTACTTTCATACATGTTTTCATTGTAGCATATAAAACTATGCTGGTATTCAACTCTCAGGCATGCTCAGAGACATTTTCCTTGGCTACCAGCCATTTGTTCAGTCATAGCTCAGCTGGTGTTGACTTCACAAGGCTGAGCACTACAAACAGTGAATTCTTTGTGTGAACACATCAGTGCAGAACAATTGTTTCCATTTGGAAACAGTGGAACAGCTTTATGAGAGCAGCGTGAGGTGTCAAGGGCATCGCTGTTACTCGGACACCTCATAAAGTTTCTTATAGCTTTTTTGTTTTCATCATCCCCTCTATTTGTGCTTGCTTGATATAAAACATATTTTTACATTCCATAAATGTTTGTAAATGTTTTATACAGATGTTCTGGGTATAAGGTACTGTAGATGTGTTGCCTGAAAAAATAAACAATTCATAAAAACATATTTATAGTATTTTTTTTTTTACTTATTGTAAAAGCGTGTCTAAAATAGGTTTCCAGCAGAGGGCGCCATAACTTTGTTTTTGACAAATGAGAATGAGTTTAAGGAATCTCATTAAACATTAAAAATATGACAAATTTTAGAACAAAATAAAATGGTTTAATCAATCAAAATATTGTTTATTGTGTGTGAAGACGGTTGAGCACTTTGCATTAGCATGTTTTACAGATATCATCAGGTATTCATTACCAAGAGGCCTTTAACCTAATTCATCTAGTTACCAGCAGGTCACTGTGACAAGACATCTGTGTTGGACAACATGTTCATTGTGGTTTATGGTTTACAAAAAGTGCAAAGTCCAGTCACAAACATATTGCATCAGAATAAATGCACCTGAGATTAGACTCTCAGTCTCTACAAATGATGTAGAAAAAAACAATAATAATTAAGACCACTGGGTGAGTAAATTACCTGAACATGTGGGATTATTTGGTTTATATTGTATATCATTTAACATGCAACTAATTGGCCATCGTCCAGGGCCAAAGTGATATAGACTCCAGTCATCCATGATCCCAAACAGGACTAAGCATTAAATGAATGAATGAACTGTCTGTGGTAAATTCAACTAAATAGAAAGTCCACAATGTCTGCACCAAATGCAAGAAAAATTGCAGAAAGTAGACAGTGTTTTTCTTTTTATAAATCAAAACAGAGCTCTATATGTGCCTTATAAACGAACAAGATATCTAGGTTTTAAGTAAGTAATCTCTGCTTAAATACATTTTACTGATATAAAATAATAATAGTTTGACAAAGACATAGCCTTTCTCAGCTGATGCAAATACTTCTTTAAGAAGTCTATGTTTTTGGAGCAAAAAAGGCAACATAAAGATTCATAGATACAACAGTGGAGAACACCGGTGTCATGGTGTCAAATGTAGTGGAACATGTTACAATGTAACAGTAGCCTTTTTGCAAACAGATTTATCCCAGATGGGACGAGTGAGATCACAACTGAAGTTTTAAATAGACCAAGTCTTATGTTGTACCAAGTCCTGTAATTTCACCACTGTTGACCAAGTCTGTAGGTAAAATGTTTATTTGTTCAAGGTCTGAAGACAATCCTTTGCTGTGAAGAGCTGGTGGATCTGAGCAGGAGAAATAGTGTGGCAAAGTGGCCAGGGTCAGGGAGCCAAGGATGAGGAAGGAGCCTGCCACCGCAAAAGAAGCAATGTAGTTCCCTGTGATGTCCCTGAGTAAGCCTTTGGGCAGAGAGTGGACAAAAACAAAAAGATGTGCTTTTAGAGTAAACTTCATTCAGACAATAACCTTCAGATGCGAAATACGTACAAGTACAAATAGAGATCACACTGCCCACAAAGATTAATGTTGGTTAATCAGTTGATTTTCTGTAGGTTAACTCGTGTTTACAATGTGATGTAGGGCCACAGTGAAACAGACGAACATTGTGCTGTAATCTACACTAACCGACACATGAAAGTAGACCTATATGTTTTGCGTAAATGTGCTCCTACCTGAAAGAGGTGTCCCGAGAAGTCCAGCTCCACTCTCAATCAGCTGCAGCAGGCCAAGAGCTCCCATCACACGTCCTACACCTACAATCAAAGGCACCACAGCGAAAACCACTGATGTCAGTGCTCCGGAGCAGAAACCGTAGAGCAGGCTGACTACCATCAGAGCAGGGTATGAGGCAGACAGAGAGCTCACGGGAAGCAGGATGATAGAAAGTCCTGCTAGTGTGGTCCACAAACCCAGCAGATGGATAAGCCGGAAGTGACCCAAGTCTGAGAACCAGCCTGAAGCAACACGGCCCAAAATGTCAGTAGCACCAGTGGCTGACATCACAAAAGCAGCCTGGTACTCCGAGAAGCCCACTTGGCGGCTGTGGGCTACAAGATGGAAGTACGGCACAAAGTATCCCACGTTTAGAAGACTGACAGCTGTAACATAGGTGAGATAAGGCCTCTCAAAAAGCACAGACAGCTCCATGTAGGAGGACACTCTCTGTAGCAAAGAACGTGACGACTTGCTCTCTGAATCCATCTGAAATAAAGAAAATATGGATATAACCAGCCGTATTCACTTATATAGAGCAACACCAAAAGGATTAAGATAAGCAATACAATTAATGAAAGAGTCTGATCCTACCTTCGCTGGAGTCATAGAACGTTTCTGTGGCCGAATAAGTGCCCCGCAGGGTACAATGTTGAGGCTGAGGCCACCTAATATGAGCAGGGCCCCACGCCAGGCATATGCGTCTACCAACAACTGGAAAAGAGGGTTGAAAGCAAAAGAGGAAAGGCCAATGCTGGAGAAGCCCAGTCCCAACACCAGGGTGCGTCGACGGGTGAAGTTAGCCATCACTGTGGCAACCATAGGGGTAAAGACAAGACCCCAGCCTAACCCTGTTCAACAGAGAAAACAGTTCAAACAACACTCCAATACTTACATTTCTAAACTCTGTTAAGGAGCAGAGGAATAGACCCTACCAGTAATGACACCCATCGTGAGGTAGAGGTGAATTAAACATGTAGCTTGAGAGGCAAGAATAAGGCCAAGCCCAGCCAATACGCCCCCAGTCATCACCACCATCCTGGCATCATAAGCATTACATAACGCTGCACCCAGTGGACCTGAACACAAGCACACAAATCTCAATGTAAAGAAGAATACATGAGGCACAGACAGATACTTACCAAAAACAACTTGTAAGGCAAGACCATTTACAACTGTTTCTAATTTACAACTGTGACTCACTGAAGAACTGCTGTGCTGCCAGTCCAGTGGAGGAGATCCAAGAAATAGCCTGAGCGCTCTCCTCAAAGTACTGCACAAACTCCACAAAAAAGATCCCCAAGCTGCGCATCAGGCCAAAAACCAGGCTTGTGCTGACAAATAGGGCCGCAACTAGGACCCAGCCCCAGCCTCCATCTGGACCCTCGGGTACATCACTCTCTGCTTTCACCTTCACCTTAGTCATGGCTGACATAAAACAAATGCAAAACAAAAACCTAATGAGAAATGGAGATTAAGAGAATTGGTGATGCAAAGCTTGGGAAACAGGTTCTTCTTTAGCAACAGTTCACAAGATAATTGTCTGTGTTGTCTAGTTGTCAGTTGCCTTAATTATTAACTTCTGCTAGTCAATAAGTGCAACTAAAGGTGCTTTACAAGTTGCCCTACATTTGGAAGCAAAAGGCAAACTAGGTTAGAGGTGAATTTCCAATAAGTGCAGACCCTTCCAGGTTCTAGGCATTAAGAGTTATTAATATATTCATTGCAAATTCTAAAAGTATAGCAACAAAGTATTGCTATCAATAAATGAGTTGATGTGTAACTACACACTGCAAACCCACTTGGGGTGGTTACATCTCAATATGTGACTTGTGTAAATTAATTATATGGAATGTTATATTAATTTGGTGAGATAAGAGTTGTCACAAGATGCTCAGTGACTCAGTTACAGAGGCATTTGTATCTCAGGGAACCATTAGAATAACTGAGACTGTGTATCATTTTATAGTTGTGTTTATCATAGAAAAGTTACAGTGTTGCTTTAGGTTTCCTTTTCAATATTCTCTTTCAGCATTGTTATAAAGAAATGTTCAACACCATCAGGTACATAAAATACCAAAGTTTAATTACTATTGATTGAAATTGATTAAACAGTTGAGAAGACAACTCACTGACCTCTCACCTAAGTAAACAAAAGCATCTGGACCTTAGAAAGAAGAATTACAAGAATTGCGGAAATTTGCACCCGACACTTTCTAAAACACATCTTTGGCATCCAACAGAAACTTACAGAAATGTACTTAAATTTTATAAGTATAATTTTTTTTTTCGCATGTTAAACAAAATATCGTAAACACGTTATTGAAATGCTTCATAAGCGCTTCATACCTGCAAATGGTCGGCTACCTGGTCTCATCCGAGGAGACTCAGCATCCTAAACAACATCCAGACCCACACAAGAACTGAACAGGTAAGACGGCGGACATAAAGCGGTGCGAAAAGTACGGTGTTGTCAAAACACCCAGGGCTGCATACTGCGCCTGCGCAAACTGCCGCCGTAGAGAAAGAACAAACAAGACAAGAACATTATTGGTTGTCGCTTAATCATAGAAAATGAAAAACTGACTTTGAGTTCAGTTTCTTTGACAGTTGGCAGGAGTAACATGTTATTATAAAACTATGGTGGACAACAAAATAAAACCATTCCATCCGGTTCCTGGTTGTAATAAGGCGTATCAGCCTATTATCGATAACCACCATGGCAGGTCATGTGCATTTTTTCTTGTTAAAACTAAACTCTACTCACATTTGTCAACTTTGTCGGAAGCAGCACGTGTTTAACAGCAGTATCCTGGTGTAGACTAAGTGGTGGTTAGGCGACTCGACGCCAGCCAGTTTGAAAGTAGAGTTTGATTTGACTGCAGGGCAAAAGGTTTAAGATCAGCACAGACCCATGCGCCTGCGCACTTTAGTATGGGCCGCTGCATTTAAACCATACATTCTGTATATCTCACCAGTGTATCAATTAGCCTTTCTAAAATACAATAATGCCTTAGGTTTTGTGGTTAATCTGCTAATCTATGTCTATCTTAGGCTGTTTTGTTTTTATATTTGTTCAAAGAGCCATAGACCATTACAAGACCATTCAACCATTACAACGCAAATATTTAACTTAACAGCTACAGTCATCACAAATGCCATGTTTTACGCCCTCTAGTGGCCACGACTATCTGTGCCTTGCTTCTTAATAGCCAACACAAAATTCTCCATTGTGGTCAAACTGCAACGTGTTATTTAAGTCATTCTGAGCTAAAAAATAAATGGGGTTAGTAATTCTGTAAGTCACTGTTGCACCAGGGATGTGTTGTACAGCCTTGAAACCAGAATTTATGTGAACTACTTTATTTATTTTACAGTAGCATTCATCATTGTATAAAAAGAACTATTCCCCAGTTCTTAAATGAGCTTTTAATTTACAGTGATCTATACAGATATTAGAAACAAACAACATAAAATAAATGGTTGGGACTTTTTATTGGTGTCTTAAGTAGCTTCTTTTTTTGTTCCTGGGATTCTCCTCCATGTTTCTCTTTGATGTTTCTTCCATTTGTTTTCCTGATACTGGTACATTTTGGTTCTGACAGATACTAAGACCAGAAGGCATTCAATTTGCGGACTGTCATATTCAACTTGTATTTCTTGGGCTAGACATTAAGACATCAAAGTTTTCAATCTATAAAAACAATAAAGATTATTGTACAAACAAACCTCCAAAGTTGATGATATCATAAAATAAGGAGCATACTTATACTTTCTTGTGAAAGTCATCAGGTTTATATTGTCCTCTCATTATAATCTTTTTAATTTTTGATCCAGTACCAAGACACATTTTGAAATGGTGCTGAAATTTGCCTGGGCACATCCAATCCTTTAATTGTCCATGACCATGATAACACCTTTTTTCTCTTTTGGCTTTGGCTTGATCCCCTCTTTGTCAAGATTCCATCCTGGATTGTGTGTTTCCTCTTTGTCTCCCCCTTCCATCTGTGTTTGTCTGTCATCTCCTCCCACCTGAGCGCAGCCTGACCAAGTCTGGTAGCTGGCACACCTGAGTTCAATCGCCTCCTCGTTACTTGCTGTTACCTGAACTCTGGTTTCTCAACTACTCCTTGCCAGTTTGTTGTCATTGCTATCAGTTAGTTGAAAGCTCATGGCTCAAAAACCTTTTTGATTGCACTATTTCTTATTGGACTCTCAACAAAATGGGCCCAGGAACCTGCCTTTATGGTGACACCATCTTTCACTCAATAAACATAGTGACAATAAATTACAACAAATGCGCCATTCTCTAAAAACATGAAGGCAATAAAAAAATTCCACATTTTATCTAAATCTGCACACAAGTTTTCCTGGGCTCCTTCTTGCACCTCACCAAAGACAGAAGTACCATCTGTTTTCTATTGTATTTCATCAAATAAGACATTGTGCTACTTGGTCAAGTCAGGAGTGATTTCTAAAATAGCATCTACATTCTGTTAAATGTGTCTGCAGTAATAATTTACTCTTAATATGAATCTACTGACTTCACCTTGAAAACTAAGTCCAGATGCTTTTGCTTTAACCTTTTCTACAAGATGACCTGGATGACTGAGAACCTTCACAGAGGGTCATGAGTGAACAGAAATCTGTGGAGAGACAGACATGTTGTATCATGACTTTATTGTCAATGTGTTATTAGTTTTTTAATTTGAATTCCAGTGTATTATAAAATTTTGTATTACATAATTAAAATAGCAGATGAATACAGTCAGTTTATGGCAGTAGTTTTGTTATTCACTGTAATCTATATGGCTGTAAAACCAAACAAAATGAACATAAATGGACATTAAATCTATTTCATGTTAAACGTGTGAAATTTTTGTCTTTGAAATCTTAATAAGAAGACAAGACAAGACAAGACATTTATTTTTGTATAGCCCAATATCACAACAACAGCTGCCTCAAAGGGCTTAACAGACTGCACTAGACAACATCCCCTGTCCTTAGACCTTTCATCAGAATAAGAAAAAACTCAAAGAAAACCCAGCCGGGAAAAAAGAGAAACCTCAGGGAGAACCACAGAAGGAGGGATCCACTCCCAGGATGGACAGGCCGTGCAGGAATGTGTCCAGGACAGTTGAAAAATACATAGAAATACACAAACATATTCACAAATAAAAACATTTATATTGGCACAGTGTCTACTCTGTGTGTGTGTAAGGGTGGATGGGACCGCAGCTAACAACAAGGTAGATGACAGATGGGCTGGGGTCCTCATACTGGAGCAGAGTCCAGGGGAGTGGGGGGTGGGGGGTACACATCACCCAGCAGGTCAGAGGTTTGTGTCCACCCTAGGAGGTAGAAAAAAAAAAGTGCTAAATACTACTGTAAAAATAGGCAGGTGTAGTAATAATAATATGAGAGGTTGAGTGTGTACCTACAGCTACAAACAGTGTAAACGTATACCTATGATCAATCAGTCTTGTAGTGTCAAAACTGATCCCTCAGTCTTTGGCACTATTGTATGGAATAAGTTATGAACGCAACACCAGATCCAATGCCATTAGTCTTTATTGTTCACAACCAACACAATAAACGACCCGAGTAGCCTTCCCCAGCACTACTAATGTTTGAACAGTAGACATAAGCTTTTATACAGTTTTGATATGACAGTACAGTAATAACTCTTTCTGTTAAAGCTTTGAAGTTCATTATTAACTTTCTGATATCATCCTGTAAGGCCTGGTAGATCTCCTCATTAACTCTCTGGTGTCATTTCTGAGAGGCTTTGGGCTACTCCTCAGGCTCTGTATCCTCCGATAACAGACACCTGCGTCTTTATCCTTCCTCTGTGTGTGTGTCTGACATTAAGTTTTTCTCTTTTATATTAATATGTTTAAATGAATAACTAACTGGTTTAAAACACATAACATATAAAATATTACACCACAGTCTCCATACGTTTGGTGAAATAAGTATGTTTTGAGTTTGCTTTTGAAAACTTCAACAGAGTCAGCTCGCCGCACTTCCGCCGGGAGCCCATTCCATAAAAATGGGGCTCTATAAGAAAAGGCTCTGTAGCCAGCAGACTTCTTCTTTACTCGAGGAAGTAGAAGGAGGCCAGCGTCCTGAGAGCGAAGGGTACAAGCTGGAGTATACCGGGTGATGAGGTCAGATAGGTAAGAGGGCGCGCATCCACAAAGGATTTTATATGTTAACAGGAGAACTTTGAAATCTGCTCTAACATGAATAGGAAGCCAGTGTAATGAAGTCAAGACCGGAGCAATGTGATCAAACTTCCTGGTCTTTGTTAAAAATCTGGCGGCTGTATTTTGGACCATTTGTAGTCTGCGAGTACTTTTCCTCGGCAGTCCAGAGAATAACGCATTGCAGTAGTCCAGCCTGGATGTGACAAATGCATGAATGAGAATTTCAGCATCAGCTAAAGAGAGGCAGGGGCGAATTTTTGAGATATTCCTCAAGTGAAAAAAGCCTAGTTTAGTGACCTCACTAATGTGCTGCTGCAAAGATAGTGTGGGGTCAAAAATGACACCAAGGTTCCTCACAGTGTTGCCGTGCTCCAACACACAGTTGTTGATCGAGACAGTAAGATTGTTGAACTTGTGCCGATGACTGGCAGGATCAATTAACAGGAGTCTGTTTTGTCCGAATTTAGATGGAGGAAGTTTTGAGACATCCATGTTTTAATTGAAACAAGGCAGGCCTCTACACATGATGTTAGTTGTATTATTCGCTTTTATTGGTAGATACAGCTGTGTATCATCGGCATAACAGTGGAAGTTTACTCCATAACTTCTGATGATTTGTCCCAATGGTGTAACATATAGTGAAAAAGATATGGGACCAAGCACAGACCCTTGTGGCACACCGAATTTCACTGGTGCCGTGGAGGAGATCATTAGACACTTTAACTAAAGCTGTTTCAGTGGAATAAGAGGCCCTAAATGCAGACTGAAACGGCTCCAGGAGGTCATTTTCCGATAGATATAGAGTAAGTTGTTTTAACACAACTTTTTTGAGGACTTTAGATATAAAAGGTAAATTGGAGACAGGACGGAAATTATTTAGGCATCCAGGATCCAGAGTAGGTTATAATTAACAAATAACAAAAATAAATTGTGTTGGCTATATTTCAATTAACAATTTTACAGTCTATCTTTACTATTTGGAACATTTTTACCTTTAAATATCCCTAACAGTGACACAAGGTGAGCTTTTAGCAGAATTGCCTGTTTTAACACTTAATAATTAGTAATTAAGTGTTAAGAGGAAATAAGCAAAATGGGTACATTATTATTGTACACATTTAAACTTTAAAGGGATAGTTCACACAAAAATGAAAATTCTGTCATCATTTACTCTCCCTCAAGTTGTTCCAAACCAGTATGACTTTCTTTCTTCTGCTGAACACAAAATAAGATATTTTAAAGAAGGTTGGTAGTTTGACTACCATAGTATTTTTTTTTCCTACTATGGACCTTTCGCCATCTCAGCAAGTAGTAGTACTTTTGAAAATAAAATAAAATATATTAATTAGAGTGTGGCTTATTATTTTAAGTGTTTTTATGATAAAAAAGCAATACCCCACCCATTGGTATCACTATGGTAATTGGTACGGGGGCCCAACAAGATGGTTTGTACCCAGGGCCCAAGATTTGGTGCTACGCCGCTGGTTGTGTTATGGTCTATGCTGCTGGTGAAGGTTGGCAGTGCTCCACATAGAGATCTATTGAGAGGAGACTTCATTAAAGACGTGAGTCACTTGACAACAAACTTCAAACTAACAGTCTCAACCAACATTTATCTGCTTGCTTGTAGACATTTTCTCTTTCTGCACTTGTTTAGGATCTCACTCATTTAATCTTGGTGGAGTTTTTGTCTGAAGTGATGGCAATGAAAGGAGAAAACTTGCACCCCAAGCTGGAGGAGCAGCTAGGAGTCAGGGAGACTGTGAGGAGGCGATACCTTCCTTTGACTCAGAGAGAGCGCAAGGCTGGTTGTCGCAACTTCTTCTGGAAGACTTTCACATCGTGTTAGCCACAAGTACTATTTTGTAATCTTAAGTGCAACTTGATATTTAATGTTAAATGAGATGTGTACTGTGTAGTGTTAAGGGCTAAAGAGTTTAATAAATGAAACAGTGTTTAACATGTCACTTTATTATATCACTACAAACTGCACTCCAGTCTGTATTCATTCTCTTCATCAGAATGCAAACCATGATCAAGATCCAGTTCACAGCAATTCATACAAAATATTTAAATTGTTGAGGGCACTGGAAAAAACTCATTGACAAAAGTTGGCAGGATAAGAAGTTTTACATGACACCAATGCAATATTGTAACAAACGTAACAAACGTATAGTATTTACAGGTATTTCAGGAGATAAATAAGCGGCAATGATGAACCATAAGAGCAGTTGAGATCCTTGAGGTAAGGCTTAAACATTAATAGCCCTTTAAAAGTTACAAAGAGAAACAGGACAGGAAAAAAAAAATACTGTTGAATAGCCTTAAAGTGATGATGTGGCTCAAGAGAAAAAGATTCACTTGATACGTGAAGAGTTGCATTAAACATAAAAGCTAGTGAAAATAACACTCAGAATAATAATTTTATCAAAATAAAAAACTTAGTCATTGTAACCAGGTATTCTCCAGTGTCGTGGTACATGGATTAATATTTAGTTTCACATTATCAGTATGTCCAGGAGACTCTTTCCTCTGAAATAGCACAATAAAAATACTCTTCACTTTTGACAAATGGATGTTCAGGTTTTTTTTAACACCATGCTTTTCCTTTGAACTGAAAAAACATATCTGACTACATTGCACCATGATCATTATGGGTCAAGTACCAAAAATTAAAAACCTTTTGTGTATTTATTAGTTTGGATGATCCTAACATAAAACTACAAAACCTGTCGACTAAAACAATAATGTTGACACTGAAAATTATTCTACCAAAAAGAAAAGCTAAATAAAAATATTTTTTGTAGTCAGTCACATTCCTTCCGTCTACATTTCTGTTTCTAGCTTCACTGCAAAACATCACAGCATTAAAGGCTACATGCTTTTTTTTCGAAAAGTAAACCACCCTGGTGTAGTCACAGTTGCTTTAAATGATTTATGAGGCAGTTTGAGATGTATAAATCTTACTGAGCTCAATAATTAAATCATATTTTCCTACATTATATTAACATACTAGTGTTTCTGAAAGTGACAACTCAAAACGTGTGCACTGGCTCATTAGTACCTGATGTGGGTGAGTGGACCCCAAACTGCCTGCAGGTCAGGGCACATGTACTAATATGATTCCTGAAAACAGGAAATTGTGTAGCTGTGTACCATAAACAAGCAAATGTAGTAAAAGTCCTAGTTCAATCAGTAACAATTTGTCCTCTACAAATAAAGGTTGCACTTTTAAAGACAACAGGGTAACAAAAGAGATACTGTATGTTAAATAAATATAAATCACAGAAAAAAGAAGTTATATTGTTTGGGCTTGAATGAGTGTTACATGTTTTTCAGTAAAACAAAGTTGTATATTTCTGGCACTAAACCATTGTCAAACTTTTTAAATTAGCAATCAGTGGAGATTTTGGCTGAGAGGTCCTGGATGCGCCTAGCACTGCAGCTCTTACACAAGATGTGGCCATCCAGTGGGTAACAGCCACGTCCCTCTCCTTCAGAGGACAGCAGGAGACCACATTCCTAAGAAAAAACAGACATCATTCAGAAACCCCAAACAAACCTATACTGGTTCAATATGAAATTATAATATATTTATTAAAATAAAATATAATTTAATAATCTTTAGACCGACCTCACAGACATAACAGTGCACATGAAAGCTGCGGTCCAGAGCCACAATCCTAACAGTCTCCTCTTGGCCCGGTTCAGGCATTATGGGTTCACTACACACTGAGCATCGAGGTGCATACTTCCTGTCCAAGAAAAGAAGCACAAGTGGCAGTGAGTGGAATAGTATCTTTGTGGAGTTTTCTTACATTTCTCCTTTTACAGGGTTGTACCTGTGGAAATCATCTATGCAGTGAATCTGAGAGGTGGCATCCACAGTAAATGGCACTCCATCCAAGCAGCAGTTACACACTACACAAGTGAAACATCGAGGATGATAGGCCTTCCCCATGGCTCGCAGGATTCGGTCCAGGATGGGCTTGGAGCACTTTGAACATTTTTCTAGTGTACTCTAAAAACACAAACTGCCAGTGAGGCTACTGCAGTAGTAATGTGCTTCTTTGAAAATCTACATTAACATGTCTTTTCATGTGGAGACACTCACAATGTAACAACTCTCACAGTAACTCTTCTTGTCCAAGGCGTAGAAGGGCTGCCCTCTGAGGCGAGCATGACAGGTGATGCATGTGAAGCACTCCACGTGAAACACCTGCTCCATGGCGATGCAACCGCTCCCATCGCCAACGACATTGTCACCGCAACGAGCACAGCGGCCTAAAATGAAATAATTTATAAACTATTTAGCCACGTTACATTACATTAGAAAAATACTCATCTGAAATGATTTAAGCAGGTACCAAAATAGTCCTCAGAAGGTGGATGGTTCATATCATATACCAACTTCTTTGTGAGACGGTCCAGCTCTTCTTCAGGCCTTGTTAATGCTGCCCCCTGTTGGTTTAGGTTTCCAAACAAATGTAATTTGTGACAGAATATTTTGAAGCCTATCATTTAATGTGTCATTATGCTGTGTAGAAATATGAACTGAACTGAATTAAAGTACATTTTTAATGTCATCTAAGAGCACATAATGGTAGTGAGTGGATTAAGTTAGGGGACCCATTTAAAACAAAAGATTTGTTTATACCTTGTTGTTGTTCTGATAAGGTTGACTTTGCACAGCCCCTGGTCCCGCTTGACTGTTGTCCATCCCCCTTTTAGACAAGGACACCTGGTTTACTCTTCCTGAGCCGTATCCCGTCTCAGAGTGCATGTCCTGAGCTTGAGAGTTTGGATGTGGGGGGTACCAGCCCTGCGACGCCATCTGTGCTTGTGGTGGCGGGCGAGATGCAGGTTGGCGCGGCGGAGGGGGGGTATAAGCTTGCTCTGCCTGCCTCCCGGTTTGGGAGTAAGTGACAGGCTGTGCTGTTTTGACCTGGACACTAAAGCGGGGCCCTGTAGGAGTGGAGGCTGTGGTGTAAGAGGCCGGCACTGGCTGGGGGTAGGGTTTAGGGGTGGAGGAGGACGGGGGGGAGTAGTAGTCCTGCTGGTGGGAGGTGGGGTAATGAGGGGACGAGTGCTCACTGGTGTAAGGGGGCACGGAATGGTATTGACTCTGGGGGTGAGCGGGGTAGCCCATGGAAGGACGGCCCAGAGGAGGGGCTCCGCTATGGTGTGTGGGTTTGTAGTGATCACCTGAGAGGTACTTGTTGTAAGGCACATTGTCATAAAGCTGGAGAGAAACACAAAAAGATTCAAGTCATAAAAGTCAGTTATTCAATTTCCTAAACTCCTTTAAATAATTTTATATAGCATATTTTTGGCGGTTATAACTAAAACAAAATAAACCTCTTTGTGCTTTCGCATGCATTTTTTCCTCATACCAAGCACTGTTAATCTGTTAAAACTGTTAATCATTTAGAGTGCTAGTAAACTGATTTCATACTTGTGTGCTGGAGTCATGTGGGTGGCTGTCTAGATCAGCCAGCATATTCGTGAGAGAATCAATATCAGCATCGATTTTGGAGTGAAGATACAATGTTTTTTCCGGACTACGATGCTAAAAAAAAGAAAATTTTAGTTGGATATGCCTTTACATGCGTTTCTCAAATTTGAGTTGAGATGTACAAATAGAACATACCATTAAGTCATAAGTGTGAGGGTTCCAACTGCGGTCTTCTTTGGGACCATGAGGAGGGGAGTAATAATGATCATTGGAAGAATGATGAATAGGCCCACCTTATTTGGACATGCATTAAACAATGTCAATTTTTCAAAGAATGACAATACGACATTTTACAAAAATCACAGATGACTTATGAATTTAAATTATTTTAAATTGAATATATAATATAAACTGATGCATCTTGGTCTTACCTGTAGGTCCAGTAGCCATGTACCTGGTGGCTACCCCACCTCCTCCGTTCTGGTCATATGGGCTGTACTTTGGATGAAAATCAGGAGTACCCTTTTTATTTGGGGCGCGATAAATTGCAGATGCTGCAGAGTGTGACATCTGGGGAATGGCTCGATCTGGACTGTCCACAGTCCTAGGTGGAAGCCAAGTGGGACCAGACATAGCAAACTCCCAAAACTAAAATAACAATGTTTTAATCAATCAATTATTAATCAGAAATTGTTCAACAGCTCTAACGGCAGTGTGTATTTGTATCAGAGCAGGTAACCATTGGAAACTAGAGGATGCTTTAGATATTGTTTCCTATGGCAACAGAAGAACAATAGGCTTCTCGTCCTGCAAAGCAGGAAGAGGGTAGCCAGTATGACTTGGGGATTTCCAGCAGCAAGTTTGAGTTTGGGTCACAAACGTTCAAAAGGGTCCATACAGATACATAAACAGGTGCAAATGTGATGTTACCACAATGCTCATTGTCTTTGGCTGTTTACACATCAGCACCAATGATGAAATGGAGACAAAACAAGGCAGGAAAGGTTATGTAATGACATGTGTCTGTGTACACATTAACACCTGGCTCATAACAATATATTATGTATTCTCCATGGAATAAATAACAACACTGAAGCACACAGCTGAGCTGACAATGTGCTGACTCCTCGGGGCCTTCACCATAATACTGCTTTCTTTAAAAAGAAAAGCTAGTCAGTGAAACATTTGTATCCAAGTTACTGGGATTAATATTAAAAACAACAAACAAAAGTTAGGAAAGTCTAGAAGGCTTGTTTACACATTACATTGCAGAAAGTAGGTTTATATTTGTTTTTAGTTGTACTAGCAAAATACATGTCTGTATAGACCTTACAGACCTTGTTTACAGCAGGTATGCCTCAAACATTTCACTCTTGGACAGAATGGTGGAAGTTTTCAAAGCATTGTTGACATAAGACTGTGTAACTGCACTGCACATGTCTGTGTGTTTAACTACTGACGTGAGTGATGTGAAGGTGTACACTACTATTGCTACTGTTTTAAAAGTATGTTATAGTAAATTGTAGGTTATGTGAATTTATGATTTCCGTTACAGAAAACCAATACAAATGTGGTCACAAAGAAGTGTATATGTACTGTGTTTAAACCATAGACATTAGTTAAGGATTTGTTCAGTCTGACAATTCCAAATTACAGTGGAGAAATGAATAGACCACTTAGACTGATTTTAAGTGGGACGGGTGACCACCATAAATCCTATTGTAAGAGGATTAAAACAAAGAAGAGACAACTGTGTCAGCACAGACATAAAAAATGTAAGTTTTGATATTGTAACTGTTCATTGTATTGGCACAAGAACACAGATTTTATATTTTCTTGTAGGTATTGGTCAAACGTCTAGTACAATATGAATTATCTTGTAGTATACAACACGTGTGACCTGTTTTAAGCCCCTCCTGACAGAATCCGGATAAACAAACGGTTAAATCCGAGGATGGGGTCCAGGACATTAATCTCACTCTTTGTTTTAAAGCCAATTGCAGAGTTATTGTGTGATCAGGCCAAAAAGCCCATTGTTACTGTATTTATTAGTTAGAAGTGAATCTATTGCATGGAAATGTGAAGTTATAAACAACGGCATAAGCTGCAGATTATGACGTGCATCAATTTGATGCCCTACAAATTGTACACCAGCAGAATAAAATGATCGATGTTAAAGGCTAGTTTTAATTAAAAAGGTAGGCCTAGGCGCTGTCAAATGCAGGCTACTATGTGCGCTTTTATTGTGAAGAACTGAGCTAGCACAACATGTTGGACACAAATGTAGCTTCATGTGGCGATATTTCGTCAGCTGGTATTTTGTAGGCTACATTTTATTGTAACGGTGTAAGATTAAAATGTGGGTAACGCCAAAGTCACAACATTTAGAAGCAGTTGTCTGTTGCTGTTTGGGCAAAACGTTCGCGTTACCCACCGTTTACAGTAGGTCCTACCTTTACAGTGTCTCTCCGCTTCCTTTCGGTCACATCTAAAAAATATAATAAAAATCAAGAACGGAAAGTCGTCATACTAAGCACATAATTCACTCAGAATCATAAATGATAATTCGCATATTATAGTGGTGTCATATTTCTTGACAGCACCAATGGTTATGACTAAAACTGCCCACATGCACGCCTCTTCTTTCTGTGTAGGACCTACTTTCTGTCTAAACATGCCGCTCAACTCATACATCTGGCCTGTAACAAGGTCTACCTCAAATTCATTTTAATAACAGACTAGTTTACTTGTTTGTTGATCTGTTTTGAACTCGAGCAAAAGCCCGTTTCTTGCCTCTGGGCTAACTTCCACACAACCAAACCGATCAGGAAACGACGAAACAATCGGCACCTACCGTCTGAAACACGACACAAAGTCAGCGGCTACGCCTCCGTACAGTTAATAAAAGGTCAGTGAAAGTGAACCCGGGGAGCTGTGGCGTAGCTTTAGCCTCGTTAACCCACTTTGTCCCGCAGCAGAGGCCTTCAGCAGCGGATCGTCTCTTGGTTCACTAACGCGTGACGTAGCCCTCCGCGTGAACCCTGCGCGTGCGTGTAGCGCAGTGGGGGGTCTTTACAGGCGTTCAAAAAATTGAGCTAATATTAGGCAATTTAAGTCAAATAGAGCCGACAGTTTAATTGTTTTTTTGCACCAACATGTTAACTCAACAACCATATAACTGGTTGAAGCTGAAAGCAAATGAGTAGAAAAGAAGTAAGAAAAAAAAATACGCATTGCTTCTTTAAAGTCATAGCTACGTGCTTTGACAAAGTATTTGAACACACATTATTATACTACAAAATTATTCTAACCCTAGCCCGTATTAGTTCGGGCTCTACATTCAAAGAAGGCTACATCTGAACAAAAGTGCAAAACAGTGCAACTTAACTAAAACAATACAACACGTCACATATGTTGAACAATTTTACACAATGCAATACATTTCCAAACTAGAGGTGTTGTATGTGCCTATATCTGTGACACTTTCAAACATTTTACAAGTTTAAACTTGGCTTGACATTAAGCTGAATGGACTGCTTTAATGATACAGTAAAATTATTGTTTTTTTTTCCAAACTAAAAGAAGTGTGCAGGTCAAAGGTCTGCTTTAATATTTTGCGGGTTACTAAAAGTGGGTCAATTGTCTCCTTTGGGCTCCATCCTCATGTTATTCCACTACACCAACGGGGGCCGCAGTGGAAGTGCATTCCCCAAGGCACTTTTTCAAAGGAAGAGTTTTATTAGTTCATAATTTGTTTTGATTTCCACTTGCATCTTTGCCAAGGTGGAGGGACAACAAAGTATGCTCTGGGATATCCCCGTTTCCGGTCCTTCCTCCTCTGTACAGTAGCTCCGTTTGCCTTATATGTCCACAGTGCTCTGAAACCACAGGAAGGGACAGTTTAGGCAGATCTGTTATTGTTTCAGTAACCATCAACACTTTGGTCCCAACTTGAAGTCAAAGCTTCAGCCCATACATTCTCAGATAAACAATGCTGGCCTGTCCAGACATCCAGAAACACATAACAGGGGAATCCTTTTTTAGACAAATAACATCTTTGTGTAAAACATGGTCATCAGATCACAACATGACACCTTCCCCACTTTTTCTGTTTATTTGTGAAATAGTAAGAGCTGTGTGTTTTTCATTAACTGAGCAGAGGGCCAATGACAGATGCAAGAAGTCACTATGAGCCGCTTTGCCCAGCCTTGCCAACTGGACAGACTGAATGGCTTCCGGCTATTTGTGAACCCGCTTAGTAATGTTCTCACTTTTCCTTGGTCACCCCCCTCATCCGTTCCTCTCACAATGCCTGGAAGTAGCCGAGACCTACATCGCGCTCTCTGTTTTTTCACTCGTTTTCCTTTCATTGCCTTTTTTTCTGTTATAATTGAGCCATACAGATCCAAACAAATAAAAAACACACATCCCAAGCAAACATTTAGTTACAATTAACTTTTTTCAAAGGACTGATTTAAACAGCTTGAATTTATATTGTAAAAATAAAATTATACCTCATCAAACACATTTTAGAGTAATATTTTGACATAAATAATGAATTAAGAAACATGACTTTTAATTAGCCTTTATCTCATTAAACTTCTTCAAAATGTTATATTAAATTACACGGATGATACTGTAATTTGACGTTGGAATGACACATCTTCTCTGTGTCCTCGCCCAACCCTACTTCTTAATATTCTTTTCTGACTTTGAAGAGTCCACTCCTTCTTCAAAATACTTTGATGTGAAAAAGGAAGCACAGTAATTTTTCAGTTTTGCCTGTACTTTAACTGCCCACTCTTGTGCTCAGTGAACCTGAACCTATGTAAAGGTGAAGTAACTTTCCGCTTGTTTTTTAGTTAATCTTGACCTTTGCGACCTGGGCTCTTTTTTTCACCCCCCTCTTCCCTATCCATTTCTCTAGCCTTGTCTCCTGCTCACTTTATTATTGACGGATGTCCTGCGCAGGCGTTCATCCGTGCCTCTGTGCAGCTTTGCAGGATGCATTCAAAAGTGTGTGTGAAGGTGGGTGTGTGTAGTTCCGCAACATCTGTCGGCTGCATTTCTCTCAGTCATGAAGGTTGTTTTTTAGACCCAGTAATAGGTGTCACCCATCTAGAACCATTGATTTTGTCTCATTTCCTTCCTTTTTATCCTTATATCACATCGCCTCTGCTCTCAAGCAGCAAGCTTGAAGCTTCCAGGTTATATTGTGAACTCTTATAAATCCACTTTCACACAACCACTAAAAACTGAATGCTCATAACGCAAATTGGAAAACAAAAAAGAAAGATGGAATAATGTGCATCTCAGATTTAATAAATATAACATATTGTCATAGGTTACTTCTTTTGCTTCCTCTCAGACTGATTTGTCATTACTCTTGTCATTGTCATTGAGAGGGGTGTAGTAGAGGCACTTATTCTCTGTTCCGGCCCCTGACAGTAGGGCATGTTTCTCATCTCCCCAAGGGTCCTAATATATATTTTTTCAACAGGGCTCACAAACACACGTTGCCTTCCTGCCATTAGTTTGTTGGGAGCAATGGGGGTTTAGAAAAACTAATAGGCCACTAAAAATACCTGGAGCCCAAAGTCCACGGTAGGGCCTTTCCTCTGCTGCTTCCAGTGTGCGCGTGGGCCATTGAGAAAAGAGGAAACAAGCTGCTGTGGTTGTACAGGGGCTTCCTGCGCAACATTATAAAGCGTTCACTTCCCGCAGCCCTCCCACAGTATTGCTCGGACTCACAGGAGACTGAAGGTGAGCCGAGAGTCTGGTCTTTGGAAGTAAACCAAACCAAGGGCTTTGAAGTCCATTTGGTGAACGTTACATCTCGTCCCTGCTGGTCGGGGTAAGTTGGACTGGACCTATTTAATCCAAATCTTTAAATTGTTATCTTCTAATAGTTAGTTCACATTTTTTTTTGGTTGAGTTTTATGTTTCTGTTAAATATTTATTACAGAATTATTAATGTATTGTGTTAATGTAAGTTTATTTGAGGGTAAATATTGTAATTTCTATGTTTACGCAGGTACGAGTAGGGAGCTGGTCTCACCTAACAGTGTCTGGGACACTCCATTTATTTATTTTACAGTTAAACACAGGTAGGTCACCAGAAAGTCTATTCTGTGGATAAGCAAGCTGGGTTGAAAACTGGTTATAGTTTGGTTATTTATTAATTATTTATTAATGTTATACCTTTTCTCAGACACCCAGGGCATCATGGACCTACTGGAGGGATACAGGGCTGAGGGATATGTAAAAGAGTTCACACGCCACTGCAAAGACGTGCTGCTGAACCTGAATGAACTCCGACACCGCAACATTTTGACTGATGCCACTCTGGTAGTGGGCAGCCATCATCTGCAGGCACACTGTGCTGTGCTGGTGGCCTGCAGGTTAGTGCACAAGCCGAAATGTTGACTACAAACTAGTGCGCATGCAGGAGATGATCTCATGTTGTTGTTTGTGTTTCCCAGTGGCTTCTTCTACTCACTGTACTCCAGACGTGCATTGGTTCATAGTGACAGCAGAGATCCGCTCCTCTCAGTGTCTCTCCCCAACACTCTGGACCCGTCCAGCGTCTCACTGCTGCTTGACTTCATGTACACCTCCCGCCTCCCTCTGACACCCAGCATTGCCCCTGGTGTACTTGCTGTCGCGAACTACCTACAGATGGACCACGTGGCTGAAACCTGCAAAGAATTTATGCAGCTGCACTGGTGAGCACCCAATAACCATTAAAAATTATAATGGAGACGTTTGAATTGTTGCAAACTTAAAAACTTAAAAAGTTTTCATGTTTTAGTGCCAGACACCCTCAGTTGGAGCCGGCCTCCAATGTGTCTGTAACCTCTGTAGACCCGCCCCATCCAGCACTGCAGCTTATGCTACCAATGTCAGGTCCAATCAGGTAAATGATGAGCGCTAAAACAAAGTCATGAGTGCAGTATGTTTTTTTTTGTTCTTTTGTCTGTAAACGGGTTTAGCTCATTACAGCATTTCCTTCCTTTTCTCCAACAGAGTCCCTGCGAAGGGTGGGGGCTCCCTTAAGCCAGGGGCTTTCCCAACCAGCCTGTCTGGGTCAAAGGAGCTAAAAGGGGAGCCAGACTCACCTCTGTCTCTTTCCCCTAACAGCCCAGCTTGCTCCAGTTGTCAGCCAAACTCTCCAGCTGAATCCAACACCTGCAACAAAAACCTTGAGGTAGGTTTGAAGACATTCATTCAGCATTCAGCAGTGTCTAATTTTTACTGTTAATTGATAAATTTATCTAATTTGTCTTTATTTCCAGAATGATTTGAAACCTACACTGGACCCAAAAGCCTGTAACTGGAAAAAGTATAAATACATCATCCTCAATCCTCTTTTTACTCCAACTACTGTGAAAGAAGAGGATGCAGAAGGGCCCCAACGTCACACTTCTCCTACTGTCGACAGGACTGGCTCAACACCCAAAACCCCAGCGGAGGCGTGGCCTGGAGAAGTGCCTGGTCAGATTGATAGGTAACCTCCATCAATAACTAGTGATGTTTAAAATAAAAACAGCACAGTCAGGTGCAAACCAAATGCTTCTTTGTCAGACAGGGGCGGGCCTCCTGCTACGAGGGTTCTGGCCGAGCCCCTCCCCTCGAACCACCAGCCTCCATGGACAACCCAAGAGTGTTTCAAGCTCAAAAGGAGGGAGTCGGTAGGTACAAACTACGATAGGCATATAGTTGCTCTCTCTCATATACATATATTACAAATCTTTAGATGTATAGTTTTCATTCATTTTTGCTGTCACCTTCTCCAGTCTCACCCATTTTCCCAAAACTGTACACAATGAATCCAGAAGGTGCCCAACAGAACCAGGTTTCAGTCAAGAAAGAGAGATACTTAATGTCATACTGTTACTCTGGCAACTCTGGAGTAACCAAGACAGCTTGCTCAGGTAATATTTTGTGGTTTTAATTTTTATTCTCATAGTTTTATTGTTCTTTTATTGCACTTTGTGATTTATATCTGTGAAAGGTGCTATATAAATAAAATTTACTTACTTACTTAATTACTACAAGCATTTTCCAATTTTAGCTCCGTTTTTTTTTCAAAAACAACACATTTATTGACTATACATTTTGTCTTCCCAGGTGATAAGCCATATCGTTGTAATGTATGTGGAGCCCAGTTTAACCGTCCAGCCAACCTGAAGACTCACTCTCGCATCCACTCTGGAGAGAAGCCTTACCGCTGTGACACCTGCGGGGCAAGGTTTGTTCAGGTACAACAGGAAAATTTTAGAATAACTATTTAATTTTAGAGTACATATTACAAAATAGTTATCCATACTTTAAAATCTTCATATCAGTCATATTATAAGCCTTTGTTTTGTCTCATTGTCAGGTTGCCCATCTGAGGGCCCACGTCCTGATCCATACCGGGGAGAAGCCATACCCCTGTCACACATGTGGCACCCGCTTCCGCCATCTGCAAACGCTGAAGAGCCACTTGCGCATTCACACTGGAGAGAAGCCATACACCGTGAGTCATGATGCTTTATGGTACTCTACATTTTATTTAAAATCACGTGGCATGTGTCTAAAAGGCTCTTTTGTTTCAGTGCGAGAAATGTGACCTCCACTTTCGCCACAAAAGCCAGCTCCGTCTTCATTTACGGCAAAAACATGGGGCCATCACCAACACTAAAGTCCGCTATAAGATCCTGACAGAGCCCTACCAAGCTCTTCTGCAGGCCTGCTGAGGAGCTCTGAGCTCAGTCTGTGAATATGTTCAAGATTGGAATTACACAAGAAACAAAATATAAAATTAGTTGGAAAGAAACGCTAGTTGATGATTGGTTTAAATTAAGAATAATTAAAATCTTGTTACTAGTTTGATGGGTTTATTAGAAACTGTGTGATGCAGGATAAAGGAGGTGTTTTGAAGGTTTGTGAAGTGTTAGAAAGATGAGCGAGGTTTGTGCAAAGATTAGTAAAGGCAGAAAGTATGTGAAGTGAACTATTGGAAGAGAGATGAAAGTGGTTGCATTGATTTTTGGGAGGATGAAAGACTACTGCTACTATTTTATGTCTGAAGAAGCACTTAACCATTTGTTAAGATATTAAATATTCTTCTTTATGTTTATTTAACAGAGATCTTACTTTAAGGCCTGGGGCCACATTTTTTTAAAACTATATTTGTGCAAAGGACATAGTTCACTGATACATTTATTCTCTTACATGAGCGCCTTTAAGCATTTGGATAATTAGTTGAGTTCATTTGCTGGACAAAGATTTTTTTGCAATTTAAATTAAACTTGTATTTCTAATAACCTGAAGCTTTGTTGTGTCTTTACTTTATATTCTCTGGCTCAGGATTCTAAGGATTGTTATTCCACGCTTGCCTTGTTCAACTGTTTCCCTTCCTGGACATCCTTCCTCTCATTAACACACTTTTTATGAATCACATCTTTAAAGATGTGTCTCGCCATTTTTAGAGGTTTGTTTTTCTCAAGCTTCTGGTGTGGGAACAATGAAGTGTATGGCACCTGTTTCCTCCAGAGTCCTGGTAGGTGGCACACGTGTAAGCCTGTTGCTGCTTCCTGTGGCTCTAGAGGGGACCCTTTGGTGAGGGGGGCTGCTGAACTCTCTACCTGCTCCCTGATGAGTTGTAACTAGAGGAGCTTATTGTCCATGCTCCGCAAACAAATATTGGAAATTTGAAGGGACTTTCCAACCATTATCCGCCTAGTCCATGATACAAACCTGGAGTATTAATATTAGCCCCTTCTGTGCTGTCATGAATGTCATGTCTCATAGAAAGTTTTCTGTACATAATTTCAAAAAGTAGCCTTAAATGTTAAAATGTTATGAAATATCTTACTGATTAATATACAATTTCCAGTTTTTTTTTTGTCAATTCGCCGTTTTATAGAGGAAAAACGCAATGCTTGGTTACACAAAAAGGCTGTATAATGTCCAGATAAAGACTCATTTACTTACCCATTGGCTCCCTCTAGTGTTAGCTTTACGGAAAGACTTTGTTAACAGGCCAAGTCTTTACCTCCACCTTCCAAATAATAAAGAATAATAATAATTATAATTATAATAAAAATCAAATAAAATGTATGAATGCTTTTAAAATTGTAAACTATTATGCTTTATTAGCTTTATAATTAGCCGGCCCGGTATAACATAGGCTAACACCTGTCTTTTATAGTAACTTACGTGCCTACTAGCATGTAACGTAGAGAGGCTATAAAGCCTATCCATAGCACATTTGGTTAACTACGATGTTATGATATTATCACATATGATATTAAACTATATTAGCCTATTTAGATTCATAATTGAAGGTACCCTTCATTTTTAAATTTTTTTATTTATTAAATGCTTTCCAGCGGTGCGCGTGATGATGTCTACTGACCAGCTACTGACTCCATGTGACTTTTTTTTTAGCTAAAAACGTGCGATTTTTCTTGCGCTACGGTACGGAGCCTGGGAGTATTTCAACACTGTTCTCTTTTCTAAGTATTTTTTACCACAAATGAAACAATTTATATTGTCAAAACACTAAGATTAAAGGCAAGATGCCTCACATTTGATAGGCACAGTCATTTACAACCACCAGAAGGGTCTGCGCTTGAACCTGAAGCATCTCCACATCAAACTACACTAATGTTATAGTCCACGGACCCTGATGACCGACCCAGCAGCAATACACCGAGGCACTGATAAATACGCTTCATCTATAAAAACCTCTTCATCATCAGGTCATGGAAAGAATGTGATTGGTCAAGAAGCATGAAAGAGGTGTGTTTGGTGGAGGTTGTGAACAAGTGGATAATGTTGTGTGTCATTGATGGCCAGCTTTAATGAGGAATAGGTTTGGACTCGATTAAGAATAATTTTTGGTGTAAAAGTCTCAAATCAATGATATAGTTTGTCAGTCAGGTTGAAAAGTCTTAAGGTTAGAAGGTTGCACTGCATGAGAACTGTGAGCAGGGCAACACTGACACAAAGTGACTCAAATGTTAATGAAGAGGCATGTACACTACCCTTTGAGTCACCACAAAATGAGCAACTAAGGTCAAAATGTCACCCATAACAAGTGTCAACCTGATACCCCAATCAATTTTAAACAAAAATTGACCCAATGCCCACTTTTACAACAGTCTATTTAAAATACATCAACATGATTCCAAACAATTTCTTTTTTTATTCTTTAGTGACCTTTAGAGTAATCTTTCACAGCAGGAATCTTGCCAATTACTCTGATGAAAGTTTTAATGACATTAATGATGATTTATAGCTGTGCTGACATTTACACTAGTCTGGTGTGGAAAACTCAAGTCTACACTCTCTTTTGATTCTGGCAATACTAGTGTTTTTCACGACAGGGGAAATGTCACTCTTTGGATTCTTAATGTACATACCTGTTATTTTCTCTAAATGCTAGTCTGCAGACCGTTCATTTTATGCATGTTGCAATGTGGTAATGCACTTAGACTTGATTTAGGCTTTACCTAAGTTGTAAATTTAACTTTTGCTTCCAAAGTGTAAATCATCTGTGCCTGTTCTCCTTGGTTTAAAAGTGTACTTTAATGACAACATATTACATCTTTATCATTGGGCTACAGTAAAGTCATTACAATACATTCATTCCCTTGGCATGTTAAAAGAATTGACAAAGTTGACAATTCAGTTCATGATTATTCTTTGCTATTATGTGTTGGAGAAAAGTTAAGTGAAAATGTAAATGAAAAATGTATTTTAATCATAACATTTCATCATGTAACACCCAGTCTTGCAGTGTCTATGCACCAGGGCAGGTTTCTCTCAGGCATATGGGACTGAGGTCTTGTCCAAACAAACTCATGAATCTAACGTCTTCTGTGCGGGTATTTGAAGCCAGGATGAGGCTGTTGTTGTTGTTAATACTCTTATTTGCTTTCAGAAGTTGTTTAATATACCGTAGCATATATTTACTATGCACTTTAACCTAACACTACCTCAAACCTCTACACTTTATAATTCGACCTCGAACCTCTACAATATATACCACACACTTCCATAAATTATACACCACACACACAAGGTAGCCTATTTTGTTTCACCACTGCACATGGTTGTGTTATGTGAAATACTGTGTTTTTTTATGAGAAGTGCTGACCAATCCCAAATAAATGGGAGATGGTTCTGAACTCTACATTTGTGGCCAGTCTCCATATGCATATTGCAACACGTTGGTCCAAGGGCACTGGTTTTCTGAATGAAGTGGTCTGTCTTTGAAGGTGCGGCTGCAGGCTGTTGCACAACTGCAAGAATGATGTCCTTCTCATTCTGAAATTAGCCTTCCACTCACAGTCTGTCCAGCTGCTGAGAACATGCTGCCACCACACAGCAGATCTCTGCCGAATCCATATGGTCCTGCAGCAGAATGGAAAAATATTGTTAACTGTATATAGTTTATGCATACACAATTACCTTACAGCACTTTGAAGTGAAATTAAATAAACAACAAACTACTACTCCAGTGCATACATAACAGTTATGTGTCCCGTTGAATACGGGTGTCTTAATACAAGAATGTAGCTAATATTAACCAGGAAATTATGTTAAGTTACATGATTATTACCTTTAGAACGCTACTGTCGTAATTACAAAAAAAACATTATACACATATTGTATTTCAAATTTCACAATACACTTTTCAATTGTATTCAATGACATTTCATTATATTAATTCTTACCATGTCGATGTACGGGAACTGTAGTCCGTAATCAAAGCTGCAAAGTCCTTGCTGCACTTCAGCTGGTACCTTGCAAACCTCCTCATACGAGCAGCACGATTACGTGAAAATTTTCGCGCCACTAAGGCGACAAATCTGTTTAACAACAGGCTGTGAGAGGGCTGTGGACCAAACGACACAAAATTATCCACAAATAAAACAGAGCGATGGACTCATAGACATATATAAAGGCTAGATGGCTCAAGGCGGAGTCAGCTGTGTCGCCGCTTGGCGGCCATCTTAGGTCAGTGCTGCCATACTGCTGCTCCCTGCTGCTGTGAGTGACATACGCCAACTAAAATGCTCGTAACTTGCTGAATTCTTGACGGATTTACAAACGGTTTGGTGTATTACAAACCTTATTAACGTGGCTATGATTTGTGCTGATGCCGATGTTTAAATTATTTTTTATTTATTAATTTTTCACAAGTATGCAGTTAAATAGCCGCATCCCTGACGTTTATGACACACCAAGCCGTTTGAAAATCGGTTGAAAATTGAGCAAAATATAGTTATTTCAGCACTACATGCACAATAGACTTTAATGTTATAACTGGACGAGCGGTCCCGTCCTAAGATGGCCGCCGTGTGACGTCGTCGGGTCCCATTGGCTCTCAGCGCCGGTAAGCCATCTAGCCTTTATATATGTCTATGGATGGACTCCGTTGTGTTCAGAGAGCGCCGCTCTTCCTGTTTATCCCGAAACCGTCGCACCATAATGACGTAAGCGTGCTCCGGCACGAATGCTGAAACCCTATGTGAGTGCAGGCCAGCGGGGAGGGGGGACAATCGTCCTCGGGCCCGGTTCATGGCAACCGTGCCTAGTGTGAGTACGCCCTTAGTGAATGTGCATGTTGTGATCTCAGATATCCAGCTGTGGCAGAAGGTAGGACACAGACAGTCACAACCCTCTACCGTGTCCACACCCACTGCTGCTTGATTTAAGTTATGTCAGAGTATATTAATCACCTAAGGCTGAGCTCAAATATCATGGTTTGCCGACTAGGTTTAACATACAATATCACACAGATTGCTTTGTAGCTGGGATTTCATTTGATGGTTCATGTCAAGATCATTTGAGCAGGCTATACTATATTCAGTGTGAAAAAAAAAAAAATAAAGAGTCCAGTTACAAGTGTGCATTATTAGTCACTAAAGTAGAGTTGTGACGTTCGCGAACGAACCGATTCTTTTGAACGGCTCACAAACATGAACGATGGGAGCCGAGTCGCGGCTGGAGGGGAGCCGTTCTTTCTGTCGTTCTTTTTTCCTATGCGTGTCTCACACAGATGCACACAAATGAGCTCCTCCGCGAGACAGAACAGTTATAGGGGGAGGGGCGCACCCAGCGCAGGCCGACCCTTTACAGCGTGATGATATTAGTTATTAGTTGTGCACGCATCCTTTGCGTGAGTACGTCATTGCAGCCCACTTTGTTATTGTTCATTGACTTGAAGGGGCTGATGTCCTATTTGCAAAGTTTACAGTAGTAATAGTATGTAGTATGTAGACATTTCCATTTTATTTATTCTAATTTTATCTACTTTAAATATTTTTTGTTTTCTATCAAAATGTTCTTGTGTGATAATGTTCTTGTGTGGGAGTGTTTGTAGTAAAAGCTGTTTTGCACAGAAATTCATTGCAGCTGGCTTTGTTTTTGATGTTTATTTGTGAGTAGGTATTGTATGAATAACATAAGTCAACGTAGCTTTACGCACGCACGCACACACACACACACACACACTGTACTAAATGTAAATCCAAAATAGTGATGTCACTGTCTAAGCAGAGGGATTTGTGCAACCCTATGGAATATAGTCCACACATGACAAATGAGGTAATAATCAATATTTCAGAATAATTCAAACTCAGATATTGGTGTGTGATATCTGAGCTTTAATTATTTGACTACAAATTTCACCCCATCATTCCTCCCAGTGATTATTTCCAGGATAAACTGAGATGCCCCCAAGCTGGCTTCTTAAAACTGACTAAATATTTAAAAAGAGCCAAAGAGCCGTTCTTTTGAACGGCTCTTTGAAAGGAACGGATCGCGAAGATCCGGATCCCCTCAAAGAGCCATAAATCCCATCACTACACTAAAGTAAGGTGGCCTCTATATTTCTTCAATGACTGCAGTAACATATTTCAACCACCAAGGGTCACTAAAACGTGCTGTATTGTTCTTTTCAACCTGAGCAATATAAGTTACACTATAGGAATTGTGATTTGTTGGGTAACATTGGTAAGGTCAGCTGTCTCATACTACAAAAAAAAAAAAAAAAAAAAAAGCACATGTTCATCTACAGGGGACTACTTTAATAAACCCATACTTTTATTGGGTCACCTTTTGGCCATTTCTACGATGCACTTCTACAGAGAACACTGTACTTTAATAAACCTGGCCAAGAAATTGCATATTTACACCGTTTGGCCAAGTGCAGTCAAACATGCGTATGGTTGACTTTTTTTTTTGAAGAGCATTGTTTTTAATTTGATGTGAAGAAAATGGATGTCAACTCCAAGAAGTTTTTGGTTCAATAGTTTATTTTACAAGTTTAACATTTCTTTTTAAAACATTCAAACTGCAGCATCAGTTACTTTGACTAGGGAATGCTGATTACATCTGTGGAGAGGGACACAATTACAAACTTGTTGCCTCTCAGTCTAGGTACTCTCTCTTTGGACATTCTTAAAGTAGCGTGAAAATTTAGCATAATGGTCAGAGGGCCTGTAAGCTGGTCGCCTGGCCGTGTGCTGCGTGGTACGTCTGGTAACAGGCACAGTTGTGGTGGGATGTGTTGCGAGACCTATAGAAAATATAGTTTAAGAGGCACAGGAGTTTGGAACAATGGTTACAAGTTAAATCTGAGAAGCAACGACATGCTGACCTTTAGTTAAGTCATTAGAATGGAAAATCTGGCCGACACCAGCAGTTTCAGACTCAAATCTGTACACCGAGAAGAGGCGATAAAGCTGGGCCAGAGGATAGCTGCACTGAACAGTCACGCTAAAAAGAGGAGACATTATCTTAGTAGTTGATTGATAGAAACACTACTTAAACCAAATGCAACACACCTGCCAGAATTACTACGGTTTGCCGCAGAGCTGGAAATCTTGTTTATGTAGGTCACATACTCCCCATGGAGCTGGAGGAGAGAGGGAGGAGTTAGTCTCTGGAATTGTTGCAGTTGACAACTTTTGTTAAGCTGACCTACCTTAACGCTACTGCCACAGCTGTTGAGAGGAAATGAGAAGAGTACCCTGGTGTTGCTGGCCTTGAGGGGTCCACAGTTTTTCTCAGAGAGGGTAGTGTTGGCCGGGCTTCCGCCACTTGCAACAATCACTGACAAGTCTGCCACTACAGTCATCCTCCCATCAGAAGAACACACTACAGAAGAGTCAAGTTTAAATTCACTGAATGAAGTGTGAACGTGATGGTGTGCATCCACAGCAGAGAGATTACTTTAGCAGTATATGACACACTGTCATTTATGTTCTCACCAACAAGCTCCTTATCAGGGAATGGACATGTTTTTGCTGTTAAACGATGGACCTTGTCTGTTTTACGATCGCGCACAAGGATCTCAAATGTGCCGAAGAAGCCTTGTAAAGTGATGTTCTATGGGGAACATAGCATTATTTATACACAGTTTTACAATACATACAGTATGATTTAAACTGTACCTCATAGTCAAGTCCAGGAGTGAAGAGAGGCACATGTAGCTGTAGGGTCTTGCTGTCGTTGCTCATGACATATCCTTGCTTTGATGCAAGATCTAAGGTCAGTGGCTCTGAGCCAACAATAATCTCCCACAGGAAGTCCCAAGGCTTAAGGTCGTGTTTAAAGCTGATGCCACTCTTGGTACAGGATGCGTCAAACAGTGGAGGAGCTGTCATTTACAGGAAAATGCTTAGTTGAGCTTAGTACAATTGTTCAAGATAACTCACTTTATAATGCGCCAACTTACGGACAGCTGTGAAGGCTTTGACTGATGTGTTACAAAAATACGGCTCACTCTTAGGCCTTACAGTTAACGTGAATACTATGTCCAATTTATGCTCCATGGCCACATGTTCTGGAGAGTACTACAAGGCAGAAAATGGTTACATGTTGCAAACAAGCACTCACTTGTAAACTACACCCTTTACCTGGTGGATGACAGATGGGTCAGCAAAGGGAACCTTCAGCGTGTAGCCAGACGTGCGATTGAGATGCACGACAGTCGCCACAGTGTAGGTGCTGGAATTTAAAGGAACTTTAAAATGCTGGTCATTGAGTTGAAGGGCAACCAACTCAACGTCTTCAGGGACATTTCCAAGGTATACTATAAACATTCGCTCCTCGAGGACGGTGCCTACAATCAGAATCATATTTACTTAGTGACTTTGAAATTGGTCTATTGTTCAAGCAAAAAAACAAAAAATTAAACAGCTTACGATTTTCTGTAAAAATAGGGGTCTTTATCAGAGGAGAGGCTAGTTTTCGGTGATGGCGGACTCGCGTCTCTACGTTTTCCTGATCCATTAAGAGCTGCTCCATGTAAAAGTGGTAGGTGTAAAGGTCATAGAGGTCATCAGTGATGGAACTCTGGGGGGACAAAAGTTACTTTGACATTAAACTGTACCAGTACTAAAAAAAAAGTCAATAGTCTGTAGGTGTTGCTTGCGTTGGCGTCCATACTTTCCTGTATGCTCCTTCAGCATTATACGGGATACCAATCTGCACTGTTGTGTTGGTTTTTATGCTGTAACCCTTCTTCACAGCAACTGTCGGCGCTAAAAGTTGACCATTGAGTCCAAAGCTGAAATTTGTTGTGTGAAGCTCAGGGTACAGCTCTTCTAGAGTCTCCCACATCATGTATCCTTTGTCATACGGTGCTTCATCTGCATATATGAAAGCATACGAGTGTCAGGTCAAATCTACCTTAATGTAAAGAAACAATTTTATGAGATACTGACGCATTGTACAGGCAGCAAGAAGGTCAATGAGAAGCACAAGCCAGCTCTGTCTGGACAACAGCGTAGCATGGACCATCTCGACTGGGACACCAGAAATCTGCAGAGAGGCTCAAGTAATAACCTTGCACTCACAAATGGTGCACCACCACATTTTCAAGCTCTAGTTTACCACAGTGCTGAAGGAGTATGGTTGTCCGTATGCGGTTCTGAACACCATCCTGCCTTCGGTCAGGTTAAGTGTGTAGCCGTCACTGAGGTTCATAGGCATCATCTGGGTCTCCTCATTTTCAAAAATTACCTGCCAACCAGAAGCAGCAAAACCAGACACCTAGAAGAGAGCCAGAGTTTTTTTTTTTTTTTAAATAAACGGGCCTATCCCTGGCAGGTTTAGCATTAGCATACCGGTTGCACAGCAGCATCCCATCCTTCTCTCTGCATCCCGAGTGGACACACCGCATCAATTGCCACAGACACCTACACAGTAAATAAAACTATAAGACACCTTACAACAGTGATGGTTTTAACATATCTAAAGCCATCATGCAGCCTACTTCCATGTAGTTGCCCTCACAGGTGACCTCTCTGGGAGACCACAGTAGAGAGGGAGAACAGGTCTTGTTTAAAGCATAAGTGACTGCTTTTTCATCACGTTTAGTGATCAGGTTAAACTTAAAAGTGAACGAGTTATTCTGAAAGAAACGATGAAACAGCTCATATGGGTCACATATATACACACACACATATCTCTATCTCTATCTAAAAAAAAAAAAAAAAAAAAATATATAAAAAGTCATACTTTGTTGGCAGTGTGACAGCTGAAGTAAGAGGCTCGCAGCTCTACAATGCCCTGTACAGGGAGAACACTGACCGTGTAACCACACTTTGCTGCATTGAGCGCAGTGATGGGGAATACACCTGTCCTGTCTGCAAACACGGACAAGAAAAATACATAGCAGTAGACATTTAAGGTAGAATTAGTGCATGGACATCTAAATTGGTTTAATGCAATTATAAGTATTGTATTTGAGCACTTACCAACACCCTCAAAATAAAAATTCTGTCCAGTAAAGGCGAGATCAACAGCTAGCACCAAGTAACGATCATGACACTCCATGTGTGACACTCCTGTGTTCAAAAGGAGACTTAACGGCAATCCAGGTTTCTAACAGGTTTAATTGTCAGAGGTGTTTTAGTTCTTACCTTCTGGCATGAACCCACATTTTGTAGTTGTCCACAAGAGCACGAATGTAACCAAGCCTCTAAACAAAAAATATAAATTTAGGCATTAACAAATTCTTACAAAACACTTAAGTTAGTGTAAAACCATTAGAACATTTTACCCTGTCCAGAAACCAAACTCCATAGCTCCTGCTGGCAGTGTCTAAAGCTTCTAACACACTACAGCTGCCAACAACAAGCCAAAAGTTCTGGATTTCCTGGCCAAAAGAATACTGGTATTGCTTTTTCCCACCACCTTTTATAATGCCATCTCTTCTATGACCAGCAAACCAAAGGACTTTTAGCGTCACACCCACATGTGTAGCTCATGAGCAATCAAACCTAATCACTGATGTGTGGGGAGGAAAATTAGAGTCCAGCCCTTCAATGCTAGTTTTAGACACTGCTCCTACATCACTGGCACCATGGCTTTTACTTTCTGCTTTAAGTAAGGTGTTTCAGAACAAAGCTCAACCTAACATTTTATTTCTAACCCTTAAGTGGTGATGTTTTTTTTCATCCAGTGTGGTCTCACTACTCTTGCTGTGTGCAGCTGAAAAATACCCTGATCTCCCCCAAGGTATTTAAACTGTTCAACATCATAATGTGTGTGTGTGTGATGAATATTATAACTAAAATCTTATGTAGGAGTCCTCATGGTGTGTCATGACCGTTATTTCATGGCAACTGTTGATCAGTCCTTTACTGGGAAGAATCCTCGTTTTGAAGCTGTCGGTGAGTGCACATTAATGTTGGGTTCATCGTGAAGTTCTTTCTAGTTTCCATTTTGACCTATCGCCCAGATGGAACTGGCGTCTACCCCATAACTAAGGAGTATGCAGGCAAGTGTGGATACAGTGTCACTTTTCTCTATTTAAAGAGCAATGTGCTCTTCTTACTTCAGCTGTCATACTGACAACAAGGTAAAGGTGCACCATTTATAGACCTTATGAAGAATCTACAATATGAGAAGAACCATCTTTGTTTCTGTTTTTTTAGTCTGACAAGGTGTATAGTTTAAGATTTAATTTGATTGCGCAATATAAAGGAAAAGAGATCTCGCATGCACTGAACAAGACTTGTTCTCCCGCTCTACCCTGGTCCCTCAGAGAGGTCACCTGTGAGGTCAACTACATGGAAGTAAGATTCTTTATAATGCCGTATATCCTGAAAGAGAACATTGTTTTTAGCATGTGCGCATACTACTGCTCTTGCCATATACAGGTTTCTGTAAAAAGTGAAATCTCCTGCCCTTCTGGAACAAAGAGAAATGACTGGGACAATCTTAAACTTGTATGGTTTAATTCTCTCGCTCTCTCTTTTTACATATCCCACTGTCCTGTCAAGTGGAAGGTAGTGTTTATGTACTGACTGGCTAAAGGGGGGTATTTTTAATTACTTAAATTGTGGTTTTCTAATCGCGCAGACTTTCGTAACTAAAGACCTGTATGAGTTCTACACCTATAATTTCTATATGGTGCAAATATCAGTGGATGAAGATGATATTGAGACAGACTTCGCTTCCACAGGTCCATGCGTACTCCTTTACTCAAGTGGCCTGTTTTTATTGAAAACCGTGAGTCAAACACCTATTTTTATTTTATTATAAATGTTTTTAAATCTAATGTTCTGTTTTAAGAAGGCCTTTTTTGATTACAGGTACTGTTTTAGAGGAGCTAAATTTTACAGTCTACCTTGGTGATATTCCTCAAGATGTAGAGTTGACTTCTGTCCAGATAAATGGACACATATTTGAAGTCCCTCTAAGAAATGTCAGCACCTTATCTGTGGCTAAAGTTCTTCATCTAAACCACACACGTGGCTACACTTTAAAGGTGCCTTTTGAGGATCCAGCCATTATTAAACAGGTAAAAATTGTCTATACTATCAAAATATTTGTTTTCACTTTAAATTATATTGAACATTTCTCTCCTAAATTCAGTTTAAGCTGGCTATAAACTACACACTGACTGTCATGCCTGAGAACCAGATATACTACCACTTTGCTTCTATTGTGGCAGTTTTACCCGACTTCTGTAAGTCTGTAGTTCTCTAACTTTATATATTTTTCCTGTGCTGATCACTGTTCTGCCCATGACAGCTCCTCCAATGTTTGTCTGTTCCGAGAGTGGCATCCGCTTTAAACACGACCATAAGCCTTTGGACTTCATGTGGGACATTACTGTAGGCTCTGAACCACTGACCTCAGATCTGAGGATATGTCATGCGCAATGACAGCAAGAGTTTACAGCTGGATGTGCCTTTGCTCTCCCAAGGAAGAGAAAAGAAGGCAAGTTAAGGCCACAATCTTTGTGTATATGCATGATCCTTCTGTTAAGCATGTGGTGTTTTGCAGAACTTAAGCTTACAAGGGTTCTTGGGCACTTTTGAGATCCTGGTGCGGGATCGGGAAACATCTGAGGTGCTGAGTTCAACTGTGAAGACATGTCCATTCTTTACTAAGGAACTCATAGGTAAGAATACATCTCCCTTTTTTACTAACAGTAACTACACTAACGGGTCATGTCAAATCATGTCATGTCCTCCATGTTAGTCCAAGCATGGAGTAGACATAACTAAAGACAAGGCTTGCCGGGGGACTTCTGCACCTGGAGCTGGGGCCTTGGGGAGGGTGTATGAGAGATACACCTCCCACTGCAGTGAAATAAAATCTCATGTTTTGTTCACTTCTTTAAGCAAATTAACTTCTGTACCTTCTGATTATATGCGTGTCTTTGCTTCATTCTTGCAAGAATAAAACCTGGCCGTTCGTTTTTTTATAATATAATCTGTCTCCGTGTCTCTCTGGATAATATAAGGATATAGAATTCATATAACGGGTACAAACCCAGACACTAATGGAAAGACCTTTTGAGGTCAAGGAATCTGAGCTTTCTGGATGCTACCATACTGCCATCTAGTGACAGTATGGATGAACGCCGCCAAGTCTTTCATCAAACCAATGCCTTAAAGTTTTTCCCTTTTTAGATGGAAAGGTTTTCAAAGGACATTGTGTTTATGCCATTAAAAGTGTGTATCCAAGTATATTGTGATGCTCCTCACTGGATCCAGAGTCATAACGAGAAGAATCGACCCTCCTTCCATCAGTCTTACAAGTTTACAGTTAATAAAATTGTTGAATGAAATCATGTGTGTTTCAGCATGTGTAAAGATGCATTCTAACGGTATGAATCTGCAGTACCAATGTATGTGTATGCTTATGATTGTGAAAAACTAAAAATTCAACGTTACTTTGTGGAAGGTAAAAGGATTATTTGAATTAAAATTGGGATAACCTAACCCCTTTTCAGAAGCCAAACACGCCCCAGGCCGTGCCCAAACACGCCCCAGGCCGTCTCCGTCTCAAACACGCCAAGCCGCAGACAAAACACGCATCACACCGGAAATCCTCTCTCTTATGCCCTTAGGCTCTTACTCTCTGCTCTTGCTCTTTTCGTTTTCATTGTCCCAAGCAATCCTGTTTGCGTGTGGACTCTTCTCTTTATTAACTAACTTTTAAATTTTTCTAGACCCGTTGCACCCGCCGTGCAAACGTGATTTTTTTTTTTTCTTTTTAAAGCTACACATTGCCTATTTTTTTAAGACACTCTTGTGACGTCATTCGCACGAGAAGGAAGACATTTTGGTAGTTCTTGTGAAAGACCAAGAACTCCGCTTGAACTAACAGACGCTTGACGCCAGAGGAACGACTCCCGAGACCCCTTTTTCCAGTGGTCTAGCGACAGTTTTCAACGACTCTAATCTGTTTCTGCCTAATGCCAACGGCAGAGATAGACAGCTTTATACAGTGACGCATTCCCAGTAACTCCGCTTCAACAGCCGCATCGCTAACCAGCCAGCGGCATCGTCACGTGACGGACGCCTTGTGAGAGCGGTCTCCTACAAACCCAGACGCCCCGCTTCAGAGCTCTGAAGCAAAACTTTGGACCTGTGACGGAAATCGAACTGGGCAGTATCAGCGAACCACGTAAGCCGCACGTGACACAGCAGGAGTTTTGGCGTTCTAAACTGTATTTTATAAGCTCAAGTCACTATACCTTCATCTACTTCCATCTAAATCCCGTAAACGTCCCTTAGGTAAACGGCATATTTAATGGTTCAAAACTTCCCTTTTACTCCACAAAGTTCTAGTCAGTAAATGTTATTGTTTATTCTGTTTTAATCATTCTCATTATCCGTCAATAATCTTCTCCTTTGTGTCCTATCCCATCATTCCCCATTAATATGTTAACTTTGTATAATCTTTAATAAAACCCCATAAGACGTTAAAGAACTTGATTTGGTGTTTTAATGTTTATATAAGACATATTCAAAACAGATAGAATTATTTTCCTTCAGATTAATTGCGACTTGGTAAATATAAACAGTTTCCCAGAACTTCTTTGTGGTGCCCTCAACGAGACAATTTTTATAATAAAAATATTAATTGATGATTTACCCAAATTAATAAATTAATATTTCTATTACATCCATAGTCACTACAGGTTTATTTGGTGCCCCTTTGTAAGGCCTGAAAAGGATATGTTCTGAAATAAACAATGAAAAACCCTTCAAATCATTTTATAAAAATCATTAAATAATACCTTTTGAAAAACCCAAATCGTTGTTCACTGAAAAAGCTGTGTTTTTACCCTGGCTGTCTGTCTGAAGCAATGTGTAATGTGTGCGTTGTGCTGTTATTGTTGTGATATTAAGCGCTTGTGAAATTGGTTCTCTCAGAATTTGAAAAATCAGCTGGTCTGATATTTCATAAACTCTGAGATGTTGTAATTCTGTACATACATTTCATATGTCCTGCGAATTCGCCAGCTTGCTAAGTTGTTTTAGTGTAAGACATAAACGCTTGGTTAAAAGCTTGAGCCGTGCTAGAGAGCCGGATTTGAGTTATTGAAATAAATGCATGCTACACACGCTACAGAGTGTGTTTTGAATGGCCTTAAGACAATTTAGAATTGCCGCGTTATACCGGAATTCAGGAATAGATTGTCCATATCACGTGAATTTAGACAAATTGTTGTTCGCGTTTGTACCAAAACCAGAGATTAAGTTGTCTTTTCTAGAAAGTTAAATCCGTAGGCGCCAGACGGATTAAAAACTGCTAGACTACGGGAGACTTTTGCGCCGCTAAAAATCTCCATGCTAACCAGCTGAGTGCTTTTGTTTGAAACGTTACGTGCCTCTGTGCAAAAATGTGCTGGCACACAGCGCTGCTGTGTGTAAATGCCATGTGCTTTTGGTTAAAACGTGGCCCGTTGAGCGCTTTTGTTTGAAACGTTGTGTGCTGCTGTGTTGAAATATGTTGTGCTTCAGAGGTGTTCTCTCCTCGACTCAATAGCCATTACTGAGTCTAAAACAGTGTTGCCAACTATTTTCAAAGGAAAGTAGCTAAAGCCTGGCCAAAAAGTCGCTAAATGTCGCTAGATGACGTCATGCGTAAATTAGCATATTCGTAACGTCATTACGTCATCACGTCATCATACTAAATTGCATACTTTCTTGCGTTCTGCCTGCCTAATGTGCTTTCTTGACAAATTCGTGCTCACACAGTCTTTTCTACTGTGTTTTATTATGATATAGCCGACTGTCCCAATAAAGCTCTTCTCATTTCTCATCTCAATTAAGTGATAAGCACACGAGAAGAATGGAAATCAAATCAGTAAGGAAAGTAGCTATTGGCTGTCCTATAAGTCGCTAAATGACACCATTGCCTCACTTGCATATTGACCATGTGTATTGTGCATGTGATTGTGATGAATGCTGTAGGAGAGAAAGGAATAAAATCGCTGAAGAGACAAAAGGTGAGTAAAAACACACAGGATCCACTAGCGGCGGCTTGCCAAGTTTCCACACATGCGCGATTCATTTGCAGTCTGGACGTGGAGGGGTGAACAACTCCTGCTCTGACTGCAGCTGGGAGGGGCTGCTGCGCGAGGACTGGGTGCTTTGGGATGGGGGTGGGGCCCGCGGCAGCACCCGCTACTCATTGAGAAGAGTAAGAACGATGTGTGCTTTCACTTCAGAGAGTCTCCAAAAGTCTCCAATAACTCCAGAAAAAGTTGTTACATTTGTCGCTAGTCGCTTTTTTGAAAATGTGTCGCTAGAGGGGTCTGAATACTCGCTAAATATAGCGACAAAGTCGCTAAGTTGGCTACACTGGTCTAAAAAAGCTAAGTTCACACACGTCTTTCTGGGGGCGTGCCAGAAACGTCACCCCCCGAAACCAGAGACTCACGAGAGTCTCTACTGCCCCCTTGTGGAAAAAGAGTGGCAAAACCCAGACTCACCAAGAGTCTCTAACGCCCCTAACGGAAACTAGAGGCGTAACACCCATAATTCCTTAGAGAAGCTCTGTGCCTCCCCCTGGTGGCCACTCTAAGTAATTACACCCCTGTCCTGAAATTAAAGTAAAACACGATTCATGAAGGACGTATTTTGGCCCCATTGGCTTGCCATGGTCACAAGAATGAACGAGTTCACAGTAACGTTCATCAGGCAGTAATACAGCACGTTCAGTTCACGTTTGCCCAAAATATGAACGAGTTCATGAACTATCGTTCAATGAATGCGTTCGGGCACAACACTGAGTAGGGATGCACCGATACCGATACTGGTATCTGGTATCGGCCTCGATACCACATTTTCATAAGTACTCGTACTCGTTAAAAGTCCCCCGATACCAGGTGCCGATACCACGGTCTGAGAAATGTCTATGTTTGAGCGGCGTGTAAGGGGGTTAATCACAGGCGCCGAGTGCCGCCCCAGACCCCGGCTGCAGCTCAGAGCGGAGAACGAAGGAAAGATGAGACATGTCAGCCGTGTGGAACTATTTCAAAGTGAATGAAGACAAACAAAACAAAGCGGACTGCAAATTGTGCTCAGCTAAATTGTCCAGAGGAGGCTCAAAGGTAGCGCATTTAACACAAGTAATTTAATCAAGCACCTAAAATCCCAACACCGAGTATAAAGAGTTTACCCACGCTTCTAAACCAACACAACTCACACAGCAAACTCTTGCAAGAGAGAAAATGTCCAGAGACAATCCACGTGCTGTGAAAATAACACAGGCAATCATCGGGTACATTGCATTGAGTGACCAGCCACTTCGGAGGTAGAAAATGTAGGATTCATGCGTTTCCCCATGTTATGATGTCCCAAGCCGCTACATGACTGACACGGAGCTGCCTAAACTACGACTCCGTGAAAAACACATCCACAGCCTACTGCAAGCCTCCTCTTTGTTTAGTTTCACCACGGATATTTGGACAAGCAGTGTTTGCCCCGTGCCTTGTTTTTTTGTTAAATTATATGACTAAAGCTGTTACCTGTAAATTTAAATCATGTTTTTTTATTAAGTACTCGGTATCGGTATCGGCGAGTACTGAAATGCAAGTACTCGTACTCGTACTCGTTTTCCAAAAAAGTGGTATCGGTGCATCCCTAACACTGAGTACTGATAACTTCAAGTTCCACGCCTCACACTTCTGGCTCACTTCTGCCATACAGATCTTCAACAAAAACATCATGCCTTTCCTACAAAGCTGCTGTACTACTTACCGGAGAACCAAAGACATCTACACTGGTCAGAAAAACAAAACAATCTGCTTTGGTTTCTTTTCTTCCACTTCTTTAGATGTAAATCTGATCCGATTTGGGTTTTCACATTAAAACCTGCCATGGTGCGAAGCTATTTAAATAAGACTGAGAAAGAAGTACTCATCCCTCCCTATATTCAAGATAACTGCCATTAAGGAGGACCATTATAAAAAGCTGAATTGTAAAAAAAATCTTTGTGCTGAAGAGTGCAGAAGTACAGAGCAGAACAAATGAGAAAAAATAGCTAACTTTGGCTTTCAGTTTTTTATTTTTTTTTCTCTGCTTGAAAATGCTACAAATAGTTCACATAAAAGCAAAAATATCAGAGGCATGTATTATAACATTTAAAATATAAATATTTCAGAAGCATAGCACTGTAAAGAGAAGAGCGGTTTTAATAATAGGGGTTTTAAGAATCATAAAAATGCAAATTTGTATCCACATAATATTTATAATTTCAACAATAACCTTGTCTTCTCAGATACAATAATTCAGTTTCTTCTTTTTTAATTACATAGTGCATGCAACAAGATTACAACAGTGTAAAATAAGACAGCACAAATATTTGAAGTGGTTTTCTTATGACAACAGAAACATATCACATTAACCACTGTATTAACACACTCCTGTATTCACAGGAAAACTACTATAAAAGCATGCTATCTGCTAGCTCCAGAACAGCCTAGATAATGTCCTTAATGACTCTGCAGACAGACGCTCAAGACACTAATGGTCAGCAGAGAAAGGAGAATCTGTGCAGCAGTAGCTACTTTAGGCAAATAAGCCATGTGCTTCAGAGGCTTTTGTGACATGTAGCTAATTCTAGACCTGCTTTATGGAGACAAAAAATGATCCAACCTAAACACTTTAATTTCCACTCTGTCCTGAATAAACCTAAAGGACCACCCCTGGATGAACTGAGGGATGATGAACTTACAGGTACGATCATATAAGTTCACTTCTACCCACTCCTTTTCAGACATTATTTATATTATTTCATATATGTCTGTTTGCTTTGAATCAAATGTGTATATGTTCAAAATAAACTAAAGTCCACCAGAGATGAGCTGTATACAGTGATGTACAGAAGACTCTAAACATTAGGAGAGCACATACTAAACTTATGAACCAACAGATTGACCTGTGCGTAGAGTTTACACACTGTCTCTGAATATCTCTGTCATCAGTCACCCGTCTGTTAAAAAGGGACCAAGGTATTTGAGTTCTTTGCATGTCACAAGAGGTTGTCACACAGGTCAAAGGCAGGAAATGTAGATGTCTTATCATCTCTGCTTCTAACAACCATGACATTGCTCTTTTTAGAGTTAAATTTAACACTCTGTGCCGTACTCTGAGCACACCTGTAAGAGCTGTTGCATCCCAGCACTCTATGGACTAATCAGAAGTAGGTCATCAGCATACATCAGGTGATTAGTTGATTTCACTATTTTTCAAATAATGTATAAAGCAAACAACCAAACATTATCATTAAACATCCAAAAGAGGTTTTAAAAAAGAAATAGTCAATACAAACCTAAAGAAACCTATATCTTAAACAAACAAAAACTTATAAAAATAAAGGAATGGAGAGGGATCAGCCTGTGGAATAAAATAAACAAATAAAGGAGTCAAAAACATTTAAGATGGAGGGGAGGGTTAGGTTGGTGTGTGGGTCTGATATGCACTTTTTCTTTTTCTTCTTTTTTTGTTGTTATTGAATTTATAAATTATTGATAGTTAAGGTTCTTTGTTTTTTCTGTAGAGACATTGGTGAAAGTTTTTTGTTAGATATTTGATTTATATACGATTAAAAATTGTAAGTGGGGTGGGATTATATAAGTTCACATTTCTACCCCACTCCCTTTTAGACATTATTATTTTTATTATTTCATATATATATAATAAATAATATATATATTTGGTTTTAAATGTTCTAAATAACTGTAAAAACTTTAAAAAAAAGATGAATGATAGCCCCCCCCCCCCCCGCCACTTTACAGCCTGTAACTCTGAATAATGCTGCCATCTGCTGGGGTCAAGTGTAAAATAGCATCACTGTTCTATTCATCTGCATCAACCACTGTCAAGTTCCACCAACATGAAATCATTTAATAATGATTACTAAATGCATTATAATATATATTTAATGGGTAACATAATGAACTGGTGAGGCTTGTGACAATCTTCTGACATCATGTGGTAGCCATGGCGACCAAGGAACACTGCTGTGCGAGAGTGGAGTGTTGAGAGAGTCATTCTGAGCCGGTGCAGACACCAGAGCAGTTTGGCTCCAGATACTTGGAAGATTAGGTGGACTTTAACTCATTCAGGTGTAGTTAGGCTTTTGTGTTAGTTCAAATTAACATTTCTTGTTAGTTATTTGGTTAGTTTTATTTAGTTTTACTTCAAATAGCAGTTAGTGTGGACTAGTGTAACATTAAATTAGACCATTCATCGAGATGGTGTCTAAATCCCGGTCAAATAAATCTGAGCGGTCTCCGAGGGTCCGGCGCAATAAAGGTAGGATTATTAAAACTGTAAATACGTTCATTCACTTTGATAATCACGATGTAATGAACTGTTTAAACAGGATGTTTTTTTTTCTGTCGTTGCAGGCCGGCTCTTCTCTTTAGTGCGAAGGATTCGGTTTCGACTCCGCCACACCAAAAGGACTCTTTTTAAACAACACCCACAAAAGAGTGGGTCCAGTCCAGTCTCAGGTCTTCTGTGTTTCAAACCTGGGGAAAGTAGTGAGGAAGCTGCCTCCACCAGTCAGTCAGGTGCTCCTTCAAACAGACCTGCCCTGAGTTTAAAAAGGCAGGACACTTCTGAAGAGACACAGGGAACAGCCAGTAAGAAATCCAGGAGGGATTCTGCTGGGACCCCAGGCCCAAGCCACATCTTCGGCAGACAGCACCCCAAACGCCGAGCTGAAAAAAGGATCCCAAAGATCAAAAAGTTTTTGACATCAAAACTGCAAAAAGTCGAGAACAGCTTGTCGAACACTTTGGCAGAGTTCACTCGGTCGTCACAGACAGGTCAGACACAACACAGGTCACATCCACTCTTGCCTGATCCTGGTGACAACACTGTGCTCACTGTTGGACTGTTTGGTCTTTTAGACTCAGATGTCTCGCAGGGCTTACAGTACTTACAGGAGATGGAAGAGTTTCTAATAGTTATTTTTACTATGTTAGTCAGCACATTAACGTCTTATTGTTTTGTGTGTGCAGGGTTTTATGACAAGTACCTGGTCATAGAAGAGCTGGGAAGAGGAGAATATGGTGTGGTCTGCAGAGGGGTTCGTAAAGAGGACGGTTTCCCTGTAAGTCTTCTAAAATCTGTTGATTCACACTTCCTTTTATGAGCAGTGACGTTTAAATTTGTCCTCTGCAGGTTGCCATCAAGTCTGTCCAAAAAAGGTACATTTCATGGATGGAACAGGTAAGTTTAGTTTAGTCTCCTAAACTTATTTATATTGAATGTATTAGTCCATTATCCACCTCTAATTGTCTGGATCTTTTAAAGGTGGTGAATGAAACAAGGACCACCATTCCTCTGGAGGTGGCTTTGCTCACCATAGTCGGAGCTGGACCAGGGACAAAGACCTGCAAAATCACCCCAGTCCTACTAGACTGGTACGACCTGGAGACACATATCTTCATGGTGCTGGAGAGACCAGAGCCCTGCATGGACCTGGTGGACTACATCAACTGTTCTGGGGATTACATGAGCGAGCGTAAGGCTAAAGTACGTATCCTGTTTTATGCAGCAACGGTCAAACCTCTGGAAAAGATATTTAAGTTTCAGAAATCTATCATATCTTCATTGTTTTTGCCACAGAAAATCTTCAGACAGCTGGTGGATGCAGCAATAGAAATGGTGTCTCTTGGCGTCTTTCACAAAGACATTAAACCGGACAACATCCTCATTGACACCGGTCATGCAGGGCCCCGAGCCCGTTTCCTCGACTTTGGCTGTGGCACCACTTGTGCTCCAGATCAAATCTTTAAAACAGCCCAAGGTGAGTTGTCTGACCTGCTCTTTACTGTGTCCTAGGATAGTGAACCTTGAGATCTTGAATCTTTAGATCTCTGGTTGCGTGTGTTGCAGGAACTGAAATCTACGCCTCTCCAGAGTGGCACAGGGAGTCCAGGTACAAGGCTGCCTCCACCACCGTGTGGCAGCTGGGGCTCACACTGTACACAATGATGCACTGTAAGCGTGCCTTTGGCAATGTGTACTCTCTGGCGTCCTCACGGAACCCTCCAATCAGAGCAGGGCTTTCCGATGGTGAGTATTTGCTATTAAACCTGTCACTGCTGTGTTCAATAACTACAACATTTAAATTATTATTTTTGTTCTTAGATTGCAAAGACTTCATAAAGAGGTTAATAGACAAAAACCCAGAAACCCGCATGTCCCTGAATAACATCAAGGACCACCCCTGGATGAACTGAGGGGTGATGAACTTACAGGTAAGATCAGGTAAGTTCACTAAAGATTGTTTGGACTCGCCCAAGGTTCAGAGGCACAGAAAGATTTCCACACCCTCAGTTCTGTGCAGTTTAACCTTCGGTCCCTTCCTCAGAACATTCAAACACCTCTGATAAGACACACCTGAGATAATAAAAAGTACACGAGTGTCCTCACTGAGACCCACTGGACAAGCCCCACTGTCGACTGAATACGTTCAATGTCCTTGAACACATTTAGTCGACGGGGATGGGTCTTGTGAGTCTTAGAGAGGGCGTTAATGTGCTTCTCAGGTTGACTACATTTCCCAGAATACAAGGTGTTGATGCTCTGTCTAACTTTAAAGGGAAAATGCACAGAACAGGAAGGAAATCCTTTTAATCCTCTGAAGAGTGCGCTGAGCCATGCAGTTTGTCTTGTGTCTGTGCTGTTGTCTTTCTTCTGTCTTTCCACCACAGCTGGGCCCCGTCAGACGGCCGTCCACCTTGAGCCTGGGTCTGTCCGAGGTTTCTGTCGTTAAAGAAAGTTTTTCCTTGCCACTGTCGCCAAGGATGGATTCATTGGGTTTTGGCCTGGAGATGGCCATTTGGAATTTGACGCCACAAAATAAGGAGGGGTTGAACTGTCTTAAATGTCAACTTTGAACATTCAATAAATCCAAACAAGTTCAAGAACTATAAAGCTTCTGAAAATCATTCATTGCATATTGATTCATAATAATCAATATATAATATATCAATATCAATTTAAACATAAAACTGAAATTATGCTGATCTGTTTTTTTTAGCTCTTTTGTCGTCAAACATACTCATATATTTCTATCTTGAAATAAAAAAAAAACTATTAAAGTGGTGATATTTATGTTTATATATCACTTATGCAGTTTTATTATTGAAGCTATTGGAAGAACACTTGACTGAAGAATTAATAATTGTCACATTATTTCACTTTCATCCATGATTTCTATTACCCACACATCAAACGGTGGATGATGTGGTTGAAGTCTCGGAGCAGGGCCGTGTTTCCCAGCAGGCCGCTGTAGTGTACTGTGTAATATAATGTAATAAGAAATATTAATTTATTAATTTGGGTAAATTATCAACTAATATTTTTATTATCAAAATTATTTCCTCGCACGGAGGCACCAAAAATACACTGTAGCGTAAGAGGGTATGTTTGTATAAACATATAGAAGATTAATTTTAATAATTTCAACAATTAATTTTGATATTAATATTAATTCATTTAAATTAATTTCTGATTAAAAGGGGCACCACCCTGGTTTTAACAGGTCCAGAGAAACTGTTTAATCTAGTCTCATTAATCTTAAAGGAAGAGAATTATCATTGTTTTCGAACATTTCTTAAATATAAACAGAGAAACATTAATGTCTTTAAAGGGATTTTATTAAAAATTACACAAATCTGTAATAGTAAATGACATTGGAACAGGGAAAGGAATTGACAAGACACAGGAATGAACACAGGATTAAATACAGGGATAAATATTTGCTTTCAGATGGTTTGTGAACCAAAGGAATGTTCAGGCTTGTTAATCTAAATGATGACATTTTAACCAAAGGGGTTTTTAACGGAGAAGGGGATGGCGATTTTGGGCAGAGGACATTTAACGACACCAAGGCTGTTGCGACGTGTAACGTGCGGACTTACTCTGTAGTCAGCGGGGCTGGCTCGGTTAGGTGGGTTGCTATCAGCGGTCCAAGCGTCCTGAATGTTCTCAAGAAAGTTCGTCGCTTACTGATGAAGCGTTCCACACCAAGGATGCCGTCGGCGTCGCGCGTCGTCAGAGGGTTTGCAGCCCGGGGGTAGAGAGAGATGTCCGGTTGTTGTCCAAAGCACTGCCTGGGCCTCCGTGTCCCGTGTAAAAGTTTGAGTTTGTGCAAGCAATTGCAATATCCATGAAAGAGTTCTCAACTGTTGCGGTGCTGGTTAAAACTTGCTTTTGCGCGCGCTCCTTGGGCAAGGAGCAGACGCTTTAGCAGGCACGGTCTTTAGAACAAAGGAAAGTTTACTCGTGCTTACACGAGGCTCGAAGCTTTGGCCATGGTGGCCTTAACGGTCCTGATGGACCGGCCCTTGTGGGGTCAGCGAAGGCGGAGAGGCGAGAGCCAAGAGAACAGCCAGCTTTTATCAACTTTGAGCCGGGGGCGCTCTTCCGGCGGAAGAGGAAGTTGCTTGGTGACATTTAAACTAAAGTTTAACTAAAGTTTTTAAAATATTCCTTTTGTTTCACCATATTCTCATAACACACACCAAATATTTATACTTGTAGGATTATACAAGGAAAAGTCGAGTACTATGAATATGTAGAATATTGTTGAAACATTAATTACATTTCATTTAAAACAAAACGTAAACCATAAAGGGAGTTATTTGGTCACAACTCCGTGTCCTGGAAAAGAACAGTATAAACAACACAATATCAAAAATACATTTTCCTTTAATGTAAGAATTACGAAATTGTCTTTTGATGATTGGATAGAGTCATTTGTTCATTTGACCACCAGGGGCGGTCTTTGATTATTCTGGGATGTTAGGATCAAAAGCATTCCGACGGTCAATCAGTATGGAGATAAAACGCTCTCGGTAAAGAAAGGGGGTCCTTGAATCCGGCTAAAACAGCAACTTTATCATCAGAAGTTTATGGTTAAAAGACATGGCGCCAGGGGGTGGTACTGGTCCTGAGTGACCTTTGACCCTGGTGCCTGGTGGACCCAAGTTCCACTGCTTGTAAAAAAAAGAATACAAGTCATTAAGAACATTTCTTGTCCATAAATTACTTTGGCCATCCTTTCATCTGAAAGAAAACAGTGTTAACTTTCAAGCTCCAGATACAGGCTTGTCTCTGAAGGCCTCTGGCAATGGCAGAAAAGACAGGACAGTTAATCAGTGGGGATTCCAGGGGTTGTTCTGCTACACCGCGGTGCTCTTCAGCTTTTGGTTGTCCCTCTGCAGGATGTTGTGTTCTTGCTTGGCGCTGGTAAGCTTGTCCCTCTTCCTGGTCAACATGGCGTCCACCTGAGCCAGCTGCTCCCGTTTGTTCTGGACCTCCACCTCAGTCCAGTCGAGCTTCTCCTTTATGTTGGAACAAAGCTGAAAGAGCACAGCAGAAAAATCATCCGTTACATGAGACAATATTCTACACAAAAAGATTTGGTTACTTTCTTTTGATATGAGCTGGATATTCAGAAGGTAGAACAAATGAACACAGATTACAATATTAGATTAATTTACAACTAAAAAAAACAGCCTCTGGTTTGGTGCAATTTGAGAAACATACAACCAATCAGAGAAACAAAACACTCCATGAAATCTGTCCCATTTTAGACAAAAAGGTTATGATTGGTCCAGCCCGATAAAGGATAGACACAATAAGCAGAAACTTCAGCCAAAATTTTTTTTTTTTTCAGGTTTAAAAAGCATTTATTGTAGTGGCTTGATCATGATTGTATTTAAAAAGACAACATATTTTGATGTAATATCTCTGCTTTGTTAAACATTAAGTGATTGAATTGACAGTATTTATTTGGTTTCACGTTACTTCCATTTTACCTGTTGCTGTTTCTCTGTTATAAAAGACAAATTTGGCAGATATTAAACTTCCTGTAATGTCATATGACAAGCCGGTATCGACCAATGGGAGCGCTCCCTTTTCTAGCATGTGATTGGCTGTTGATTGGTTCTTCTATGTCTTTTTCCTTACAAATTCATCCCACAAGTGGACCCTCTCTGTCAGACTGGTTTTGGCCCCTGGGCTGTTTGTTTGACATCCCCAATTCTAAAGCATTAAATAAAAACCCTAATCTCATCTTGACACTGAAGAGATTTTTAGTTTGACTGTGGCAGATGTTAATTTTATCTGATGGTGTGTGTCCTCTGTCACAAGTGATCCATCTTTGTAAAGGTCCAAAGCTCTCTGAACATCTTGAACACAACACAGAGTCACTGAGTCTCTGAGATACAAAGACTGTTCAGGACCCTTCAGAGTCACGTGGTCACCTGTGTAAACAAAAGTAAAGATACAATATCAAAACTGCTTTAGAATAATAGAATAAAATATTTATAAACACAAAATGTTGCAGAGTTTTACATTAAAAGTAACGGTTTATTATTTTTATTTTATTTAACAGCATAAATAATCAATACAGTCACTTTAAAATTACCAATATGTCACAGAAAACTAGGTAAAGATTAAAAAAGAGAGTTATTTACCTTTGGTGTGTTTGTAGAGGACGGCATTGAAGACTGAACTAAGATAACACCTGTTTAGGATCAAATAAAAATAATAGACTACATGACCATATACTGCTATGCTATGCTTGCTACGGCCTACACCACACATCAGTACATGACTGACCTCCAAGCACACCTCAGAACCACCTTCGCCATTTGCCCAGAAAAAACTAGGCAAGAGTGCAGAAGGCCTATTATGAACAAAAGTCATCTAGGGATGAACTGCAGGTGGGAGACAAGGTGTGGTATTACATGTTTAGCCAACTCACCGGACAAACGAGCGGTGGTACTAACCGACTGACGCGGAAATTCCTCCCGCGTTGGGCGGGACCATACGCCATTGTCAACAAGCTTTCCCCAGTGGTGTATCAGATAAAGATCACCAAAGGACGAAAGGAACCCACTCTCAAGTGGATACACCGCAACCAGATCAAGTTACACAAAGCCACCATGGGATCTACAGGGGATGTTCAAGCTCCCAAGTAGTCTCCACTAGACCCCTCAGCCACAACTAACCACTCACTAATAACTGCTAACTCAGTCCTCTTAACATTTTCCATTTTTCATTGGTAAGATGGAAGATGAATCTCGCAGGGCGCCGATCAACCAACCACAACAACAACTCCAAACGGTAGGAAAAACGTGAAGGACACTGTGTCGGTGGTAAACACTCACAGTGAGGCCCTGAACAAAAACCTCCACGCTATAGACTTACTTCTGACAATTTTCCAAATTCACTACGTACACACTCAAATGATCACGTTGCTGGTAAATGATACACTCAGAAGCATCAGCTTCTCAGTGAACAGCCTAGCAATAAGAATTATGTAGTGTGTTTCTTGTATGATCGTGTACTCAATTATAACCATTATGTGCCTTATCTAATCACCATGTTTATCCTCATCTCTAAAATGCATGCAAAACCCGTTCAAATTATGACCCACTAATGTGCTTCACTTTATGGTAAATGACTTAATAAATTTCAGATAATCAACTTGAGACCTCTCTCTTGTTTATTTATCCCCATTAAGTCCTCCTTTAAGTGTTGAACTTAAACTATCTCCCTTTTGGCTATAGTACAGACCAAGTGAAGACCACTTCATATTTATACACACATGTGTTTCCTCTAATCATGTTTACATCAGTACATGTATTATAGCGCCAAACTCTTTCTGTGTCTTAACGTGTGGTTTGCTCCCTGGTCACTAAGGATGGTCGACACGAAAGGGGGGACTGTAGTGAAATCATCGGCCCTGCCACAGCGAGCACCCCCACAGGAGATGGCCATGGGGTGAACCTCATCTCTGGGATTCGTTCCAGATGTCTCATTGTTTTGTTAAGATCGGGTGATCAGTCACACAGGATGAACAGTTGCTTTACAGATACTCCAGAGCCATAAAAGGCTCACTAACCCTGTCTGAATTTTCCAAAAGGAGATTGAACGTGCCTTTTTAAATAAGTCCAGATGGCCAAGTGTTGTTATTAAGTCTTGGAGTGACCCAGTTTACGACCCTAGGTGGCGTGGTACCCAGCACCCTGACAGGACAATCGTAAATCCTTTGAGATAAGACTGTTTATCCAGCTCTTCGAGAACATTTTATGACCATCTGATTGAACACTGGAATGTCCCTTTTGAAGTGTAAAAGACTTGAGACTTCTGGGATGGCAACATACTGCCATCTAGTGACAGTATGGATGAACGCCGCTAAGTCTTTCATCAAACCAATGACTTAAACCTTTTCCCTTTTTAGATGGAAAGGTTTTCAAAGGACATTGTGTTATTGTGTTTATGCCATTAAAAGTGTGTATCTAAGTACATTGTGATGCTCCTCACAGGATCCAGAGTCATAACAAGAAAAATCGGCCCTCCTTAAATCAGTCTCACAAGTTTACAGTTAATAAAATTGTTGAATGAATTCATGTGTGTTTCAGCATGCGTAAAGATGCATTCGGTATGAATCTGCAGTACCAATGTATGTGTATGCTTATGATTGTGAAAACTACAATTTAATGTTACTTTGTGGAAGGTAAAAGGATTATTTGAATTAAAATTTAGTTGGGATAACCTTCCCCCTTTTCAGAAGCCAAACACGCCCCAGGCCGTCTCAAAACACGCCTCTTCAAGCCGCAGACAAAACGAGTGCGAACACCGGAAACTCTCTCTTAAGCCTCTTCGCTCTTACGCCTCTCTTCGCTTCTTTGCTCTTACGTTTTTCATTGTCCCAAGCAATCCTGTTTGCGTGTGGACTCTCCTCTTTAACTATTAACTTACTTTTAAATTTTTCTAGACCCGTTGCACCCGCCGTGCAAACGTGATTTTTCTTTTTAAAGCTACACATTGCCTATTTTTGTAAGACACCCTTGTGCCGTCATTCGCACGAGAAGGAAGACATTTTGGTAGTTCTTGTGAAAGGCCAAGAACTCCGCTTGAACTCTGGCGCTTTACGCCAGAGGAACGACTCCCAAGACCCCTTTTTCCAGTGGTCTAGCGACAGTTTTCAAAGACTCTAATCTGTTTCTGCCTAATGCCAACGGCAGAGATAGACAGCTTTATACAGTGACGCATTCCCAGTAACTCCGCTTCAACAGCCGCATTGCTAACCAGCCAGCGGCATCGTCACGTGACGAACGCCTTGTGAGAGCGGTCTCCTACAAACCCAGACGCCCCGCTTCAGAGCTCCGAAGCAAAACTTTGGACCTGTGACGGAAAGCGAACTGGGCAGTACCAGCAAACCAAGTAAGCCGCACGAGACACAGCAGGAGTTTTGGCGTTCTAAACTGTATTTTATAAGCTCAAGTCACTATACCTTCATCTACTTCCATCTAAATCCCGTAAACGTCCCTTAGGTTAACGGCATATTTAATGGTTCAAAACTTCACACACTTCCACAAAGTTCTAGTCAGTAAATGTTATTGTTTATTATTCTGTTTCAATCATTCTCATTATCCGTCAATAATCTTTTCCTTTGTGTCCTATCCCATCATTCCCCATTAATATGTTAACTTTGTATAATCTTTAATAAAACCCCATAAAACTTTAAAGATCTTGATTTGGTGTTGTAATGTTTATATAAGACATATTCAAAACAGATAGAATTCTTTTCCTTCAGATTAATTGAGACTTAGTAAATATAAACAGTTTCCCAGAACTTATCTTTGTGGTGCCCTCAACGAGACAATAATTTTGATAATAAAAAAATTAATTGATAATTTACCCAAATTAATAAATTAATATTTCTATTACATCCATAGTCACTACAGGTTTATTTGGTGCCCCTTCGTGAGGCCTGAAAGGATATGTTCTGAAATAAACAATAAAAAACCCTTCAAATCATTTTATAAAAATTATTAAATAATACCTTTGAAAAACCCAAATCGCTGTTCACTGAAAAAGCTGTGTTTTTACCCTGGCTGTCTGTCTGAAGCAATGTGTTAATGTGTGCGTTGTGCTGTTATTTGTGTGATATTAAGCGCTTGTGAAATTGGTTCTCTCAGAATTTGAAAAATCAGCTGGTCTGATATTTCATAAACTCCGAGACGTTGTAATTCTGTACGTACATTTCATATGTCCTGCGAATTCGCCAGCTTGCTAAGTTGTTTTAGTGTAAGACAAAACCGCTTGGTTAAAAGCTTGAGCCGTGCTAGAGAGCCGGATTTGAGTTATTGAAATAAATGCATGCTACACACGCTACAGAGTGTGTTTTGAATGGCCTTAAGACAATTTAGAATTGCCGCGTTATACCGGAATTCAGGAATAGATTGTCCATATCACGTGAATTTAGACAAATTATCGGGTTGTTCGTGTTTGTACCAAAACCAGAGATTAAGTTGTCTTTTCTAGAAAGTTAAATCCGTAGGCGCCAGACGGATTAAAAACTGCTAGACTACGGGAGACTTTTGCGCCACTAAAAATCTCCATGCTAACCAGCTGAGTGCTTTTGTTTGAAACGTTACGTGCCTCTGTGCAAAAATGTGCTGGCACACAGCGCTGCTGTGTGTAAATGCCATGTGCTTGTGGTTAAAACGTGGCCCGTTGAGCGCTTTTGTTTGAAACGTTGTGTGCTGCTGTGTTGAAATATGTTGTGCTTCAGAGGTGTTCTCTCCTCGACTCAACAGCCATTACTGAGTCTAAAAAAGCTAAGTTCACACCATAGATTGTATAATAATTATGGATGCTATCCGCCCATTGGTCCCCTTTTTACCGAAATAGCCTCAAAGTCAGGGCAAAAAAATGGCGAATACATCCGGACATTTCAGACTCCTTCGTCAGAGGATGTTACAAAAATGGGCAAAGGGAGTGTTGTATCGTAAGCCCGTGGGAGGGCATTATGAGCGCGCGCGTGGGTAATTACGCCCACTCCGCTGTAGCCGAGGCTAAGGCAATTGCTAACTTGTTGCTAACCTGTTGCTAACACCAGGCTAACGCAAGTGGAGCTTCCCACCCGAGATTTTTGACCACACTATGTATCTCTCTATAATATGTTATATTGTTAACAAGGCTTTCGAATAATGCTTGTGGTATGTAGCTATAATATAGCATGCTAATCTAACTTTTTCTATTGTAGTTTAAAATATGGAAAAGATCACTGTTCAAATTGCTCACTCTCAAGAGCCCACTGCCCAGACAAGTGCAGTTACACATTACTTTGGATACTATATTTTACTTAGTTTTAGCCACGTTATACATAACTCTTGTAGTTTTCACGATGGACCTGCCCTCTGCTTCTGCACCTGGAAACATCTGTTAAAACATCTGCAGCAGTTTTTTGTAGTTTTTGATTTTATACCACTAGATGGTAGATTAAATTATAAGTAAGGCATGCCCATACTTAAAGCAGAAAAAAAGTTTAAAACTGTAAAAACATGATACAATACATTTCATTGAAAATAAAAAAGTGCAAATGAATTGTAAACAGTTTTTTTAATGCTCAAGTGTGTAAAGGTGTCACATATTTGTGATGCAGTTCCAAAAGGTTTGAGAAGCAACAAACGAAGCCTTGTCCCATCAGGTTGTAAGGGTGAAGGTGGACGTGGCGAGGATTTGATGAGGAGTTTAAAATGACTGCTGCAGGACGGGACCCTGTGGAAAGTCAGACAAAAAAATAAATCACAAAACAAATTCAAGTTGGCCTGTCTTGGTTGAAAGCCCACTCACCACAACCAGGTGCAGTGTGCCTTGAGTGGGAACATATAAGGCAAGGCAAGGCAAGGCAATTTTATTTATATAGCACAATTCATACACTCAAAGTGCTTTACAGGAATAAAAGACAATTTACAAGATTTATATTAAGAAGCATAAGAAAAAAAAAAAACATTTTAAAAAGAAGAGTGCAGATAAAAGAAAAAACAAACACTTTAGGTTGTAGTGTAGGCGGAGCTAAAGAGGAAGGTTTTTAACCTCTTCTTGAACATTGTTAAAGTTGAGGCTTGTTTTACTTCATCTGGGAGGCTGTTCCAGGTTTTTGCTGCATGAAACTTAAACGCTGCTTCACCTTGTTTAGTTCTAACTCTGGGCACGAGCAGAAGGCCTGTCCCAGATGTTCTCAGAGTCCGAGGAGGTTCATAAGTAACTAGCATGTCAGAAATATATTCCGGTGCTAAACCATTTAGAGACTTGTAAATCAGCAGTGCTGTTTTAAAGTCTATTCTCTGAGCAACAGGAAGCCAGTGCAGAGATTTTAAAACTGGTGTAATGTGGTTGTACTTCCTGGTTTTGGTTAGAACCCGAGCAGCCGCGTTCTGAATAAGCTGCAGCTGTCTTAACCCTCGTTTTGAGAGACCAGTGAGCAGGCCGTTACAGTAATCTAACCTGCTGGAGATAAAAGCATGGGTAAGTTTCTCTAAGTCTGGTTGAGACATCATCCCTTTGACTCTGGAAATGTTTTTAAGGTGATAAAATGCAGATGATGTAATTGACTTAATGTGACTGTGGAAATTCAAGTCTGAGTCCATGATGACCCCTAGATTTCTAACCTGGTTTTTAGATTTTAGAGAAAGAGACGAGAAGTGACTGCTGACACTTTCTCTTTGTTTCTGTGGCCCAAAGATGATTAGTTCAGTCTTGTTTCTGTTCAGTTGGAGAAAATTATTTTGCATCCACATGTCAATCTGTTCGATGCAGTGACACAGTGAATGGATTGGTCCATTTTCACCTGCTGTGAGTGAAATGTAAATCTGAGTGTCATCTGCATAATTATGGTATGATACATCACAGCTGCGTATTAACTGGCCTAAAGGAAGCATGTACAGATTGAATAATAGAGGTCCCAAGATAGACCCCTGTGGAACCCCACATGTCAGGGCCATTTGGTCTGACACACAGTTACCAACCGAAACAAAGTACTTCCTGTCTTCAAGATAGGACTGAAACCATTTAAGGGCAGTTCCAGTGATACCTATCCATTCCTCTAATCTTTGTGTCAGGATTTCATGGTCCACTGTATCAAACGCAGCACTCAAGTCCAACAGAACTAAGACAGAGACTTTGCCTGCGTCAGTGTTCATACGGATGTCATTTGTGACTTTGATAAGTGCAGTCTCAGTCTGTGATGGGACCTGAATCCTGACTGAAAAGGATCAAAGCAGTTGTTAAGTAATAGAAAGTCATTAAGTTGTTGATATACAACTTTTTCGATGACTTTCCCTAAAAATGGCAGGTTTGATATGGGCCGATAGTTGTTGAGCACTGTAGCATCAAGACTGCTCTTCTTTAGGAGAGGCTTAATGACAGCAGTTTTTAAGGCCCAGTGAGTATCAGTGAGTTGTGGTAACAAACTGCTTAGTACTGATTTTAGAAATCTAGTGGGTAAAACATCGAGGCAGCAGGTGGATGAACTCAGGCTGGAGACAGTTTTTTCAATTGTTCTGTCATTAACTTGTGTAAAATGTGTTAAACCAACCAAGTGTCTCCTAGGTGGCTGCAGTGTTGTTTTATGCCCTTTGGACTGTATCGCATGTTTAATGCCTTGAACCTTGTCGTTGAAAAACAATGCAAACTCATTGCATTTAGTGGTGGAAACTAATTCTGGTGGAAATGGAGCTGGAGGGTTTGTTAATCTGTTCACTGTAGCAAACAGGACACGCAGGTTGTTACTATTGTTGTATAAGATGGAACAACAACTGTTAAATAAAATGCACATCCAGAAACAGGACATAAGGATTAAAAATAATAGCACAAGACAATACAGAACATGTAAAAATACAATGAACTAGGGTGGGCATGAAAGCGAACTTTCATGCCCACAGAGGAACATAACAGAGGAAATTATTCTGCCAACTCTATTAAAAACAAATCCTGTTGTCAGACATATTCCACCAACGATGTAAACTATTGCACACACAGGCTCTCTGAAATGTACTTAGTGAAATGTAATGCAGGCTTTAAGACATATAGAAAATGGTCTAATCAAGTTCAATTAATTTCCCATTTAAGGTTTGCATGGCCACAAATGTACATGACATACATAATATTTACACTTTGACACTCAACACTGTCATTTGACACATTAACATTCTCAACCTCTCAACCAACATACCTGCCGTGACCGTCTAGGCTTTGGATGTTTGTCTTTTGAAAGAAAGAAATTGGTGTGCACAGCTGTGCTTGTCGAGCAAGTCAAATCATTCCCTGTTAAAAGAGATATAAAGAAAAGACATTATAGGGCATTGAAGCTACTTTATTTAATGTATTTATTGTAGAATCACAGTTGTACATATGTTTTATTTAGAGCATTCCTGTATCAACGAGTTGTGTCCATGGTCAACTTGACACCACAAAAGTAATAGTAATCTATGGCCGCACCCCTCGCCGGAAGCAGTCTGTATCAGTACTTTCCCACTATGACCACTGGTTGTAACTTGTTTCAACAGGTGAGTGAGTAGGTGTCTAATCTAGGTGCAATGTAGCAAAGTGAGCAAATAAGTGTAAAAAGAGTGCATCTCAATAGAAAAATACTAACAAATTGATTAAATAGATTAGAAAAACAGCTTTTAGTCAGTCTGCCGTTTCTTTTCGAGCTTCCAAATAATGGAATATTATTCCAACTACCATCAGAAAAAATAATTTAACTGGATTATTTCACTCTCTTTCAAAAATGTGGCTTATCAGATCAGACTTGTCAGTATTAAACCCCTCTGTGCCCTGCTGTTTTAACAACTTTTGTTTCTCTTTGCTTAATAAGATGTCTGTAGTGTAACTAACGCATGTTTTCTATTTGTCCTTTTTAATTTTGAATATTTTTTTTGTATTTTATTTGTCTCCCTAATGGCCTGCATGTAATTAATGATGTTTCTGATAAAGCTGCTGCTCGCTTGTGACTCACAGCAGTTCTGCAGTTCTACAATAACCCATGTGGACTAATGTTATTATACAGTTGTACTGTTGGTCAGTATGTACTCTCCTTGTAATAAAGATGACACAAAGCTTTGGGTACCCTCAAATCAGTGCAGAAGCAATCCATCTCAAAGTGTTGACTGCACAACTGAGGTAGGAGTCCAGTTCTGTCTCCTCATCTTCAACACCCACTGGTCCAGTCTGTCTGGATCACCTAGAGGAAAACTTAAACAAACATACAAAAACACATTAGGTGTTAGTATGACCTTAAAAGGTTACCAAACTTGTACTGTACATATAGTGTTACAATAACAACTGCAGGTTAGGGTAGATAACAACAGGGCTTCACATAAACAAAATATCATGGTCATAAGATTATAATAATTTCTCTTAGACTAAGTGACTAAAAAAAGATTATGTTTTAACATAAGCTATGTACATATGTTTACATTGTCAATTTGTTAAGCCCAGATTTATAAATATTAAAATAGTAGTTTATACCTTAGATGTATTGAATGTAACTGAAAAGTGTTAACAGCACTAGGTACTACCAGGGTAATACATTGAAGGTACTAGGTACAGTTGTCATACTTTATAACACACTCTGAGGGCAGTTTAATATAAGAACAACAGAGCTCCCAGAGACACCCTCTACACGTCCTAAACGGAGAAATACACATAACAGTTGCACAAACCTCTGTGCAATTCACATTTTTTCATTGAAAAAGTTCATTCGTAATTTTTTTGCGAGATAATCTTACATTATCTCGTACATAATGATACGTGCTATCATTAGCGGTGGGCTTCAGAGCATTGACGGTAGCCTAGCGTATGCGTAGTGCACCCGGTGAATAATGCAGGTTTACCAAGTTACCAAGCGCTCATTTGCACGTTATATGTCAAAGCCATAACATCCTTAATTCGATCACTTAGAACGATTTTACAGCTATCATGAATAAATCTATTGTTTTGATGTTAAACTATGTTTAATAGCCATGTACGCAATGCAAATAGTGTTTGGATTTGAGCAAGAAATGACATGATATATTGTATATCTGGATCTATTTTTTAAAGCAAAGCCAGTAAAAATAAATTTGAAACTCTACCTTAGTAGCTGAGTAATGCTATATATTTACCCGCTTAAGAGCTCTTAAAACCATCCATAAAACCAAAAAAATGTTATTACTCACCGAAAAAACTAAAGACCACACTTCTTGGAGAGTCTGTTAGTACAGCCAACAGCACAGCAAGCTATTTCAACAACGTTCTTCTCAAATACTCAGAGAACAGCCGACGGTCAAGTACAGAAGCCTAACACACCCTAGCTCCGTGCAGCTCCATGATACTGCTCCAGCAAGTATCACGGAGCAGCTAACTAGCCACTTGTTAGCCAGCTAGCCACACGATGTTCGCGTGGCTCGGTGATTGACACATGCACACCGAGGTAGCCCCAGAGTTGTCACATAGTAAAAACTTAGCTCTAGAGACAGGAGCCATCTTTTGTACCAGGCTTTAAACATGATTTTTACACCTGTAAAGTCGTCATTGGGTTTCTCCTTATATTTCTGCTTTTGGAGCCTGCCCTCTGGTGGACGGCTGTATATCGCTGGATTTCGCGGTAAATCTCCGTATGGCGGCGCCCTTACGCAATGACCATTTGAGAGGTACCATGGGAGAGGCTTGGTTCACACGAGTCTTTCTGGGGGCGTGCCAGAAACGTCACCCCCCGAAACAAGAGACTCACGAGAGTCTCTACTGCCCCCTTGTGGAAAAAGAGTGGCAAAACCCAGACTCCCCAAGAGTCTCTAACGGAAACTAGAGGCGTAACACCCATAATTCCTTAGAGAAGCTCTGTGCCTCCCCCGGGTGGCCACTCTAAGTAATTACACCCCTGTCCTGAAATTAAAGTAAAATGCGATTCATTAAGAACGTATATTGGCCCCATTGGCTTGCCATAGACACAAGAATGAACGAGTTCACAGTAACGTTCATCAGGCAGTAATACAGCACGTTCAGTTCACGTTTGCCCAAAATATGAACGAGTTCATTAACTATCGTTCAATGAATGCGTTCGGGCACAACACTGAGTACTGATAACTTCAAGTTCCACGCCTCACACTTCTGGCTCACTTCTGCCATACAGATATTCAACAAAAACATCATGCCTTTCCTACAAAGCTGCTGTACTACTTACCGGAGAACCAAAGACATCTACACTGGTCAGAAAAACAAAACAATCTGCTTTGGTTTCTTTTCTTCCACTTCTTTAGATGTAAATCTGATCCGATTTGGGTTTTCACATTAAAACCTGCCATGGTGCGTAGCTATTTATTATTTAAGACTGAGAAAGAAGTACTCATCCCTCCCTATATTCAAGATAACTGCCATTAAGGAGGACCATTATAAAAAGCTGAATTGTAAAAAAAAATCTTTGTGCTGAAGAGTGCAGAAGTACAGAGCAAATTGAACTGTACAGCTACATTGAACAAATGAGAAAAATAGCTAACTTTGGCTTTCAGTTTTTTATTTTTTTCTCTGCTTGAAAATGCTACAGATAGTTCACATAAAAGCAAAAATATCAGAGGCATGTGTTATAACATTTAAAATATAAATATTTCAGAAGCATAGCACTGTAAAGAGAAGAGCGGTTTTAATAATAGGGGTTTTAAGAATCATAAAAATGCAAATTTGTATCCACATAATATTTATAATTTCAACAATAACCATGTCTTCTCAGATACAATAATTCAGTTTCTTTTTTAATTACATAGTGCATGCAACAAGATTACAACAGTGTAAAATAAGACAGCACAAATAATTAAAGTGGTTTTCTTATGACAACAGAAACATATCACATTAACCACTGTATTAACACACTTCTGTATTCACAGGAAAACTACTATAAAAGCATGCTATCTGCTAGCTCCAGAACAGCCTAGATAATGTCCTTAATGACTCTGCAGACAGACGCTCAAGATACTAATGGTCAGCAGAGAAAGGAGAATCTGTGCAGCAGTAGCTACTTTAGGCAAATTAGCCATGTGCTTCAGAGGCTTTTGTGACATGTAGCTAATTCTAGACCTGCTTTATGGAGACAAAAAATGATCCAACCTAAACACTTTAATTTCCACTCTGAGGGAAATGAACACTGCTGCTGCTTTGATACTGTGGGGGTCAATCTAAGTTCAGTTTAAAAGTAAACAAAAAGAAAAAACTGTAAACTTGTAAACAAAAAATAATAAATACAAAAACTACATTTTAGAAACATAAGACTACAAACAAAGAAAATAAATCCATTCAAAGGTTATAAAAAGTACCTGCCTGTCCTGAATAAACCTAAAGGACCACCCCTGGATGAACTGAGGGGTGATGAACTTACAGGTACGATCATATAGTTTCACTTCTACCCACTCCTTTTCAGACATTATTTATATTATTTCATATATGTCTGTTTGGTTTGAATCAAATGTGTATATGTTCAAAATAAACTAAAGTCCACCAGAGATGAGCTGTATACAGTGATGTATAGAAGACTCTAAACAGAGAACATCTGACATTAGGAGAGCACATACTAAACTTATGATTCAACAGATTGACCTGTGCATAGAGTTTACACACTGTCTCTGAATATCTCTGTCATCAGTCACCCGTCTGTTAAAAAGGGACCAAGGTATTTGAGTTCTTTGCATGTCACAAGAGGTTGTCACACAGGTCAAAGGCAGAAAATGTAGATGTCTTATCATCTCTGCTTCTAACAACCATGACATTGCTCTTTTTAGAGTTAAATTTAACACTCTGTGCCGTACTCTGAGCACACCTGTAAGAGCTGTTGCATCCCAGCACTCTATGGACTAATCAGAAGTAGGTCATCAGCATACATCAGGTGATTAGTTGATTTCAGTATTTTTCAAATAATGTATAAAGCAAACAACCAAACATTATCATTAAACATCCAAAAGAGGTTTTAAAAAAGAAATAGTCAATACAAACCTAAAGAAACCTATATCTTAAACAAACAAAAACTTATAAAAATAAAGGAATGGAGAGGGATCAGCCTGTGGAATAAAATAAACAAATAAAGGAGTCAAAAACATTTAAGATGGAGGGGAGTGTTAGGTTGGTGTGTGGGTCTGATATGCACTTTTTCTTTTTCTTCTTTCTTTGTTGTTATTGAATTTATAAATTATTGATAGTTAAGGTTCTTTGTTTTTTCTGTAGAGACATTGGTGAAAGTTTTTTGTTAGATATTTGATTTATATACGATTAAAAATTGTAAGTGGGGTGGGATTATATAAGTTCACATTTCAACCCCACTCCCTTTTAGACATTATTATTTTTATTATTTCATATATATATAATAAATAATATATATATTTGGTTTTAAATGTTCTAAATAACTGTAATAACTTAAAAAAAAAAGATGAATGATAGCCCCACTTTACAGCCTGTAACTCTGAATAATGCTGCCATCTGCTGGGGGTCAAGTGTAAAATAGCATCACTGTTCCATTAATCTGCATCAACCACTGTCAAGTTCCACCAACATGAAATCATTTAATAATGATTACTAAATGCATTATAATATATATTTAATGGGTAACATAATGAACTGGTGAGGCTTGTGACAATCTTCTGACATCATGTGGTAGCCATGGCGACCAAGGAACACTGCTGTGCGAGAGTGGAGTGTTGCGAGAGTCATTCTGAGCCGGTGCAGACACCAGAGCAGTTTGGCTCCAGATACTTGGAAGATTAGGTGGACTTTAACTCATTCAGGTGTAGTTAGGCTTTTGTGTTAGTTCAAATTAACATTTCTTGTTAGTTATTTGGTTAGTTTTATTTAGTTTTACTTCAAATAGCAGTTAGTGTGGACTAGTGTAACATTAAATTAGACCATTCATCGAGATGGTGTCTAAATCCCGGTCAAATAAATCTGAGCGGTCTCCGAGGGTCCGGCGCAATAAAGGTAGGATTATTAAAACTGTAAATACGTTCATTCACTTTGATAATCACGATGTAATGAACTGTTCAAACAGGATGTTTTTTTCTGTCGTTGCAGGCCGGCTCTTCTCTTTAGTGCGAAGGATTCGGTTTCGACTCCGCCGCACTAAAAGGACTCTTTTTAAACAACACCCACAAAAGAGTGGGTCCAGTCCAGTCTCAGGTCTTCTGTGTTTCAAACCTGGGGAAAGTAGTGAGGAAGCTGCCTCCACCAGTCAGTCAGGTGCTCCTTCAAACAGACCTGCCCTGAGTTTAAAAAGGCAGGACACTTCTGAAGAGACACAGGGAACAGCCAGTAAGAAATCCAGGAGGGATTCTGCTGGGACCCCAGGCCCAAGCCACATCTTCGGCAGACAGCACCCCAAACGCCGAGCTGAAAAAAGGATCCCAAAGATCAAAAAGTTTTTGACATCAAAACTGCAAAAAGTCGAGAACAGCTTGTCGAACACTTTGGCAGAGTTCACTCGGTCGTCACAGACAGGTCAGACACAACACAGGTCACATCCACTCTTCCCTGATCCTGGTGACGATACTGTGCTCACTGTTGGACTGTTTGGTCTTTTAGACTCAGAGGTCTCGCAGGGCTTACAGTACTTACAGGAGATGGAAGAGTTTCTAATAGTTATTTTTACTATGTTAGTCAGCACATTAACGTCTTATTGTTTTGTGTGTGCAGGGTTTTATGACAAGTACCTGGTCATAGAAGAGCTGGGAAGAGGAGAATATGGTGTGGTCTGCAGCGGGGTTCGTAAAGAGGACGGTTTCCCTGTAAGTCTTCTAAAATCTGTTGATTCACACTTTCTTTTATGAGCAGTGACGTTTAAATTTGTCCTCTGCAGGTTGCCATCAAGTCTGTCCAAAAAAGGTACATTTCATGGATGGAACAGGTAAGTTTAGTTTAGTCTCCTAAACTCATTTATATTGAATGTATTAGTCCATTATCCAGCTCTAATCGTCTGGATCTTTTAAAGGTGGTGAATGAAACAAGGACCACCATTCCTCTGGAGGTGGCTTTGCTCACCATAGTCGGAGCTGGACCAGGGACAAAGACCTGCAAAATCACCCCAGTCCTACTAGACTGGTACGACCTGGAGACACATATCTTCATGGTGCTGGAGAGACCAGAGCCCTGCATGGACCTGGTGGACTACATCAACTGTTCTGGGGATTACATGAGCGAGCGTAAGGCTAAAGTACGTATCCTGTTTTATGCAGCAACGGTCAAACCTCTGGAAAAGATATTTAAGTTTCAGAAATCTATCATATCTTCATTGTTTTTGCCACAGAAAATCTTCAGACAGCTGGTGGATGCAGCAATAGAAATGGTGTCTCTTGGCGTCTTTCACAAAGACATTAAACCGGACAACATCCTCATTGACACCGGTCATGCAGGGCCCCGAGCCCGTTTCCTCGACTTTGGCTGTGGCACCACTTGTGCTCCAGATCAAATCTTTAAAACAGCCCAAGGTGAGTTGTCTGACCTGCTCTTTACTGTGTCCTAGGATAGTGAACCTTGAGATCTTGAATCTTTAGATCTCTGGTTGCGTGTGTTGCAGGAACTGAAATCTACGCCTCTCCAGAGTGGCACAGGGAGTCCAGGTACAAGGCTGCCTCCACCACCGTGTGGCAGCTGGGGCTCACACTGTACACAATGATGCACTGTAAGCGTGCCTTTGGCAATGTGTACTCTCTGGCGTCCTCACGGAACCCTCCAATCAGAGCAGGGCTTTCCGATGGTGAGTATTTGCTATTAAACCTGTCACTGCTGTGTTCAATAACTCCAACATTTAAACTATTATTTTTGTTCTTAGATTGCAAAGACTTCATAAAGAGGTTAATAGACAAAAACCCAGAAACCCGCATGTCCCTGAATAACATCAAGGACCACCCTGGATGAACTGAGGGGTGATGAACTTACAGGTAAGATCAGGTAAGTTCACTACAGTTTGTTTGGACTCGCCCAAGGTTCAGAGGCACAGAAAGATTTCCACACCCTCAGTTCTGTGCAGTTTAACCTTCGGTCCCTTCCTCAGAACATTCAAACACCTCTGATAAGACACACCTGAGATAATAAAAAGTACACGTGTGTCCTCACTGAGACCCACTGGACAAGCCCCACTGTCGACTGAATACGTTCAATGTCCTTGAACACATTTAGTCGACGGGGATGGGTCTTGTGAGTCTTAGAGAGGGCTTTGATGTGCTTCTCAGGTTGACTACATTTCCCAGAATACAAGGTGTTGATGCTCTGTCTAACTTTAAAAGGAAAATGCACAGAACAGAAGGAAATCCTTTTAATCCTCTGAAGAGTGCGCTGAGCCATGCAGTTTGTCTTGTGTCTGTGCTGTTGTCTTTCTTCTGTCCTTCCACCACAGCTAGGCCCCGTCAGACGGCCGTCCATCTTGAGCCTGGGTCTGTCCGAGGTTTCTGTCGTTAAAGGCAGTTTTTCCTCGCCACTGTCGCCAAGGATGGATTCATTGGGTTTTGGCCTGGAGATGGCCATTTGGAATTTGACGCCACAAAATAAGGAGGGGTTGAACTGTCTTAAATGTCAACTTTGAACATTCAATAAATCCAAACAAGTTCAAGAACTATAAAGCTTCTGAAAATCATTCATTGCATATTGATTCATAATAATCAATATATAATATATCAATATCAATTTAAACATAAAACTGAAATTATGCTGATCTGTTTTTTTTAGCTCTTTTGTCGTCAAACATACTCATATATTTCTATCTTGAAATAAAAAAAAAAACTATTAAAGTGGTGATATTTATGTTTATATATCACTTATGCAGTTTGAAGCTATTGGAAGAACACTTGACTGAAGAATTAATAATTGTCACATTATTTCACTTTCATCATGATTTCTATTACCCACACATCAAACGGTGGATGATGTGGTTGAAGTCTCGGAGCAGGGCCGTGTTTCCCAGCAGGCCGCTGTAGTGTACTGTGTAATATAATGTAATAAGAAATATTAATTTATTAATTTGGGTAAATTATCAACTAATATTTTTATTATCAAAATTATTTCCTCGCACGGAGGCACCAAAAATACACTGTAGCGTAAGAGGGTATGTTTGTATAAACATATAGAAGATTAATTTTAATAATTTCAACAATTAATTTTGATATTAATATTAATTCATTTAAATTAATTTCTGATTAAAAGGGGCACCACCCTGGTTTTAACAGGTCCAGAGAAACTGTTTAATCTAGTGTCATTAATCTTAAAGGAAGAGAATTATCATTGTTTTCGAACATTTCTTAAATATAAACAGAGAAACATTAATGTCTTTAAAGGGATTTTATTAAAAATTACACAAATCTATAATAGTAAATGACATTGGAACAGGGAAAGGAATTGACAAGACACAGGAATGAACACAGGATTAAATACAGGGATAAATATTTGCTTTCAGATGGTTTGTGAACCAAAGGAATGTTCAGGCTTGTTAATCTAAATGATGACATTTTAACCAAAGGGGCTTTTAACGGAGAAGGGGATGGCGATTTTGGGCAGAGGACATTTAACGACACCAAGGCTGTTGCGACGTGTAACGTGCGGACTTACTCTGTAGTCAGCGGGGCTGGCTCGGTTAGGTGGGTTGCTATCAGCGGTCCAAGCGTCCTGAATGTTCTCAAGAAAGTTCGTCGCTTACTGATGAAGCGTTCCACGCCAAGGATGCCGTCGCGTGCGCGTCTCGTCCAGAGGGTTTGCAGCCCGGGGGTAGAGAGAGATGTCCGGTTGTTGTCCAAAGCACTGCCTGGGCCTCCGTGTCCCGTGTAAAAGTTTGAGTTTGTGCAAGCAATTGCAATGTCCATGAAAGAGTTCTCAACTGTTGCGGTGCTGGTTAAAACTTGCTCTCCTTGGGCAAGGAGCAGACGCTTTAGCAGGCACGGTCTTTAGAACAAAGGAAAGTTTACTCGTGCTTACACGAGGCTCGAAGCTTTGGCCATGGTGGCATTAACGGTCCTGATGGACCGGCCCTTGTGGGGTCAGCGAAGGCGGAGAGGCGAGAGCCAAGAGAACAGCCAGCTTATCAACTTTGAGTTGGGGCGCTCTTCCGGGAAGAGGAAGTTGCTTGGTGACATTTAAACTAAAGTTTAACTAAAGTTTTTAAAACATTCCTTTTGTTTCACCATATTCTCATAACACACACCAAACATTTATACTTGTAGGATTATACAAGGAAAAGTCGAGTACTATGAATATGTAGAATATTGTTGAAACATTAATTACATTTCATTTAAAACAAAACGTAAACCATAAAGGGAGTTATTTGGTCACAACTCCGTGTCCTGGAAAAGAACAGTATAAACAACACAATATCAAAAATACATTTTCCTTTAATGTAAGAATTACGAAATTGTCTTTTGATGATTGGATGGAGTCATTTGTTCATTTGACCACCAGGGGCAGTCTTTGATCATTCTTGGATGTTAGGATCAAAAGCATTCCGACGGTCAATCAGTATGGAGATAAAACGCTCTCGGTAAAGAAAGGGGGTCCTTGAATCCGGCTAAAACAGCAACTTTATCTTCAGAAGTTTATGGTTAAAAGACATGGCGCCAGGGGGTGGTACTGGTCCTGAGTGACCTTTGACCCTGGTGCCTGGTGGACCCAAGTTCCACTGCTTGTAAAAGAAAGAAGCAAAGTCATTAAGAACATTTCTTGTCCATACATTACTTTGGCCATCCTTTCATCTGAAAGAAAACAGTGTTAACTTTCAAGCTCCAGATACAGGCTTGTCTCTGAAGGCCTCTGGCAATGGCAGAAAAGACAGGACAGTTAATCAGTGGGGATTCCAGGGGTTGTTCTGCTACACCGCGGTGCTCTTCAGCTTTTGGTTGTCCCTCTGCAGGATGTTGTGTTCTTGCTTGGCGCTGGTGAGCTCGTTCCTCTTCCTGGTCAACATGGCGTCCACCTGAGCCAGCTGCTCCCGTTTGTTCTGGACCTCCACCTCAGTCCAGTCGAGCTTCTCCTTTATGTTGGAACAAAGCTGAAAGAGCACAGCAGAAAAATCATCCGTTACATGAGACAATATTCTACACAAAAAGATTTGGTTAGTTTCTTTTGATATGAGCTGGATATTCAGAAGGTAGAACAAATGAACACAGATTACAATATTAGATTAATTTACAACTAAAAAAAACAGCCTCTGGTTTGGTGCAATTTGAGAAACATACAACCAATCAGAGAAACAAAACACTCCATGAAATCTGTCCCATTTTAGACAAAAAGGTTATGATTGGTCCAGCCCGATAAAGGATAAACACAATAAGCAGAAACTTCAGCCAAAATCTTATTTATTTATTTTTTTTTTTCAGGTTTAAAAAGCATTTATTGTAGTGGCTTGATCATGGTTGTATTTAAAAAGACAACATATTTTGATGTAATATCTCTGCTTTGTTAAACATTAAGTGATTGAATTGACAGTATTTATTTGGTTTCACGTTACTTCCATTTTACCTGTTGCTGTTTCTCTGTCATAAAAGACAAATTTGGCAGATATTAAACTTCCTGTAATGTCATATGACAAGCCGGTATCGACCAATGGGAGCGCTCCCTTTTCTAGCATGTGATTGGCTGTTGATTGGTTCTTCTATGTCTTTTTCCTTACAAATTCATCCCACAAGTGGACCCTCTCTGTCAGACTGGTTTTGGCCCCTGGGCTGTTTGTTTGACATCCCCAATTCTAAAGCATTAAATAAAAACCCTGATCTCATCTTGACACTGAAGAGATTTTTAGTTTGACTGTGGCAGATGTTAATTTTATCTGATGGTGTGTGTCCTCTGTCACAAGTGATCCATCTTTGTAAAGGTCCAAAGCTCTCTGAACATCTTGAACACAACACAGAGTCACTGAGTCTCTGAGATACAAAGACTGTTCAGGACCCTTCAGAGTCACGTGGTCACCTGTGTAAACAAAAGTAAAGATACAATATCAAAACTGCTTTAGAATAATAGAATTAAATATTTATAAACACAAAATGTTGCAGAGTTTTACATTAAAAGTAACGGTTTATTATTTTTATTTTATTTAACAGCATAAATAATCAATACAGTCACTTTAAAATTACCAATATGTCACAGAAAACTAGGTAAAGATTAAAAAAGAGAGTTATTTACCTTTGGTGTGTTTGTAGAGGACGGCATTGAAGACTGAACTAAGATAACACCTGTTTAAGATCAAATAAAAATAATAGACTACATTTTAATTAATCATTAATCTATGTGCATCACATGTAAGTCAGCAGTGGAAACATCCCAAAACATCATAACATCCATTTTTCTAGACCCGTTGCACCCGCCGTGCAAACGTGATTTTTCTTTTTAAAGCTACACATTGCCTATTTTTTTAAGACACTCTTGTGGCGTCATTCGCACGAGAAGGAAGACATTTTGGTAGTTCTTGTGAAAGACCAAGAACTCCGCTTGAACTAACAGACGCTTGACGCCAGAGGAACGACTCCCGAGACCCCTTTTTCCAGTGGTCTAGTGACAGTTTAAAAGACTCTAATCTGTTTCTGCCTAATGCCAACGGCAGAGATAGACAGCTTTATACAGTGACGCATTCCCAGTAACTCCGCTTCAACAGCCGCATCGCTAACCAGCCAGCGGCATCGTCACGTAACGGACGCCTTGTGAGAGCAGTCTCCTACAAACCCAGACGCCCCGCTTCAGAGCTCCGAAGCGTTCTAAACTGTGTTTTATAAGCTCAAGTCACTATACCTTCATCTACTTCCATCTAAATCCCGTGAACGTCCCTTAGGAAAACGGCATATTTAATGGTTCAAAACTTCCCTTTTACTCCACAAAGTTTTAGTCAGTAAATGTTAGTTTATTATTCGGTTTTAATCATTCTCATTATCCGTCAATAATCTTTTCCTTTGTGTCCTATCCCATCATTCCCCATTGTTATGTTAACTTTGTATAATCTTTAATAAAACCCCATAAAACGTTAATCTTGATTTGGTGTTGTAATGTTTATATAAGACATACTCAAAACAGATAGAATTATATTCCTTCAGATTAATTGAGACTTAGTAAATATAAACAGTTTCCCAGAACTTCTCTGGGTGGTGCCCTCAACGAGACAATTTAAATAAAAATATTAATTGATAATTTACCCAAAATAAAATATTTCTATTACATCCATAATCACTACACCAGCTGTGACAAAAGGTAGGACACTTAGTCACAACCCCCCACTGCTGCTTGATTTAAGTTATGTCAGAGTATATTAATCACCTAAGGCTGAGCTCAAATATCTGCGTTTGCTGACTAGGTGTAACATACAATATCACTACAGGTTGCTTCATTTCATTTGAGCAGGCTGTACTACATATTCAGTGTGAGAAAAGAGTCCGGTTACAAGTGTGCACGAGTCATATAAGTAAGGTGGCCTCTATATGCATGATTGCTTTGGAGAGTCTTCAATGACTGCAGTAACATATTTCAACCACCAAGGGTCACTAAAACATCCCGTATCGTTCTTTTCAACCTTTGTGAGCAACATAAATTACACTATATAGAAATGGTGATTATACTTTTATTTGGTCACGTTTTGGCCATTTTTTATGATGCACTTCTACAGAGAACAATGTACTTATTAAAAAACCTGGCCAAGAAATTGCATAATTACGCCATTTGGCCAAGCATACATATGGTTGACATTTTTTAAAGAGCATCGTTTTTAATGTGAATCTGAAGAAAATGTCATCAACTCCAGGAGTTGTTGTTAAATAGTTTATTAGCATTTCTTTTTAAAACATTCAAACTGTAGCATCATTTACTTTGACTAGGGAATGCTGATTACATCTGTGGAGAGGGACACAATTACAAACTTGTTGCCTCTCAGTCTAGGTACTCTCTCTTTTGGATATTCTTTAAGTAGCGTGAATATTTAGCATAATGGTCAGAGGGCCTGTAAGCTGGTCGCCTGGCCGTGTGCTGCGTGGTACGTCTGGTAACAGGCACAGTTGTGGTGGGATGTGTTGTGAGACCTATAGAAAATATAGTTTAAGAAAGAGGCACAGGAGTTTGGAACAATTGTTGCAAGTTAAATCTGAGAAGCAGCGACATGCTGACCTTTAGTCAAGTCGTTAGAAGGGAAAATCTGGCCGACACCAGCATTTTCAGACTCAAATCTGTACACCGAGAAGAGGCGATAAAGCTGGGCCAGAGGATAGCTGCACTGAACAGTCACGCTAAAAAAAAAAAGAGGAGAGACATTATCTTAGTTGATTGGATAGAAACACTACCTAAACCAAATGCAACACACCTGCCAGCATTACTACGGTTTGCCGCAGAGCTGGAAATCTTGTTTATGTAGGTCACATACTCCCCATGGAGCTGGAGGAGAGAGGGAGGGGTTATTCTCTGGTATTGTTGCAGTTGACAACTTTTGTTAAGCTGACCTACCTTAACACTACTGCCACAGCTGTTAAGAGGAAATGAGAAGAGTGCCCTGGTGTTGCTGGCCTTGAGGGGTCCACAGTTTTTCTCAGAGAGGGTAGTGTTGGCCGGGCTTCCGCCACTTGCAACAATCACTGACAAGTCTGCTACTACAGTCATCCTCCCATCAGAAGAACACACTACAGAAGAGTCAAGTTTAAATTCACTGAATGAAGTGTGAACGTGAAGGAATGCACCCACAGCAGAGAGATTACTTTAGCAGTATATGACACACTGTCATTTATGTTCTCACCAACAAGCTCCTTATCAGGGAATGGACATGTTTTTGCAGTTAAACGCTGGACCTTGTCTGTTTTACGATCCCGCACAAGGATCTCAAATGTGCCGAAGAAGCCTTGTAAAGTGATGTTCTATGGGGAACATAGCATTATTTATACGCAGTTTCACAATACCTACAGTATGATTTAAACTGTACCTCATAGTTAAGTCCAGGAGTGAAGAGAGGCACATGTAGCTGTAGGGTCTTGCTGTCATTGCTCATGACATATCCTTGCTTTGATGCAAGATCTAAGGTTAGTGGCTCTGAGCCAACAGTGATCTCCCACAGGAAGTCCCAAGGCTTATGGTTGTGTTTAAAGCTGATGCCACTCTTGGTACAGGATGCGTTAAACAGTGGAGGAGCTGTCATTTACAGGAAAATGCTTAGTTGAGCTTAGTACAATTGGTCAAGAAAACTCACTTTCTATTGCGCCAACTTACGGACAGCTGTGAAGGCTTTGACTGATGTGTTGCGAAAATACGGCTCACTCTTTGGCCTTACAGTTAGGGTGAATACTATGTCCAATTTATGCTCCATGGCCACATGTTCTGGAGAGTACTACAAGGCAGAAAATGGTGACATGTTGTAAACAAGCATGTCAACAAACAACTTGTAAACTACACCCTTTACCTGGTGGATGACAGATGGGTCAGCAAAGGGAACCTTCAGCGTGTAGCCAGACGTGCGATTGAGATGCGCGACAGTCGCCACAGTGTAGGTGCTGGAATTTAAAGGAACTTTAAAATGCTGGTCATTGAGTTGAAGGGCAACCAACTCAACGTCTTCAGGGACGTTTCCGAGGTATACTATAAACATTCGCTCCTTGAGGACGGTGCCTACAATCAGAATCATATTTACTTAGTGACTTTGAAATTGAGCTATAGTTCAAGCAAAAAACAAAAAATTAAACAGCTTACGATTTTCTGTAAAAATAGGGGTCTTAATCAGAGGAGAGGCTAGTTTTCGGTGATGGCGGACTCGCGTCTCTACGTTTTCCTGATCCATTAAGAGCTGCTCCATGTAAAAGTGGTAGGTGTAAAGGTCATAGAGGTCATCAGTGATGGAACTCTGGGGGGACAAAAGTTACTTTGACATTAAACTGTACCAGTACTAAAAAAAAAATCAATAGTCTGTAGGTTTTGCTTGCGTTGGCATCCATACTTTCCTGTATGCTCCTTCAGCATTATACGGGATACCAATCTGCACTGTTGTGTTGGTTTTTATGCTGTAACCCTTCTTCACAGCAACGGTCGGCGCTAAAAGTTGACCATTGAGTCCAAAGCTGAAATTTGTTGTGTGAAGCTCAGGGTACAGCTCATCTAGAGTCTCCCACATCATGTATCCTTTGTCATATGGTGCTTCATCTGCATACATGAAAGCATATGAGTGTCAGGTCAAATCTACCAATATGTAAAGAAACAATTTTATAAGATACTGACATTGTACAGGCAGCAAGAAGGTCAATGAGAAGCACAAGCCAGCTTTGTCTGGACAACAACGTAGCATGGACCATCTCGACTGGGACACCAGAAATCTGCGGAGAGGCTCAAGTAATAACCTTGCACTCACAAATGGTGCACCACCACATTTTCAAGCTCTAGTTTACCACAGTGCTGAAGGAGTATGGTTGTCCGTATGCGGTTCTGAACACCATCCTGCCTTCGGTCAGGTTAAGTGTGTAGCCGTCACTGAGGTTCATAGGCATCATCTGGGTCTCCTCATTTTCAAAAATTACCTGCCAACCAGAAGCACCAAAACCAGACACCTAGAAGAGAAGAGAGCCAGAGGTTTTTTTATTATTATTATTTTTTTTTAAACGGGCCTATCACTGGCAGGTTTAGCATTAGCATACCGGTTGCACAGCAGCATCCCATCCTTCTCTCTGCGTCCCGAGTGGACACACCGCATCAATTGCCACAGACACCTACACAGTAAATAAAACTATAAGATACCTTACAACAGTGATGGTTTTAACATATCTAAAGCCATCATGCAGCCTACTTCCATGTAGTTGCCCTCACAGGTGACCTCTCTGGGAGACCACAGTAGAGAGGGAGAACAGGTCTTGTTTAAAGCATAAGTGACTGCTTTTTCATCACGTTTAGTGATCAGGTTAAACTTAAATGTGAACGAGTTATTCTGAAAGACAATGAAAAAGCTCATATGGGTCACACATATATACACACACACACACACTTATATATAAAAAAAGTCATACTTTGTTGGCAGTGTGACAGCTGAAGTAAGAGGCTCGCAGCTCTACAATGCCCTGTACAGGGAGAACACTGACCGTGTAACCACACTTTGCTGAATTGAGCGCAGTGATGGGGAACACACCTGTCCTGTCTGCAAACACAGACAAGAAAAATACATAGCAGTAGACATTTAAGGTAGACAATTATAAGTATTGTATTTAAGAACTTACCGACACCCTCAAAATAAAACTTCTGTCCAGTAAAGGCGAGATCAACAGCTAGCACCAAGTAACGATCATGACACTCCATGTGTGACACTCCTGTGTTCAAAAGGAGACTTAACGGCAATCCAGGTTTCTAACAGACTTCAATTGTCAGAGGTGTTTCAGTTCTTACCTTCTGGCATAAACCCACATTTTGTAGTTGTCCACAAGAGCACGAATGTAACCAAACCTCTAAACAAAAAAAATATAAAGTTAGGCATTAACAAATTCTTCCAAAACACTTAAGTTAGTGTAAAACCATTAGAACATTTTACCCTGTCCAGAAACCAAACTCCATAGCTCCTGCTGGCAGTGTCTAAAGCTTCTAACACACTACAGCTGCCAACAACAAGCCAAAAGTTCTGGACTTCCTGGCCAAAAGAATACTGGTATTGCTGTTTCCCACCACCTTTTATAATGCCATCTCTTCTATGACCAGCAAACCAAAGGACTTTTAGCGTCACACCCACATGTGTAGCTCATGAGCAATCAAACCTAATCACTGATGTGTGGGGAGGAAAATTAGAGTCCAGCCCTTCAATGCTAGTTTTAGACACTGCTCCTACATCACTGGCACCATGGCTTTTACTTTCTGCTTTAAGTAAGGTGTTTCAGAACAAAGCTCAACCTAACATTTTATTTCTAACCCTTAAGTGGTAATGTTTTTTTTCATCCAGTGTGGTCTCACTACTCTTGCTGTGTGCAGCTGAAAAATACCCTGATCTCCCCCAAGGTATTTAAACTGTTCAACATCATAATGTATGTGTGATGAATATTATAACTAAAATCTTGTGTAGGAGTCCTCATGGAGTGTCATGACCGTTATTTCATGGCAACTGTTGATCAGTCCTTTACTGGGAAGAATCCTCGTTTTGAAGCTGTCGGTGAGTGCACATTAATGTTGGGTTCATCGTGAAGTTCTTTCTAGTTTCCATTTTGACCTATCGCCCAGATGGAACTGGCGTCTACCCCATAACTAAGGAGTATGCAGGCAAGTGTGGATACAGTGTCACTTTTCTCTATTTAAAGAGCAATGTGCTCTTCTTACTTCAGCTGTCATACTGACAACAAGGTAAAGGTGCACCATTTATAGACCTTATGAAGAATCTACAATATGAGAAGAACCATCTTTGTTTCTGTTTTTTTAGGCTGACAAGGTGTATAGTTTAAGATTTAATTTGATTGCGCAATATAAAGGAAAAGAGATCTCACATGCACTGAGCAAGACTTGTTCTCCCGCTCTACCCTGGTCCCTCAGAGAGGTCACCTGTGAGGTCAACTACATGGAAGTAAGATTCTTTATAATGCTGTATATCCTGAAAGAGAACATTGTTTTGTTTTTGTTTAGCATGTGCGCATACTACTGCTCTTGCCATATACAGGTTTCTGTAAAAAGTGAAATCTCCTGCCCTTCTGGAACAAAGAGAAATGACTGGGACAATCTTAAACTTGTATGGTTTAATTCTCTCGCTCTCTCTTTTGACATATCCCACTGTCCTGTCAAGTGGAAGGTAGTGTTTATGTACTGACTGGCTAAAGGGGGGTATTTTTTATTATTTAAATTGTGTTTTTCTAATCACGCAGACTTTTGTAACTAAAGACCTGTATGAGTTCTACACCTATAATTTCTATATGGAGCAAATATCAGTGGATGAAGATGATATTGAGACCAGACTTCGCTTCCACAGGTCCATGCATACTCCTTTACTCAAGTGGCCTGTTTTTATTGAAAACTATATATATATATATATATATATATATATATATATATATATATATATATATATATATATATATATATATATATATATATATATATATATATATATATATATATATATATATATATATATATATATATATATATATATATATGTATATATATACATATACACATATATGTATATATATATATATTATATGTATATATGTATATATGTATATAAAAATCTAATGTTCTGTTTTAAGAAGGCCTTTTTTGATTACAGGTACTGTTTTAGAGGAGCTAAATTTTACAGTCTACCTTGGTGACATTCCTCAAGATGTAGAGTTGACTTCTGTCCAGATAAATGGACACATATTTGAAGTCCCTCTAAGAAATGTCAGCACCTTATCTGTGGCTAAAGTTCTTCATCTAAACCACACACGTGGCTACACTTTAAAGGTGCCTTTTGAGGATCAAGCCATTATTCAACATGTAAAAATTATCTATACTATCAAAATATTTGTTTTCACTTTAAATTATATTGACCATTTCTCTCCTCAGTTCTCTAAAGGGGAAATTCAGTTTAATCTGGCTATAAACTACACACTGACTGTCATACCTGAGAACCAGATATACTACCACTTTGCTTCTATTGTGGCAGTTTTACCCGACTTCTGTAAGTCTGGCAAATCGGGCTGTAGTTCTCTAACTTTACCTCAGATCTGGCATCAAAGCAAGGATATGTCATGCGCAATGACAGCAAGAGTTTACAGCTGGATGTGCCTTTGCTCTCCCAAGGATACGAAAAGAAGGCAAGATAAGGCCATAATCTTTGTGTATATGCAAGATCCTTTTGTTAAGCTTGTGGTGTTTTGCAGAACTTAAGCTTGCAAGGGTTCTTGGGCACTTTTGAGATCCTGGTGCGGGATCGGGAAACATCTGAGGTCCAGAGTTCAACTGTGAAGACATGTCCATTCTTTACTAAGGAGCTCATAGGTAAGAATACATCTCCCTTTTTTACTAATTAAGGTTTACACAATTTCTGCCCTTCACGATCTCTTCTCTGTAGTGTGTTCAACAGATGGCAGGATGACTGTAGTGGTGGACTTGTCATTGGCAGTTGCAAGTGGAGGGATCCCTTCCAAAACAACCCTTTTGGACAAAAAGTGTGGCCCCAGAGAGGCTGACCAGACCAGAGCCCTTTTCTCTTTTCCAATCAACAACTGTGGCTCTACTGTGAAGGTAAAAGACAAATACTGCACTAAAAACAATAGATGAGCTGTGTCAAATAAAATATTTTGGTCCTCAGCTGGGGAAAGGAACAGTCACTTATGAAAATCATATTCTATACAGTAAGAGGTCACCCAGTGAAGCTGATGACAGGTCGGTTCATTGCTTTATCTACAAAAGGATTTCCTCCAAAGTAACACAGAACTAGTTACAGCAGAACTAAAGCCTTTAAGAAAGGACTTCAAACTCTAACAGAGGAATTGGCAGAGTATTCTGGAATAGAGAAATTAATTTTGACCTGGTTTTACAACATATTTGGAAAATTTACTGGGATTTTAGAATCTAGACAGTTGGACAAAAACTGTTTTATCATTTGAAAAACATTTCTAAATTGCGAGTGTTTTTGTCTAAAGCTGACTTGGAGATGATTATTCATGCTTTTATTTCTTCTCGTCTTGATTATTGTAATTCTCTTTTTACTTGTTTTAACAAATTGTCTCTGAGTCGACTACAAATGGTGCAAAATGCTGCAGCCAGGCTTTTAACTGGAACCAACAGAAGGGCTCACATTTCCCCGGTTTTATCCTCACTATATAGGCTTCCAGTCAAATTCAGAACTGATTTTAAAGTTTTAGTCTTGACTTTTAGAGCTCTGCATGGACAGGCCCCCCAGTACATCACTGACCCCTGGTCTTCTGGTCAAAACCTTCTAACAGTCCCCAAAACCCGTTTTAAAACTCAGGGAGACCGGTCTTTCCAAGCAGTCGCCCCCAGACTCTGGAACGCCCTGCCCCTGTCACTGCGAGTGGACGTTTCTGTTGATTCTTTTAAAAAGTAGCTGAAGACACTTTTATTTAAACAAGCTTTTAGTTGATTGGGCTTTTTATGTTTTTATGTTTAATATTTTGTGGTTTTAATTTTTATTCTCATAGTTTTATTGTTCTTTTATTGCACTTTGTAAAGCACTTTGTGATTTATATCTGTGAAAGGTGCTATATAAATAAAATTTACTTACTTACTTACTTACTTTCTGTATTGAGATACAGTACATGTACTTGTTGTTGCACTTCCATGTCTGATAACTTTTGTTTGTGTTGCTTTACATGTATCCGGAGCTTGTTGGTGAGATTGATGAATGTGGCCATTGCTGGGTCAACATTCCTGGACATGCACCTGCCAAACGACTAAGGTCAAGGCTTTGACCTCAGATGAACACTTTGATATCTGAGGGACGTTATTGTTTGCATGTACACCAACGGGACAACAGCTCCAGGACGGATCATACTACAGACCAAAGGGCCGTATGGTTCATTGAATTGATTATGCTGAAGAGAATTGATTTTAATCATTATGAATGTGCATAAGTCTCACTCCATGTGTTTTTCTTTTCGTTACAGGGACAGAAATGGACAGGCAGGGACAGGCCAGAGATCTTGAGTCCAATGGGTCGACCAGCTTAACCTCTGGAAAATGTTTCTACTTTATTTTGGAGTGACACTGTGTTTTGATTTATGATTTATGGACTTCAAAGAATTTGACTTTGAAGAATCAATGCATTACTCTGTGGGTTCCCATTTGATTTGAAACATATCCCATTATAATTTGTTTTTGTTTTGAAATGTGTTGTAAGTTAATCATTTGAAGTGATTACATACGTTTTGATGCTTGATGTTTGTGTTTTGTCACTGCCTTTTTAGATTAGATTATATTCAACTTTATTGTCATTACACAAGAACAGGTACAAGGCAACGAAATGCAGTTTAGGTCTAACCAGAAGTGCAATAGCAGTAAAGTGCAGGATAGGGGCGAGGGGTGGATAGAAGAGTTTTTCCCAGCGAAGGTCATTTTACCAATTGGTCAAATGTTCTCAGGCTAGGTCAACAGCCCTGCTGGGTTTTTGCTTCTGTCATAGTTTACAACTCACACTCAAGCTAGTAGGTTGTTTATGCTAATGGTCATCAGCATAAAGAGGGGGGAATGTTATAATAATTATAATTGTTTATAGTTACTGGGTGCTCATAGTTCTTTTACAGGTCATGTCAAATCATGTCATGTCCTCCATGTTAGTCCAAGCATGGAGTAGACAAAACTAAACACATGACTTGCCGGGGGACTTCTGGAGCTGGGGCCTTGAGGAGTGTGTATGGAAGATACACCTCCCTCTAAAAGCCCCCACTGCATTGATATAAAATCTCATGTTTTGTTTACTTTAAGCAAATTAACCTCTGTACCTTTTGATTATATGCGTCTCTTTGCTTCATTCTTGCAAGAATAAAACCTGGCCTTTTACTTTTTATAATATCTGTCTCTGTGTCTCTCTGGATAATACAAGGATATAGAATTCATATAACACCTTTGACGCAGATACCCCTGGAAATGGCCGTATCATTTATACTGCTCAGTCTGCAATAGGTGTGGTTCAACTGTTGCCATCAAAATGTATGTGTGTGTGTGTATATACTCCACAGATGCAACTATTTGTTTCTCTTGTAGGGCTACAAAGTAGCACCAAATCCCCCGTTGCACCACAGCCAAGCCTTTATTCCTCAGCCCGCTACACAAAGGTTTTGGGGTTAAAAACTCCAGCTTGCGGAACGCGTAAGATGGGGGAATTTTTTTTACTTTTTTTTAAGTAAGATAACAAAATAGTACTGTGGCTAACACAATGTGAAAGTCTTCCAGAAAAAGTTGTGACGACCAGCCTTGCACTCTCTCTGAGTCAAAGGAAGGTATCGCCTCCTCACAGTCTCCCTGACTCCTAGCTGCTCCTCCAACTTGGGGTGCAAGTTTTCTCCTTTCATTGCCATCACTTCAGACAAAAACTCCACCAAGATTAAATGAGTGAGATCCTAAACAAGTGCAGAAAGAGAAAACATCTACATGCAAGCAGATAAATGTTGGTCGAGACTGTTAGTTTGACGTTTGTTGTCAAGTGACTCACGTCTTTAATGAAGTCTCCTCTCAATAGATCTCTATGTGGAGCACTGCCAACCTTCACCAACAGCATGGACGATAACACAACCACCAGAAGGGTCTGCGCTTGCACCTGAAGCATCTCCACATCAAACTACACTAATGTTATAGTCCACGGACCCTGATGACCGACCCAGCAGCAATACACTGAGGCACTGATAAATACGCTTCATCTATAAAACCTCTTCGTCAGGTCATGGAAAGAATGTGATTGGTCAAGAAGCATGAAAGAGGTGTGTTTGGTGGAGGTTATGAACAAGTGGATAATGTCGTATGTCATTGATGGCCAGCTTTAATGAGGAATAGGTTTGGACTCGATTAAGAATTCTTTTTGGTGTAAAAGTCTCAAATCAATGATATAATTTGTCAGTCAGGTTGAAAAGTCTTAAGGTTAGAAAATGCACTGCATGAGAACTGTGAGCAGGGCAACACTGACACAAAGTGACTCAAATGTTAATGAAGAGGCCTGTACGCTACCCTTTGAGTGACCACAAAATGAGCAACTAAGGTCAAAATGTCACCCATAACAAGTGTCAACCTGATACCCCAATCAATTTTAAACAAAAATTGACCCAATGCCCACTTTTACAAAAGTCTATTTAAAATACATCAAAATGATTCCAATTTTCTTATTCTTTAGTGACCTTTAGAGTAATCTTTCACAGCAGGAATCTTGCCAATTACTGATGAAAGTTTTAATGACATTTGACTAAGTGAATGTGCATGTTGTGATCTTAGATATCCAGCTGTGGCAAAAGGTAGGACACTGAGACAGTCACAACCCTCCTCCGTGTCCCCACCCACTGCTGCTTGATTTAAGTCATGTCAGAGTATATTAATCACCTAAGGCTGATCTCAAATATCTTGGTTTGCGGACTAGGTTTAACATACAATATCTTTATAGCTGGGATTTCATTTGATGGTTCATGGCAAGATCATTTGAGCAGGCTGTACTACATATTCAGTGTGAGAAAGAGTCCAGTTACAAGTGTGCACTAGTCACTAAAGTAAGGTGGCCTCTCGTTATGCATGATCGCTTTGAGTCTTCAATGACTGCAGTAACATTTCAACCACCAAGGGTCACAAAAACATCCTGTATTGTTTTTTTCAACCTTTGTGAGCAACATAAATTACACTATATAGAAATTGTGATTGGGCAGCCTGTTTACAACCTTAAAAAAAAAAAAAAAAAAAGCACATGTTCATCTACACAGGACTACTTTAATAAACCCACACTATTGGGTCACGTTTTGGTCTTTTTTACGATGCACTTCTACAGAGAACACTGTACTTATTAAAAAACCTGGCCAAGAAATTGCATATTTACACCATTTGGCTAAGCGCAAGCATGCATACATATGGTTGACATTTTTTAAATGAGCATCGTTTTTAAGGTTAATCAAAAGAGAATTTCATCAACTCCAGGAGTTTTTGTTAAATAGTTTATTAGCATTTCTTTTTAAAACATTCAAACTGTAGCATCATTTACTTTGACTAGGGAATGCTGATTACATCTGTGGAGAGGGACACAATTACAAACTTGTTGCCTCTCAGTCTAGGTACTCTCTTTGGATATTCTTAAAGTAGCGTGAATATTTAGCATAATGGTCAGAGGGCCTGTAAGCTGGTCGCCTGGCCGTGTGCTGCGTGGTACGTCTGGTAACAGGCACAGTTGTGGTGGGATGTGTTGTGAGACCTATAGAAAATATAGTTTAAGAGAGAGGCACAGGAGTTTGGAACAATTGTTGCAAGTTAAATCTGAGAAGCAGCGACATGCTGACCTTTAGTCAAGTCATTAGAATGGAAAATGTGGCCGACACCAACATTTTCAGACTCAAATCTGTACACCGAGAAGAGGCGATAAAGCTGGGCCAGAGGATAGCTGCACTGAACAGTCACGCTAAAAAGACGAGAGACATTATCTTAGTTGATTGGATAGAAACACTACCTAAACCAAATGCAACACACCTGCCAGCATTACTACGGTTTGCCGCAGAGCTGGAAATCTTGTTTATGTAGGTCACATACTCCCCATGGAGCTGGAGGAGAGAGGGAGGGGTTATTCTCTGGTATTGTTGCAGTTGACAACTTTTGTTAAGCTGACCTACCTTAACACTACTGCCACAGCTGTTAAGAGGAAATGAGAAGAGTGCCCTGGTGTTGCTGGCCTTGAGGGGTCCACAGTTTTTCTCAGAGAGGGTAGTGTTGGCCGGGCTGCCGCCACTTGCAACAATCACTGACAAGTCTGCTACTACAGTCATCCTCCCATCAGAAGAACACACTACAGAAGAGTCAAGTTTAAATTCACTGAATGAAGTGTGAACGTGATGGTGTGCATCCACAGCAGAGGGATTACTTTAGCAGTATATGACACACTGTCATTTATGTTCTCACCAACAAGCTCCTTATCAGGGAATGGACATGTTTTTGCTGTTAAACGATGGACCTTGTCAGTTTTACGATCCCGCACAAGGATCTCAAATGTGCCGAAGAAGCCTTGTAAAGTGATGTTCTATGGGAAACATAGCATTATTTATACACAGTTTTACAATACCTACAGTATGATTTAAACTGTACCTCATAGTTAAGTCCAGGAGTGAAGAGAGGCACATGTAGCTGTAGGGTCTTGCTGTCATTGCTCATGACATATCCTTGCTTTGATGCAAGATCTAAGGTCAGTGGCTCTGAGCCAACAATAATCTCCCACAGGAAGTCCCAAGGCTTATGGTCGTGTTTAAAGCTGATGCCACTCTTGGTACAGGATGCATTAAACAGTGGAGGAGCTGTCATTTACAGGAAAATGCTTAGTTGAGCTTAGTACAATTGTTCAAGAAAACTCACTTTATATTGCGCCAACTTACGGACAGCTGTGAAGGCTTTGACTGATGTGTTGCGAAAATACGGCTCACTCTTTGGCCTTACAGTTAGGGTGAATACTATGTCCAATTTATGCTCCATGGCCACATGTTCTGGAGAGTACTACAAGGCAGAAAATGGTGACATGTTGCAAACAAGCACTCACTTGTAAACTACACCCTTTACCTGGTGGATGACAGATGGGTCAGCAAAGGGAACCTTCAGCGTGTAGCCAGACGTGCGATTGAGATGCACGACAGTCGCCACAGTGTAGGTGCTGGAATTTAAAGGAACTTTAAAATGCTGGTCATTGAGTTGAAGGGCAACCAACTCAACGTCTTCAGGGACGTTTCCAAGGTATACTATAAACATTCGCTCCTCGAGGACGGTGCCTACAATCAGAATCATATTTACTTAGTGACTTTGAAATTGATCTATAGTTCAAGCAAAAAACAAAAAATTAAACAGCTTACGATTTTCTGTAAAAATAGGGGTCTTTATCAGAGGAGAGGCTAGTTTTGGTGATGGCGGACTCGTCTCTACGTTTTCCTGATCCATTAAGAGCTGCTCCATGTAAAAGTGGTAGGTGTAAAGGTCATAGAGGTCATCAGTGATGGAACTCTGGGGGGACAAAAGTTACTTTGACATTAAACTGTACCAGTACTAAAAAAATCAATAGTCTGTAGGTTTTGCTTGCGTTGGCGTCCATACTTTCCTGTATGCTCCTTCAGCATTATACGGGATACCAATCTGCACTGTTGTGTTGGTTTTTATGCTGTAACCCTTCTTCACAGCAACTGTCGGCGCTAAAAGTTGACCATTGAGTCCAAAGCTGAAATTTGTTGTGTGAAGCTCAGGGTACAGCTCTTCTAGAGTCTCCCACATCATGTATCCTTTGTCATATGGCGCTTCATCTGCATACATGAAAGCATTTGAGTGTCAGGTCAAATCTACCTTAATGTAAAGAAACAATTTTATAAGATACTGACACATTGTACAGGCAGCAAGAAGGTCAATGAGAAGCACAAGCCAGCTTTGTCTGGACAACAGCGTAGCATGGACCATCTCGACTGGGACACCAGAAATCTGTGGAGAGGCTCAAGTAATAACCTTGCACTCACAAATGGTGCACCACCACATTTTCAAGCTCTAGTTTACCACAGTGCTGAAGGAGTATGGTTGTCCGTATGCGGTTCTGAACACCATCCTGCCTGCGGTCAGGTTAAGTGTGTAGCCGTCACTGAGGTTCATAGGCATCATTTGGGTCTCCTCATTTACAAAAATTACCTGCCAACCAGAAGCAGCAAAACCAGACACCTAGAAGACAAGAGAGACAGTTTTTTATTTTTTTAACGGGCCTATCACTGGCAGGTTTAGCATTAGCATACCGGTTGCACAGCAGCATCCCATCCTTCTCTCTGCGTCCCGAGTGGACACACCGCATCAATTGCCACAGACACCTACACAGTAAACAAAACTATAAGATACCTTACAACAGTGATGGTTTTAACATATCTAAAGCCATCATGCAGCCTACTTCCATGTAGTTGCCCTCACAGGTGACCTCTCTGGGAGACCACAGTAGAGAGGGAGAACAGGTCTTGTTTAAAGCATAAGTGACTGCTTTTTCATCACGTTTAGTGATCAGGTTAAAGTTAAATGTGAACGAGTTATTCTGAAAGACACGATGAAAAAGCTCATATGGGTCACATATACACACGCATAAATTATGTATATATAAAAAAATAAAAAAAAGTCATACTTTGTTGGCAGTGTGACAGCTGAAGTAAGAGGCTCGCAGCTCTACAATGCCCTGTACAGGGAGAACACTGACCGTGTAACCACACTTTGCTGCATTGAGCGCAGTGATGGGGAACACACCTGTCCTGTCTGCAAACACAGACAAGAAAAATACATAGCAGTAGACATTTAAGGTAGACTATTATAAGTATTGTATTTGAGAACTTACCGACACCCTCAAAATAAAACTTCTGTCCAGTAAAGGCAAGATCAACAGCTAGCACCAAGTAACGATCATGACACTCCATGTGTGACACTCCTGTGTTCAAAAGGAGATTTAACGGCAATCCAGGTTTCTAACAGACTTTAATTGTCAGAGGTGTTTTAGTTCTTACCTTCTGGCATGAAGCCACATTTTGTAGTTGTCCACAAGAGCACGAATGTAACCAAACCTCTAAACAAAAAAAATATAAAGTTAGGCATTAACAAATTCTTACAAAACACTTAAGTTAGTGTAAAACCATTAGAACATTTTACCCTGGCCAGAAACCAAACTCCATAGCTCCTGCTGGCAGTGTCTAAAGCTTCTAACACACTACAGCTGCCAACAACAAGCCAAAAGTTCTGGATTTCCTGGCCAAAAGAATACTGGTATTGCCTTTTTTCACCACCTTTTATAATGCCATCTCTTCTATGACCAGCAAACCAAAGGACTTTTAGCGTCACACCCACATGTGTAGCTCATGAGCAATCAAACCTAATCACTGATGTGTGGGGAGGAAAATTAGAGTCCAGCCCTTCAATGGCCTATTGGCCAACCAAAGTTCCTCATAAAAGATGCTCAAGAACAGAAGGGCTTACTATGCTGCCAGTTTAGCCAGGATTTTATAAATATTATACTAGGGCTTGTGTTGTTTGGCAGTTGTAGTTTGCTAGCTCAGAGGCTAGTTTTAGACACTGCTCCTACGTCACTGGCACCATGGCTTTTACTTTCTGCTTTAAGTAAGGTGTTTCAGAATAAAGCTCAACCTAACATTTTATTTCTAACCCTTAAGTGGTAATGTTTTTTTACATCCAGTGTGGTCTCACTACTCTTGCTGTGTGCAGCTGAAAAATACCCTGATCTTCCCCAAGGTATTTAAACTGTTCAACATCATAATGTGTGTGATGAATATTATAACTAAAATCTTGTGTAGGAGTCCTCATGGAGTGTCATGACCGTTATTTCATGGCAACTGTTGATCAGTCCTTTACTGGGAAGAATCCTCGTTTTGAAGCTGTCGGTGAGTGCACATTAATGTTGGGTTCATCGTGAAGTTCTTTCTAGTTTCCATTTTGACCTATCGCCCAGATGGAACTGGCGTCTACCCCATAACTAAGGAGTATGCAGGCAAGTGTGGATACAGTGTCACTTTTCTCTATTTAAAGAGCAATGTGCGGCTACGCGCTTCTTACTTCAGCTGTCATACTGACAACAAGGTAAAGGTGCACCATTTATAGACCTTATGAAGAATCTACAATATGAGAAGAACCATCTTTGTTTCTGTCTTTTAGGCTGACAAGGTGTATAGTTTAAGATTTAATTTGATTGCACAATATAAAGGAAAAGAGGTCTCGCATGCACTGAACAAGACTTGTTCTCCCGCTCTACCCTGGTCCCTCAGAGAGGTCACCTGTGAGGTCAACTACATGGAAGTAAGATTCTTTATAATGCTGTATATCCTGAAAGAGAACATTGTTTTTTTTTTTTTTTTACTACTGCTCTTGCCATATACAGGTTTCTGTAAAAAGTGAAATCTCCTGCCCTTCTGGAACAAAGAGAAATGACTGGGACAATCTTAAACTTGTATGGTTTAGTTCTCGCTCTCTTTTGACATATCCCACTGTCCTGTCAAGTGTGACTTTAAAAAAACATGTCTTTTCCAGGCTCACAGTCCCACCTCTGCAGATTGGCAGGTTACTTTTCAGATAGCCGGTGAGCAGGTCATGCCTATGACCCTCAAGGATGCTCGTAAGAACGATTACGTGTTTGACTTGACGGGTGGAAGGCTTGTATTTCGAACACCTTATGGACAACCTCACTCCAGCACCACTGAGGTAAAGTTGAGCTCATGAACAAATAAGAGCATTATTTTGGAGCAGGTTGTAACTGAGTCTCTTTGTAGATAGATGGTGTCCCGGTGGAGATAATCCATGCTACCCTGTTCTCCAGACAAACCTGGCTAGTTCTCCTTGTTGACCTTGTGGCCGCCTGCTCAGTGTGTCAGTGTCATAATTGTAGTAATTGCTGTTTCTTCTGCATACATGAAAATAAAAGCCTGGTTATACTAAACAGATGATGCCATATATGAGGATGAAGGATACATGTTATGGGAGACTCCAAATGTGCTGTACCCGGGTCTTCAAATGACAAACTTCAGCTTTGGACTCAATGGGCAACTTTTAGAACAGAGAGTTGCAGAAAAGACCGGTTACATAATTGAGAAATCCAACAACACACTTGCAATCAGTATACCTTACGACGCTGAAGGAGGCTATAGGAAGGTAGTGTTTATGTACTGACTGGCTAAAGGGGGTATTTTTATATATATATATATTTTTTTAATTGTGGTTTTCTAATCACGCATTGCAGAGTTTTGTAACTAAAGACCTGTATGAGTTCTACACCTATAATTTCTATATGGAGCAAATATCAGTGGATGAAGATGATATTGAGACCAGACTTCGCTTCCACAGGTCCATGCGTACTCCTTTACTCAAGTGGCCTGTTTTTATTGAAAACCGTGAGTCAAACACTTATTTTTCATTTTATTATAAATGGTTTTTAAATCTAATGTTCTGTTTTTAAGAAGGCCTTTTTTGATTACAGGTACTGTTTTAGAGGAGCTAAATTTTACAGTCTACCTTGGTGATATTCCTCAAGATGTAGAGTTGACTTCTGTCCAGATAAATGGACACATATTTGAAGTCCCTCTAAGAAATGTCAGCACCTTATCTGTGGCTAAAGTTCTTCATCTAAACCACACACGTGGCTACACTTTAAAGGTGCCTTTTGAGGATCCAGCCATTATTAAACAGGTAAAAATTATCTATACTATCAAAATATTTGTTTTCACTTTAAATTATATTGAACATTTCTCTCCTCAGTTCTCTAAAGGGGAAATTCAGTTTAAGCTGGCTATAAACTACACACTGACTGTCATACCTGAGAACCAGATATACTACCACTTTGCTTCTATTGTGGCGGTTTTACCCGACTTCTGTAAGTCTGTAGTTCTCTAACTTTATATATTTTTCCTGTGCTAATCACTGTCTGCCCATGACAGCTCCTCCAATGTTTGACGCTGTCTGTTCCGAGAGGGGCATCCGCTTTAAACACGACCACAAGCCTTTGGACTTCATGTGGGACATTACTGTAGGCTCTGAACCACTGACCTCAGATCTGGCATCAAAGCAAGGATATGTCATGCGCAATGACAGCAAGAGTTTACAGCTGGATGTGCCTTTGCTCTCCCAAGGATACGAAAAGAAGGCAAGATAAGGCCATAATCTTTGTGTATATGCATGATCCTTTTGTTAAGCTTGTGGTGTTTTGCAGAACTTAAGCTTGCAAGGGTTCTTGGGCACTTTTGAGATCCTGGTGCGGGATCGGGAAACATCTGAGGTCCAGAGTTCAACTGTGAAGACATGTCCATTCTTTACTAAGGAGCTCATAGGTAAGAATACATCTCCCTTTTTACTAATTAAGGTTTACACAATTTCTGCCCTTCACGATCTCTTCTCTGTAGTGTGTTCAACAGATGGCAGGATGACTGTAGTGGTGGACTTGTCATTGGCAGTTGCAAGTGGAGGGATCCCTTCCAAAACAACCCTCTTGGACAAAAAGTGTGGCCCCAGAGAGGCTGACCAGACCAGAGCCCTTTTCTCTTTTCCAATCAACAACTGTGGCTCTACTGTGAAGGTAAAAGAAAATACTGCACTGAAAACAATAGATGAGCTGTGTCAAATAAAATATTTTGGTCCTCAGCTGGGGAATGGAACAGTCACTTATGAAAATCATATTCTATACAGTAAGAAGTCACCCAGTGAAGCTGTCGACAGGTCGGTTCATTGCTTTATTTTATTTTTTTTTAAGCCGTTTACTATGCCCATTTACTAAAGAGTCTAAAGTTGCCATGCGTCACAGGGTGCTAGTGCAGTGTACATATCCTGTGCCCAGTCTCCATCGACTCTTCTCTGCGATGACCTTTGACGCAGATACCCCTGGAGATGGCCGTATCATTCATACTGCTCAGTCTGCCATAGGTGTGGTTCAACTGTTGCCATCAAAATGTGTGTATATACTCCACAGATGCAACTATTTGTTTCTCTTGTAGGGCTGCAAAGTAGCACCAAATCCCCCGTTGCACCACGGCCAAGTCTTTATTCCTCAGCCCGCTACATAAAGGTTTTGGGGTTAAAAACTCCAGCTCGTGGAACGCGTAAGATGGGGAAATTTTTACTTTTAATTTTTTATTTTAACAATGTTGTGATGTTCTAAACTTTTTTTTTTCTCTCTACATAGGTGTGGGTGGACCAAAAACTCAAAGCAAAAGCATCATAAATGTCTAAAATGTATTTTTTTTTAAAGAATTTTGTAATTCAGTTTGTCTTAATGTATCATGAAAATAAATTATCTTGACTTGTAACTGCTGTGTCTGACTGGGCTTGTAGATTCTTGAACTGTCTGACGATGCAGATTTTAAAAGTAGTTGCGCGTATTAACCCTCATGGGGGCGCTAATGGTCATATGGATAAAGAATAAACATAAGCTGCATACGTTTGTTGACCAACGTGTACTCACGTGCGTCTAATCACTTTTAATAGAATAGTTTCTATCTGAAAACAGCAATGGGGACCAGTGAGGGCTGCTTTCCCGTAAGTAGTTACGTTAACTTTGTCATAATCACCCGTTTACACCGGACTAATTGGCTTTGTATTTTTCATTTTTAAAAGCACCTTAGTTGTACTCAGAGTCCTGCCTCCATGCTCGTACAGGACCCTGTGCCATCCCACTTTTATGCAGTTATACATGACCCCGGGCCACAGACGCAACCAAACAGGCAAGAATTTAAGTTTAATGACGCAATGTGAAGGTTTAGTGTGGTCTCAAAGCGTATTCTTGGTGACTACTGTGCAACAGCCCAAACTTTTCAAAACTTATTTTTCCTATTACTATTTTCCATAGTCCACCCCATCACCCCACAGGAGTTTTTCTACAATGACCCAACTGCAGTAGGTGGGCCCAGGATCCCCAACCATGTCAAAAATTTAAGGGCAAGTAAACAAAATTTAATTTTAAAGTGAATCAAGCACATGTTGGTTTGAGCTCATCCTTATTTTGCTCAGGTAAAGTCCACCCACCTATCACCTGGGGGAGCAGAGCTTAAGGATGCTTAGACAGGCTGGAGTTTTAATGACCCTCACAGTAATTTCTTTTTTAAAGATGCCTTGCTTGTCTAAAAACTTTTTATACAGGAGTGTAACATCCAGCTCAATACTCCTCCACCAATCATGTCTGCTTTTCCGGCCCCACCAACTCGTCCAGACCCGTTCAGGTCAGGGCAACACCTCACCAGAAACTTGGGCAGCTCTACCTGGGAAATGGGCTCTAGTCTTTCTTCCGTGAGCCCACAGTGGGTTGTGATCCAGCTTACTGAGGAGGAGGATCAGGCCATTACCAGCCTCCTCAAACTACATCATGAAGACGGAAAAATATCCACTCAGCCGATGGAGGTCTCTTGTGCTGAGGAGCCACAACATATGGATTGTGTAGGCTGCCCCTCCATGACCCCTGATCCCTACATTGCTGATGAAGCAAATGAACTCTTCAGCAGTGACACACATACTTCGAGAGAAGCCGGTTGTGGAAAGAACTGGTCTGATATGGAGCTGGAAGCAGCAAACACCCTCTTCACTTGGTTCAGTCTGAAAGTGGAAGACGAGCAAGATCAGGCAGATTCTTCTAGGTCTAGCATTTTCTCACTTTCAGACGTAAAACCAAATTCAGCTGCCTCAACAGAGATGTCCTTAAACGAAAGAGTGCTGTCAGATGGAGATGCATTATGTGGACTCTTGAGCCTTGGGGCCACACGATAGATATTTACCAGTGACAATTTTTTATTTAAACCTTGTGGGCAAGCGGTCTCATTTGTTTTGTTTAAAATTTCATATTTATGCCTCAATGACACTTTTATTGCAATAAAAAGCTTCACAAGTGTTACAGAAAAACATTGCCTACCAATAAACCTAAAAACTTTTATCAAAACTACTGTTGGACATCGTTATTTACAACATATTTACAAATTAAACATTTACATAAAACTGCTGGAGAAACTACTCTTCCACAATATAAGGTAGTGAGCCAGAAGAGCAGGTAGTGTGGTCCTGTTGACATTAACATGCATTTTTAGTGTCAGAATTTGATTTAAAGGCACTCTGGTCAGGTCAGGTGTTTCTTACATTTAACTGTTCGCTCTGATTGAAACCTTTGACGGTGACCTAAGGCATACATAAAGTTTTTTTTTGTACTTTTACCTAAAATGTTTGACATTTTTTGGATTCAGGTTGAACAGCATAGAACGAGTGGCATTTTAAATGTTAATCGGCAGCTGTATTGCTAAACTTTTTTTTTGCATTAACACATGCAACAACTAGTGTGCACTGCTGCTACACAGTTCAGGAGCTGCTCAAAACTCACATTTAAGCAGAACTAATACAAAATCTATTTTGCTCTACCTTCTCCTTTTGTGCATCAGTTCCTGTTAGAAACTGAGGCTTCCTGAATAGTGTATAAAATGAGTTTAGTCCGTGTGTCCAAAAATGTGCACAGGTTTAGTTCCTTGATCTAACTTAGGCTTCGACTCTTGCCGTTTGCAAAAGTGCTTGCTGCTTGTAGAACCCTGTAGCGTTCTCGTAGGTTGCGTCTCCTCACATGCTCGTTGGTGATCTCGACGACATTGTCTGCGGGAAACCAGCCCTTCTGTCCGTCAGAGAGACGAATCCCTTGGTAACATCCTGGGAAACGGTAAAGAGGAGAGAAGAGACGGGAAAAAAAGCAGAGCAAATACAGGGAGGTTTTTGTATTGCTCATGCAACAAAGTCCAAACAAATTAATAAACTGCTGAGATAAATGATGGTGGATTGTGGCAATTATGAAAATTGGGGTGTATAAACAAATGGTGGGGAGATATTAATAGTCATACAAGTACTGACACTGTAGTACTGACACTGGCAAGAAAATAACCAATACAGGACACTGAGGGGCAAAAAGAGATCATATTTGTAAATGTTTGACCATTTCTAGACTTATTTGCATCTGTAATAAGACAACTAAATGCCCTTACCCTCATTGGTTTTACGGATGACGTTGACAATCTCAGCGGGCTCCAGGGTAAGTTCGTCTGCCTGTTGGGCAATATACGGTTCCACACACTGCACTTGAGGGCAATCTGACACACACAAAACTATTATCATTACAAAATAAACATCAAAACAGTATTTTTATGTATGCACACTCACCCCAGTCTTCATAAATGATTTCACTATCATCTCCGTCTGCGGTGACGGGTTTGGGGAATGCTGCCATCCACCTGTCCAAGTCAGACCTGTTGACAAAAAATGCTTATGTCCCTCTTTAAGCACATTTATCTTGCTTGGGATAGGGGATTGATACAGCTCTGCTACTCACTGCTTTGGAGCTTTAAGAAGTCGCTCCATCAGACGTTTCTGATGATTTTCCAGAAGGATGAGGTTAAAGCAGTTCTCATAGGGGTCCATTGTTGCAATTACCCTCCTCTATGGTCTGCACCTGCACCAAGGAGCGATGAGCGTAGTCTTGTACCACAAAACGGTCGGCACTGAGCCAGAGAAAAAGAATAATGACCAAAAAGCAGATGACACACCGACATTGTGACTTTTTCAACCTTATTAAACCTAATTGTTATTTTTGAGGAAGTTCTAATTGTGATATTTTAGATGGTTTGTGGTCAGTGGATACATTGACTATCATAGTAGCTAGCATAGTGACATTATCAAACAGCACAGTAGAAGTCTATACGGTCAATTGTACTTTGCAGGTTGTTTATAGCAACAATATGACTATAAGATGTTGTGCTAACCCCTTCTTGGCAGTAATAATGAGAAGATCATTAAAGAGGAAGAGGTAGACAGGGCAGAACTTTGCCCTCATGTTGAAGATAGTGCCTCCTTTGGACAGTTCCAGAAGCTCTCCCTGCTTCTCGAGGTTTCGTGTCGGGGAGATAATAGGGAGGGCCTAAATATGAAGAAATGTGAGTCAATGAGACAATAAATGACAATAAATGAAAATACATGGCGGAAATCTGACCTTTAGCTTGTCAAACAACAGTGTTTTTGAGATATGAATCAGCTCCTCCGTTTGTTTCATCTTACCAACTTCAGTGTTGCACTCGTCAATTATCTGCATGTCAATAGGAGCATGAAAATAGAGAAATATACTTCAGAATTTAAAGATGAAGAAGAAGGGGAAGAATTGAGTGAGAGGCATTTACCTTTGAAACAGATGTCAAAGCCTTTGAGGCGGTTTCCTCCTCTATTGTTTTCTCCTTTGTCCTTTTCAGGATATTCTGAAACAAACAACTTTCTATTTATAAATCAGACACACAGGGCGTGCCTGTATGTTGGCTCAAGACAGAGTTTTGAGAGACAGGTAGACTTGAATAAAGAGGTTCAACAAAAGTTGACCTACTGCCTCTGCAACCAATGCAGTCAATGCAATCAAGTGTTTCAACATTCTGTTTTAATCCCAAAGAAAATAATTAGAAAAATTGCAGTTAATATTTTTTGTGTCACAATTAAAAAATAGAAACATATTAAAAGGTTATGGTGACTGAAAACTGACTGTTAGTCATTCCTAAATAATTCAATTGTTTTTGTTAATGAGACACTTTTGTAAGGCTTACCTCAATGAGCATTTTAAGCCGGGTTATTCTTTGAAAGGGCAGCAACAAGAAAGACATGAAGGGCAGGCGCTGGCACTGAGGGGACTCCTGCAGACGAGTAATGACTGCAGCAAACGGGAGATTGTTCTTTCTGTAAATACACAAATGGAATAACAGCAGAATCAAAGCTCCATTATGAGCACATTTTAGTCAAACTCACTTCACTTCTGTAAAATACTGTACAGTTGTGCTCTATTTTCATACATACCCTGGCAGAATTTGTGATTATTTGGCCCATTCTCAGAGAATATAAACACAAAAACATTTCTTTCACTCGTAGTTAAAGGTTGGGGGAAGCCACTTATTGTCAAGCAACTGTTTACTCTTTTTAAACTATAATGACAACAGAAATGACCCTGATCAAAAGTTTCATATTCAAAATACAACATACAATTTTGGCCTGATAACATGCACAGAAGTGACACAAACAGGTTTGAATGGCCACTAAAGGTAACCATCCTCACCTGAGCTCTGTTTGCTTGTAATCAGTGTGTGTGTAGAAAAGGACAGTGGGTTTCTGGTCCTGACAGACCCTTGCATCTTTCATCCAGTGCTGCACTGATGTTTCTGTATTCTGAATCATGGGGAAAGCAAAAGAATTGACAAAGGATCTGCGGGAAAAGGTAACTCAACAGCACTGAGCCACTCTGGCACACACAACGTGCAGGTTATGCAAGACAGTCCAAGAATTTACAGGAGCTGGAGGCTTTTTGCCAAGAAGAATGGGCAGCTTTACATCTGAGAAAATAAAGAGCCTCATCCACAACTACCACAAAATACTTTAAGCTGTCATTGATGTTAAAGGTGGCAATACACGGTATTAAGAACTGGGGTATTTAACTTTTGATCAGGATCATTTGGGTAGTTTCTGTTGTCATTATGATTAAATCAAAAAAGAGTAAACCTACCACTAACTATGAAAATGGCCAAACGATCACAAATTCTGCCACAGCACATCTGTAACTGAAAAAAAAAAAAAAACATGCTTACATAAGAGAGGTGTAGGTCTTTTCTTGGTAGATCTGGTTGCGAACATAGTCAATGTAGGCAGGAAAGTTGTGCTGTGCATGGTAGTGAATAATGTCACAGATGTCTGAGAAGACAATTTTCTCAAATATGCGATCCTCCAGGTCTTTCAAGAACCTGTTGTAAAACAAGGTTAGGATGTTAAAAAAAAAAAAAGATGTAATAAGCTTTTAATATGATAATTTCTCTAACATTCTTTTTCATTTGTTTGGGCAGTCAAAACCAGAAACCACCAATCAGGTTTTTGTTTCAATGAGTCAATCTCCACTACCTTTCACCACACTTCCACTGCTAAAATGCTTTCATTATTCACTTTTTAAAAACTAAAATAAAAAACATTTTCATGCCCTGTAAATAATTTATTTTAATGACATTTTGTTTGTTTATGTTTGAACCCAATCTGTTTCCATTTTGCCCTCCTTTTCTCACCTCTCGCTGACCTCACGGATCCTCAGTATGTTGGAAAAAAGAACCTTTCTGTCCATGATAATCATTGTCTGCTCCAAGTCCCTGTTCTCCAAGAAGTGTTCAGTCAATACGCGCAGCGATCGAAGATACGAGGACTCAGATGTTAAGACCTCAAACATACTCTGCCAAACAGAAAATGGTTGTGAACATTGAGCTATTATGTCTTTGAATGTTGACAGTTGTACTGTTGCAGTACTTCCTCAACACCAGGCTAAAAGCTTTCAAGAACCTGGCATGGATAATATTATAAGGCTGAGCTTATATCACTTCAAAACATCATTAAACACTTGATACTCTACCTCACAATTCTCTCTTCCACATTGATTTACATTTAAAAGGCATCTATCTACACATTAGTCGCTCTGGTGTCTCGTCTCATCATTCCTCACCTCCTGGTATTTGCACTGTTCAGGGCTGAGTTGCTCCAGAGCTCCACTGTCCCGTACGGCTTGTAGTTCCTGCCACAGGGTGCTCTTGGCTGGAGTTGGCAGTGGACTGCTTCTGTTCAGTTCGTTGCCGGTCCCAGAGCCACCAGAACGACGAGCAGCCCAGTCCATGGGGAGGTCAACACTTGTCTTGCTGATGTTACGGCAAACTGTCTGCCGCTTGATCTCCTTAGTGATGACAGTGGCACGATACGTCTGGTACAAGGGCTCTGCGGTGGGTGCAATGCAAACATATTGTATTGTGAGTAATACTATTGAATATATTAAGTTAGTATTCTGTTCTAAACATTGGTACATCTTACCATCCTGTAGTCTGAACTCCCGTTTTAATGGCGACTTCCTGAGTGAGAGAGTATTAACTGGACACCTGAGACGGGAAGATCAGGATTTACTAAAGTTACTAATAATAGTTCTATTAATGTGTGGCACAAAACAAATTAAATACAAACTTACAGTGCATCCTCGGTCTCTTCATTCTCTTCCTCTTTATTTTCTTCTTCTATAAGACAGTTGAACAGATTTACAATAAGGTTTAAACTTTGACTCTTTTTACCTGTGTACAGTGAAAAATATTTGGAATAAGAGGAAACCTTTTATTAGCGTGAAGGATTGCACCGAGGCGCAGCTCAGTCTCGGGGGCTCTGTCTTTGGTGGAGGCGGTGGGTGTCTGTGAGGTAAGAGCGGGCTTTTGGGTGGACTTAGACCAGTGGCTGAGGAGTTGCTTGGGGATGGGGGCCGCAGTGATCGCCACTCCTCCAATGTAGGCTGTGGGAGATGAACGCCACTGCAGTGCCTCGGTGGGAGCCTGGGACTGTCCTGAGCTATAGGCATACGCGGCGGAATTGCAGGGGGAGTGTTCTCTAGGCTTGGGACTATTGGGGCAAACGCAGTCTGGAACTCAGATGTCGGATCTGAGGTGCTGTTGGAGAGTTTAGGGCGATGTTTCCTAACTGTGATTAGAGGGATGTCCAGTTCTTTGCAATTTTCAAGAGAGGGGTCAACCGCAGGAAGAGTAGCTTCATAAAAATTCTCTTCTTCATCTACAGTTTTATTTCTGGGGTTGTAAGGTGAATGGGTGCGTTTTGGTGGAATTAACGGAGACTCAGAGCGAGGAGCTAATAAAGAGTTGAGGACACTGTGAGGTCCAGGGTCAGACTGCCTCCTGTGACCCTCGCCAAGTAAAACTTCCAGACAATGGGAGAACTTGGCTTTTTCTTTAATCCCAATTTCAGTCTCTTCCACCACTGAAGACCCATCCACTTCATCCCCTGCCACATCCTCCTCCTCCTCCTCCTCCTGCTCTTCCCAATCCTCCTCCCTATCCTCTTCAACATCGGCCTTTTCTTTATCTGGTTCATCATGCTCTTCTTTATCCTCCTCCACAGTGTCCACAGGGACCCATACGAGCATCATCCCGGGCCGCTGGAGGTGGCACGCACAGCCACAGCTTGGGTCGCAGCGGGGACTAAGTGGAGTGTCTGGACTGTGCTGTGCCCCTGCTTCTGCTTTGTTGTTCAGCCGTACCTCCACCTCTTTACCGTCAGGCTCTGCATCAAAAAACAAAATGCACACAATCAGCCTCCAGGGAAACAATGAGAGAGGCATCTTGCTCCTATCAGACACATTAGGTATGACATTTCCTGTCCACTAAAAGCTTTCCCCACCTGCCCTTCTCTATACTGGACAAACTGGACCGACCGTCCAGTCATGCACATAACCCCTACACAAATGAAGCCTGTCTGCAGAGCATAAAGGATGTCTTTTTTTTTGTTTTGCTTTTTGAGAAAGGAGGAAATACTGGCAAGGAAGGAATAAGGAAAAGGTTAATCAGTGAAAATATGTGAAAAGGACTTACTAAAAGAAGATAGCACTACTAAGCATAAGCATCCCAGGCTGTTAATCTCAAATATTTAGTAATGCAAATAAAAACAAGCATGATTATGATGATTTCACAGCATTTAAAATGATGATTGCAGTGATTTGTTTTCAACATTTAACAGGATTTGGTAATTGTATTTACAGTTAAGACGGGAACCAAAACGAAGAAGTGGTGGCACTTATAATGAGAACATTTGTATTCAGTCAAAGAGGCTGCAGTGTGTCACTTTCCACTTCCTTTACTGTCGAGTCAGTGAAAAGTCGACCATGATGACACAGCAATGTCACATAAATGTTTAGTCAAATAACTTTTGGGTCATTTACACTCATCTTTTTACACACTTCCCTGTGCAGGTATTCAGCTGACCTACAGAACCTGTTTATGTCTTTTTAGTCAGCAGCACCAAACCTGACAGTCAAGAGTCAGAACACCGTGACCAGGTACACAAAAACTGCACAATGCGGAAATGTCAACAAATGTAAAGCATACTGTATTTAGCATACTGTGGAATGTGGAACAAGTCTTGTGTGTCTTGTGTGTTATTGAAAAGCTTTAATAGGTGACTGACGAGCAATGTGATCACGTCTCATTTTGCATCAATAGACATAAGGAAGGAAGAAACTACAGGGCTATATGACACAAAATGCATTTGAATTCAAATGTGTTCAAGTCTTAAGAACAAGGCTGATCTAAAATATTAAATGATACAAGGTAAATACGTAGATGCTTTACCTGATCGGCCTCCTTCCACGCTGATATGTTCCTCCTCATGTGCTCCAATCACCTTCTGCTTTTGCGGGATTTTGTTCCTCTTCAAAGGCAGTGGAGGGGCCTGCTCTGTCTTTAGCTGCAAACTGAATCGTCCAGGTTTTGGTTTTACAGTGGGAGGTCTTCTGACTCGTCTGGAGAGACGTTTGACCTCTCCGTTTGTGTGTTTGACAACCACTGCAGGGGCTGTCTTCTGCTGGCTAAACTTACTCACTATACTTTTGACATTGCCACCTGAGAGCCTTGTAGCGCAGCCCCTTTCGCCCAGTTGAGGAGAGTTGGGCTTTGGAGGGACCTCTGGGCGAGGTTTGGACTCACGTTCGACATGTGAAGGCGACATGGACCGTTGTGATCCGTCTGGAGAAGACATGGTATCTTCAGATCTTAGATTATGATGTTTTTATTACTTGTTGCACTGACCAAACACAGGCCAGGCTCTGAAGGAAAAGGTCACTGTGAGCATGTCATTCTTATCTGAAAAAAAGAGATAATGTGGAAATTATAAATCATGTGTGAGCACAAAACAGCTTAAAATACAAATACTTAACCTCTAAGATGGAACGGTATTGGACAGCAGAGAGGCTACAATGTTTCACTCTAGTAACAATCATATAAAAGTTTTTCTTATATTGACTATAATAAACCTTTACAACAATGAAATAAATAATATACTGTCCCCAACAGTGTTTAATCGTCAGCTTAGACTTTAATCTTTACAATGTCAGGCCTCAGAGGAAAAATGAACTTTGTCCTGTAAGAAGCCCCTCCCTCACAACAACTACATTCCCTACCTTCAATACACTTGGTGAAATCTCACTTAGAAAAGGCAAATATCTCTATTTGTATTGATTTTGTTACCATTTCCCAGAAAGCTGTACTCACGCCACTCCTAAATGTTTTATGAATGCCAAAGGAGAATTAAAAGCCAAAAGCTGTCATTTGTCAGCAGTGTTAGATCTGAGTTCCCATATTAGAAACAGAAATGCTGAGAATAAGGTGACAAAAGTCTGAAAACCAGTACACGGATCTGATTTAGGTTTTAGAAGAGGTTTAGCAAAACAAATCATTACTATGACTAAAAAACTCTTCTCCTGATTTCCGGGTTTCCCAGGTTTGATGTGTAGTAACCTTGTATTGTATTAATTGTATTCCTCTAAATGTTTACACAGACAACCCTGCTTGCCATGCATGATTCATTCATTCATGATTCATGACTCTGCAAACACAAGGACATTTCCAATTAAAATGATCCTTGCTATTCAGGTAAGTAGTCAAACTAAGAGCAGGAAATAAAATAGACCCATAACGATGACAAATTGAAATCTCACTTCTGCGCAGAGTGACCAAATGTTCATGCTGCAGATTCCTTGTCTATATTGTGTGTCTGACAGCTAATGCAATACTACACCAAATGTGGGTTAGTCATTCCATGAGTCATGCAGCAAAGAATTAAAGAACTGCAGCGTGTAGTGACATGTCATTTGGATTAAGATTCAGTGAAACCCTGTACGATACAAAAATTGCTTTATTGTAAGTGAGTTTATATGGACTTCTTTCAGCACTTATATTTAGCATCTATTTAGTATAATGCATAAATGTCCTGAAACAAGGTCTATAGTATGTAATAAAAAAGTAATACTTTAAATTAGACAATTCACAAGGTCACCTGTAACCGGATTAGATGGACATTCATTTTTAGTTGCTCATTGATTATCTCATTTGATGCTCAAACCAGACGGCAACATTTTAAAGAATGCAAACAGCAGTAGTGCCTACTACCAACAAACGCTGAATAACACAGTCAATAACACCAGCAGCCAGGAGCCGTTTGTAACTCAAGAAAGCATACCAGCTCGTCAGACCAGTTTGAAAGACATGTACATGCCACTTAGTCAGTGAGCTTTAATAAAGAGACAGACGGGGTTTCAAATTTCAAGGTAAAGAAAGAAATCTGACTAAAAACATTTAGTTTTACCAAAAACCTTTCCAGATTTCTAAATTTCCACTTCAAACTTTATGATTCAAGTTCCCAAAAAATGAAAACATAGCAGTACTTGGTGTGGCTTTATAGGGTATAATGTAGGTTTGCCGAGATACATTTTGCCCCTGGCCATTCTCATTGTCCACAGGGTGACATTAAAACTGCGAACGGGAGGGTGAGTTTGCTCCCAAAGCATTCACAGGGACAGCTAGGATAAAAACACATGCTTTTGTGTATCAATGCAACTATAAACCAAATATTCCAGTGGTTACATTCCTCTCCTGACTCTCTTTCAATACACCCTCACCAGACTTCACCTCTTTTGTCTCCTAAGGCTGTGTTGACCTGGTTAGTTCAATGGCAGAATGTCCAGTCTGTTGGTCTTCACACACAGTCAGGCTGGGTCAGTGGGCTAGTCATTCTTCTCAGTGAGTGTTTTTATATGAGTCTCTAAATCAAAACAGCCAGCTTTTAAGTATCTAAAAAAGGTCTCCTAACACAATGTGGAGTGTGTGTTGACTGTATGCCATCTGCTCTGACTGGAGTCTAATAAGTCAGTCATGTGATGAGAGTGGAAGCTCCACGCTGTCCAGGATGAAGAGGTGACGGAAAGGTGTGTCAGAAAAGGAAAACACACACACAAACACAGGAAATGCTGGTAAATAGGAATATGAAGCCCTGGCTTTGTCAAATAAATATCACATGAGCAGCCAACTAAATAATTAATGGGTGTGTGACAGCTGTTATGTTACAGATATTTTAAGAATGTGCTAGGAAGACATTTGCATTCACATTGCATTAGCCATATCTACTACATAGCTTATAAAACGATTCCAAAGTTATTGCAAAATAATAATTTTCACCTTATCACCTTAAGTGATTATATTCTGATTGTATTATTTTTGTGTGTATTTAGGGGGCAGAGCAAAAATAGACAAAGCAAATTTACATTAGAATGACCTAATAGCCTAATATACAAGAGATAACAAAATTAACTTTAAGTTGAACAAAATTAACATTAGGTTTAAGTTAAACATGGTCGTATAATGCACTTATTTAACCACACTAGTGTTGAAGTATTGCTCAAGAGAACAGGTGCTTGAGCCGATCCGATCCAACCTACGGAAAGAGTCCCAGAAATAAAATAACATACCAAAACTCAAAAACGTACCTATATTATCCACACGTGTCCGAACATCTCTTCTGGACTGCTGTTTTAGCAGTCCTGTATGATTAGCTTTGACAAAAAACGCAGTATAGTCAAATCAAATCACGGAATTGAGGCAAGTGCAGCTCCTTCTAACTTTTCAATTCAGCCGCAAACATGAGAAGGTCGTCGTGAAAAACACCTTGAACAAAGATTTTCATGAGACAAAGCCGTCGGTCCAGGGTATAATTGCTGTTTTCACAAAGCCGTAGTGTGTGCCCACATCGTCCCTCTGTTGTTGTCTCTTCTTTGTTACAGCGGCGTGTGTGAAAGCTGAGAGGAGTGGACAGGAGGCAGGGGGTCCTCTGCGCCTTGAAACTCCACCAAAGCGCGCGCAGAAATAAAAGGTGCATCCGGGAAATGCTAGAAAATAAAACTGACGTTGCCTACCTGGCTTCCTCCCACTTTAAACTTCCGAGTTGGTTTACTGCTTTTTCTTTTATGAAACAATAAGCACATACTGACTTTAGCTTGACGAAAAAGAACCAAAATTTAAATATTTATTTTGTGCGCATAAAAAACAACCTATAAAAATATTATTAATGATATATATATATTTTATTTATCTGCTAAACCAACATCTGTATCAAATATTAATCAAGTTTTTAATATGTGTTTGTCACGATCAGTACCATTTTTGGTTTTAAAAGTAAAAAAAAAAATTTCTTTTCAAAATTATTTATGCAAACTGGATTTTGTATGGTTTGATTATTGCAGCTTGGTTTAGGTAAAAGATTAGCACCAATATTTATTTATATATTAATATTTTCTATTTTTTATGTGAAAGAGTGATCAGCGCCAGCTCATTTTGTAGATTCGTTGGTCCCGTTGAGTTTTTATAGCGCGATATGAATCTAAACAAGTAGTAGCCTGTTTGTGAGCGCCTACAGTGACAGGACTCTGTAGTATCAACTGAACACTGGAAAGACTATTTTGATTATTTGTTATTGCCAAATGGCCCAACCTAATAAAAGCATGTGTAATTTAAAGTTTCAGCACTGTGATTGAGCCACACAGGGAAATCGATGGCCAGATATATGTTGGAGATGTGAAAGAGAGGAAAAGGCCAAGAAAGTGTATGATAAAGCTGTTTAATCTGGACAGACTGCTGGACTAGTGAAGTATGTTTAGTTAAACACGTGTACACCTTATTCTTATTGCACAAATGCAGGTTTTAGTTGGATTTAAACAGGTTTAGGTGCAAACCTAGTTAAAACCCAGACGGAGCGCCCGCGATCCCATTTGCTTACCTATTTTTAGATGACTGCATCTAAAACGAAATAAGATAGAGCAATATTTTTATGTCACGCTTTCTACATGTCTCAGACGGCTTTTTCGTTCCTCTGAGGGGTTTGCAAATGTCTAGCAAAAACCGCTCACAGTAAAATCATTATAACGTAGGATTACAAGTTGTGAGCATAAACCATAATTGGTCGTGGAACCGGAACCGGAAATTAACGAATTTCCCGCGGGAAACTTTCTTTTTGCTCGCAGTACTTACTACCATAGACATATAAATACGCAGCAGACTTCTGCAGCTTTTCATTCTATATCTCGCTCTTGTACAAAACATCACACATACACACTCACTACACACGTTGCACTAACTCCCCACGCCACCACGGATAATTATGGATCCCGGAATCCCGACTTAAATGGCACCACCCTTCGGCCGAATCTGGTAACTGCGTCGAATGATGAAAACGTTTTTTTTACTCCTCGTCTGACCCAGATAGTCCCGACAGTTATGAATAAGTCCACTTCACTCAAGGAATAGATCCCTCTCATGACATGTAAGTATTTATTTTATGTTTTGAGTTTGAGTTAGAGAAAAGTAGTGTTTATATATAAATCACAGTTAGAGCAGGTCCAGACCATACTATTGAGATTTAGTTTTACTGATAGTTTTAGATTTAGATCTAGTTGTATTAGTGTATGTATATAATGTATATAATCATTACTGTTGTGTTTCCTATTAATGTCTGACTTATTCTGTCTGCAGTGTTATTGAGGAGGAGAGGGGGTCTTCTGCTCCCCTGCCCCACCCACTTCACTGAGGACAGGCAGAGGAAGGAGTCTGCTGCAGGCACACAGAAGCAGCACTCATTCAGATGCACTTCCTGGAGCTGGAAGAGCCAAGAGGAGCCTGATAGCTTGCCACACCCCATGCCACATCCCCTCCCTAAAAGACAGCCAGGTGTACTTTTATGAATGAACATGGTTGTATACAAAGTTAAGTGTGCTCCTATGTTTCTGTTACGCTTAGAAATTTGATTGTAGTATTGTAAATAGTTTTTTGTTGTACATGCTTTTTTGCAAATTGCGGAAAAATATCAATTATATTTTTGTTTTTTCACAGTTTATAAAAATATGTCTATCTCAAAAACTGAATTGGGTAGACACTTCAAATTAAATTTATGGAGTTTGAAATGATCAGATATTCTTAAAATATGAGATTTAGGGATTGTATTGATGTATAAATTGTTAGAATACTCCAAAAAATGTCCCAACAGCATGTTAAAATGTAAGAAATGCTCTGGCGGACTTGTTTTTTTTTTGGCAGTTAATAAGGGGTTTTAAAGTTTTAAAGATCTTAATGCACAGAGATACTGTTTATATTTTACTAGAGATTTGTAAAAGCCATAAAAAGCATAGTTCTGTCCTGTAACCCGTTAAGACTAATATTGCCAGTGTAAATGACATTGAAGTTAAATGCTAAATGGAAGAAGCAATAGTTTTGCTAATGATGATTTTATGGAGATTATTGACTTGTTAGACAGAATAATACCAGTGCACAACATGATGAAGAAAATGGAAATGTATTATCATGTTATATATGATATTTGAAACAGTATGTTGACTGAATGTAATTGTGAACGCAGAGCTCAAGGACACAAGCAAAATTATCGTCTCAATTTTGTGTTTTTCAGACCGGTAACGCTTCCCCACAAAATAATTTGTACCTGCCCAATACCTGCTACATATGATAGTGCAGATTATTAACAATACAATATGTGTAAAAAGCACAACAATGTACTAGACAGCATGCAATAATGCTTTTTAATCTCTATAGGGCTTCAGGAAGAAAGATGGAGAAGTTTTCAGTTTCTGTCAACATTTCAGCTTCTAGTTATGTAACACTCACTCTGGCCATTATGAATAATCTCCATGAAGAGGACCATTTTGCTTTAATCACCTTTGATCATAATGTTGAGAAATGGAAAAACTATCTTACCGAAGCAACTCTGAAAAATGTTACTGACGCTAAGGTCTTTGTAAAAGAAATATAAGAACGCGGTGGTAAGTAAAAACTAAATCTGCCAGGTCTCAACAATGGAATAACTATGTAGTGCAACAAGTTAACTGTTGAATAAAACACATTAAACACCCCAAAATGTCTTTCCCTTTCAGCTACAGACATTAATAAGGCTGTACTAGCAGCAGTGGCCACGCTGAAGGCCAACCATGAGAAGCATGCTATTGCAGAAAGGAGTATGGATATGGTTATTTTACTTACAGACGGAAATCCAAACACAGGTACGGTTTAAAAGTCTTGACTTAATTTATGCTTAAAAGAAAATATTGTACTCTTTATGTTCTTCTTTCCCTTGTGTTGACCAAAATTAATAAACAAACGTTTAAATCTTAACTTCAGGGTCGTCACTAGACATTCACCTGATGATAGCGCTAAGGAGTTCAAGGCTTGAATGATCTGTATTTGTCCTATGTGCTTAAATTTAGGAGAAAGCAACATTCAAAAGATTCAGCAAAATGTGCTTTCTGCCATCAGTGGAAATATCTCACTGTTCTGTCTTTTTGGATTTGGAAACGATGTGGATTATTCTTTCCTGGACGTATTGGCAAGACAGAATGGAGGGCTGGCCCGGAGGATCTTTGAGGGCTCAGATGCAGCTGTTCAGCTTCAGGTATGCAAACAAAACAATGAAGCAGCATTTCAAATATTTTATTGCAGGTTTAATATAATGATATGAATAATTTCTTTGACATGATTTAATTAAGGAAAATGAAAGTCTGTGTGGAGTTTGGAGATTACATGACAAGAACAACACACAAAGCCAGTCTGTAAAAATATGTTTGTAGAAGTGGTTTAAATAATGTCTTTCTGTGTTTCAGGGTTTCTATGATGAGGTTTTCAAGCCACTGCTGTTAGACGTGGATCTGAAGTACTCTGACGACGCAGTGATGACTAAAAAACACTTCAGCCACTTGTTTGACGGTTCAGAGATTGACAACAACATTGACAATTTACTGGTGAAAGTTTTCGCCCAAGGGGTAAGAGAGTCTCAGGAGTGTACTGTCACCAACTCCTGTTTTACTGCAGGGTGTAAACTATTTAAATGTACAGACAAAGAAAGGAGAAAAAATACTCTAGATATTTGCATACCTTGGAAAAATGGAAAAGCTTCATAGACGTAATGGAAGAAACCAGCTTTATTTCGTGTTCACACAACTGTCCAGAAACTGAGGCACTATCCTCATTTCTTTTTTGAACATACAATCTAAGAAAAAGCACCAGAACACATATGAACTAAATTCATTATGTTTTTAATTGGTTCTAAACTCAACATCTGACCTTTTAACATTGTTCATAGACAACAGCATGTCCCTACAGGGCTTCCATAGGTGCTCACAGGCAGAAAAGACTAGTGTGAGGTGTGTAAATGCAATAATAAACTTTTTTACTAAATAATTGATTTGACATTCAGCCCTAATGTCTAAGAGAAAGTTCACAATGACACACATTTTACCATTGTTTATTTTATTTGTTGTAAAAGTTAAATTATTCTGTACAAGTAAATAATTATCTAGTAGGAACTCCCTTTTTTACCATCTTCTGTTAAGAGATGGCTGCACACGTTTAGTTTAGTTTGGATAGATTGGAGACTGTCTTTATATTTATCATTTATGTTTTCTAGCCGGGGCAGGACTTCCAGGTGCAGGGCCAGGCCAGCGTTGAAGATTGGGATGTGATCTATGCAGAGGAAGGGTACATCTTTGGGAATTTCACCAAGCGCCTCTGGGCCTACCTCACCATCCAGCAGCTACTGGAGAAGAGGTTTGTGATCTAAACCTGTTTAAATCTTCCTATACTGTATTTCTATTGTTTTATCTTTGCACCTAGTGACAGGAAAAAGACAGCAACACGAGAAAGACCCTGGACATGTCTCTGCAGTACAGCTTTGTCACACCTCTCACCTCGATGGTCATCACAAAACCTCAAACTGAGGACGGACAGAACAGTCCTCTTGTTGCAGATAAACTGACTGAAGGTACTGATCAATTTTGTCTCATATTCAGAGCTTATATTGTGTCTATGAAAGAGAGTTTAATCATGTAAGATCTTAAATGACTATATTGAGGCTATTATTTTTGCTCAGGACTGAACACTGCACTAACTTTGTGTTTTGTCATTTTCATCACGTTTAAAGAGCAGAGGCAAAACGCTGAGAGAGCTCCCCTTTCTCAAACTTGGCCCATGAGTGGTAGAGGACGAGGAGGAGGCAGTGGTTATTCAGATGGTAGGCCCATGGCAGGTCCACTTTGATGTGACACTTTAATAATGTTTTAATGTCAAGACTAGAATCTTAAGAATCAAATTATTAAAAGAGTTACATTTTTAGTCCATCTTGTCTTAGTCATGGTCAAACCAATACAACTGAATGGAAAACGTCAGCATTAATCCAATCAAGAAAAGTCTCTGTATTTTTTTTATTGAGCCATGAGTTCTTCAGTGCGACTGGAGTTTTTGAACTTTTCATCTGTTCCAATGTATCATACACTGGTTTTGGTTTTACAATCTACATTAGCTTGGTTTTAACTTCTGCACAAAGTGAACATGCAGTAAATGATTTGGAATTAGAATGAATATAGTTAATGTTGCCTCTGTGATGCTTTTCAGTGGATGGAGACCCACACTTCATGATTAAAGTGCCGATGCTCAAACAGAGACGATGCTCTGTGCTTTTATATTAACGACAAACCAGGAACCATTTTCAACCTAGTGAGGGATCCCCAATCAGGTATAAACAAACTCCTCAAAGTACTCAAAACCACTAAGACTAAAAGCTTAAAAATACAGTCATTGTTTTTAGGATTTGTATCGTCAATGGCTTGATCATAGGAAAGAAGGTGGCTGGTGATGAAGGTAACACGAATACATACTTTGGTCAAATTGGTATTACCCACAAGTCACTGGGGGTGGGGATTGAGGTGAGAACTCAGGACATTACAGTTACACAGGACGGAGAACAGATTGAGCTGCTGTGGTCCAACACAACCTCTGTCAAAGGACCAAAGTGATTAACACTGCTCTGATTCACATTATATTATTAGTCCCACTCACTGATTTGTATGTAAACTGTCCTTTTCCAGTAAGGACCTCAAATTGACAAAAACTGCAGCCTGACGGTGTCATTGAGGCACTCGGTCGGGTTCACGGTCCTCAAACACACAAAGGTTTGGAAGAGTATTTAGGCTTTTACACCCTGGACAGCCACCATTTGTCGCCATCAGTTCACGGCCTGTTGGGTAAGACAACAGAGCAGTATCTTATGCACTTTATATATTATATGTTTCAAGGTATATCAAGTCACATTATGAAAGATTACTTGAACGCACTAATTTTACAAAGCACTTGATTTATATTTGCTTATTGTAACTCTTCAGCTGTTTGTGCTCACTATCAAAAAAGCAAAAATTTTAATTTTTAGGGAGTTAGTTTTGAGGTAACAGACCCGGACCAGAGTGAAACCGTCATGTACATGAAAGGACGAACTCTCAAAGTGACCAGGTACTTATCACCCAGACATTATAACTCCCCTTATTCTCACTCAGAACCACATCTTTTTACATTACTTTTCAGACACATTCAGAAAGACTTCAGCCTGAACCTGAAAAATGGTATTTTATTTTTATTTATTTATTTCAGGGACAGTGCATATTGATAGACAGAAAGAAAACTGTGAATATGCCAGATTTAGCCACCAGGATATTTTTCATCTGTAGTCCCATGACAGATGTTAAAAGTCAGGCTAAAACATTAGGAATAAAAATGTTTAGTTACAAAACATTACAAAGAAATAGCATACAATCTTTAAAAGTACTACACAATATATACAACAGAGGTGCGACAGACAAAACAATCATTCACAGACAAACACAGCCTACACAACAATCAAACATCAGAGACGGCACGTAACACGGGGCTAGAGGCCAGCAGGAGCAGAGAGAGGTAGAGTCAGTGCTCACAGCGCTGGTTGACAATAAGCCATTTCTTCAGCTGTATCTTAAATGTGTGATAGGTGTTTAGATTTCGGATGGTGGAGGGTGTGTGATTCCATTCATTCTGCAGAGACCGAGAAGGTGGATTGACTAAATGTACTTTTCCTAAAGGGTATGATACAATCTCCTCTCGCTCTGGTTCTGCTGTGATGGGCTGTACGAATGTGAATGAAGTGGTTAAGTGGAGGGAATGATAGACCATGAATGATCTTGTATATCAGGCAAAGATTTGAGTATTTGACCATATTTTCCCGGGTAACTAGTTTATATTTTTGTTTAATGATGGTAAAAGTTTGGTTTTCTGTCTTAAAGCTTTTATTGTTTGTTTGTATAATGATTGCAGGGGTTTTAGAGATGTAGAACTGGCGTGTGAC